>CATIWC010002058.1:0-47500 GCA_948472305.1 Vicia faba | reverse complement strand
TACATTCAAACAAGAATCATTACAAAGGTTGCCACAACGATGGCATCTTTTCAAAACATCTTTCAAAACCACACACAAAGCACCATTTCAAACAATTGAAAAGCAAAAGCAAGTGATCTAAACAAGTAACTAAGAGCCCATGGATAACCATGGATGAAAAGGGTGCTTGCACCTTCCCTTTTCATAATCTACTCCCCGAACCCAAGAAAACATCTTAAAGGTCTTTCCTGTGCTTTTTTACCTTTTCTTAAGATAAAATAAAAATTCGGTGGCGACTCTTGCTAAACCGAAACATTTGCAAATACAAAACGCAACACCTCAAGTCAGTTCTCCCACCGTATCACAGAACTGGCAACTCTGCTGGGGATTTATCTAAAAGTGGAGTAACCTTAGGGTTTAGATCACCCTTGCATGCTTATCTTGATTGCTTTGATTGCTTTACATTTGGTTCTCTTGTTTGGGTTTGAATCCTCCACCCGGATTTTTGGGAAACATTCATAGGTAAATAGCAATACGTTGTGGAAACTGTGTGGGGTATACCGACATGGTTGAAGTAATAGCTATATTAGTGCGACATATTTGTGGATACCGGTAGCCTTTGAGTCAATCAAAGAGAATACGGGGCCGCTGAGTGGTGTCATGAAGCACTAATGAACTCTTAAGAACCTTACTTGACCATCTTGGCCTTATTAGGGGTAGTGAGATGACCGGCTTTGGTGCAGTCCAAAGTTGGTAGATACTCGATACTACACTCATTGAGGTTTATTTTCTTGGAATATTTCAGTCTCCAGTTAAGTGGATAAACTAAAACAATGAACACAGAAAATAATCTAGTGATATTGAGCTCCTTAGAACCCGGTTACTATTTATAGGACAGGTTGAGCCAACTAACTTCAAGAGGGTACTTACCAATGAAACCTCATGCAAGCCTGAAACTAGGATCTTGTGTGACTTGTTTGTACATATGCTTGTGCATACATTATGAACATCATAAAGCATCATATGCATACACTAACCATTTCAAGGGTTTGGATCTTCATCTTTGTTCTTGTTTTGTAGGTCATGGAATCTCTTCGCAGGAAAACTATCCAAGTCAACCTTGTGAGAATCCCTCCTCAACTCAAGGAGTTTACTTCCAAGATTCCAGAGAATTCTCTCTTCAGTGAAAGACATGGTAGACTCCTCAACTTGGTCAACTCCAACATTGAAGAAGACATGGTGAAAGTTCTCTTCCAGTTCTTTGACCCCCTACACCACTGTTTCACATTCCCTGATTACCAACTAGTACCTACTTTGGTGGAATTTTCTCAACTCCTGAGGATTCATTTTCTTCATCAACTACCCTACAACGGTACGGAAAGAGAACCAAAGTCTGAAGATGTTGCTCAAGCCTTACACTTTCAACCATCTGATATCAAAGGTCATTGGGAAACCAGAAGTGGTGTCAAGGGTTTCTTGGCAAAGTTTCTGTTTGAGAAGGCACAAGACTGCTGGAATTCTTTAGATCTGCAAGCTTTTGAGGAGATTGTAGCACTTTTGATCTATGGGTTAGTCTTGTTCCCAAACCCTGATCAGCTTATAGATGTGAATGCTGTCAAGATTTTCATATCTCGAAATCCTGTGCCTACATTGCTTGGGGACATCCTACACTCATTTCACACACGAACAATGAGGAAAAGAGGTGTTCTCATGTGTTGTACTCCTCTTCTAGCAAGGTGGTTTATTTCTCACCTTCCCCAAACAGTTTTGAAGAATGAGAAGGGTTTAAGGTGGTCACAACGGTTGATGACCTTCACACACTCTGATGTTCATTGGTGTTCTCGGTCCAGAGAAAATGTCATCATCATTGATTGTTGTGGAGAATTCCCTAATGTCCCACTACTCGGCATTAGGGGAGGCATTACCTACAACCCCTGTTTAGCTCTGAGGAAATTTGGGTATGCTCGAAGGGATGGCCCTCATGACATGCTGATTCCTGACCTGGTTTTTGACTTCGACAACGATGCTCAAGGACTTCGACAAAGGTTTATCCGAGCTTTGAGGATGCCCAACAAAGTGGATAGTAAGACACTGGGGCACAAGAATTCCATCCCCTTTAAGCCTTATCTCATGTGGGTACGAACCCGCTCCCAGAATCTTATGATGGCATACCCTCACATTCTCCCCGTGATCAAAGAGCTTGTTATGGAAGGAGAGGTTCCATACACCCTCCTACATCCAGACATGCCAACATCATTGGAAGAATTGCAAAAGAGTTGGATACAACTCAAGGAAGAACGGAATACTTTTGAAGCCAGCTTCTATGCCAGTGAGAAGAAGGTTTTGGAACTTACCTGCCGACTTCACGAAGAGGAGACTCTTAACACTTACATCGCGCCAAAGAGGATGCCCAACGTCTTTTTACATTAAGAAGCTTTGTAATATTTTGCCCATGGGGCATTTATGTACTAACAAATTTCTTCTTATTAATATGACGTGTGTTCTCTTTTTGTTTACAACAAATTTGAATTTCTAAAATCCTTGAATGCATTACATGAATAACATATCATTCATCATATGCATAAACAGGTATTCACACCAGGTTTCCTTATCTTTCTGCTATTTATTTTAGCAAGATGGATATAGAGCAGACGGTTAAAGATCTGCAAGCACAGAATTCGCAATTCCAACAACTCCTCATGACCTTAGCAAAGGGTCAAGAGGATCTTAAAGCACTGTTAGAGAAAGAGAAGGAACTAGAAAAGAAGAAAAAGAAAAGAATCGGTGTGGCCACTATGGGAAGAAGATTTGAGCATCAAGCTAGGAGAGTTCTGGAATTCCCCTCGACGTCTGACGAAGGGGTTGGTAAAGGAAAAGGAGTTGCAATGCCCTCCGAATCTGAAGCTAAAGAAGAATAAGAGGAAGAGGATGAATATTACTCAGAACAACAATACCCTCTGGCGGATGATAAGTATAAAAATCTTGAGGATCGGTTGGCAGCCATGGAGTTGTAAAGGGTACCTGGGTTAGATTTCGAAGAACTAGGGTTGGTTGATGGAATCGTCATTCCTCCCAAGTTCAAAGTACCTACATTTGCTAAATACGACAATTTGTCCTGTCTAAAATGCATCTGAGATCCTACGTCAGAAAGATCCAACCTCACTCTTTCGATAAGGATCTATGGGTCCACTTTTTTCAAGATAGTTTGCCGGGTACGCAATTGGACTGGTTCTATCAACTTGAGAGATCTGATGTTCATGACTGGGAAGATTTGGCTGCTGCTTTCTACCGAAAATACCAATACAACGCAGATTTAGCGCCTACTCGTACTCAGCTACAGAGTATGGGTATGGCCTCTAATGAGGGATTTAAGGAGTATGCCCAGAAGTGGCGGGATTTGGCTGGAAGGGTGCAGCCACCATTGTCGGATAGAGAGATGGTTGACATGTTTTTAGGGACTCTGTCAGGTCCATTCTTCAATCACTTGATCGGGAGCTCATCTGCAGGGTTCACCAAATTAATTCTGATCAATGAAAGGGTTGAAGCTGGCATTAAGAGTGGTAAAATTCAGAAGGATGCCTCCGCTTCCACTGCTATTAAGAAGACCTTCCCAGCCAAGAAGGAAGTTTCTGCTACTCATACCTAGAGAAATCAAGGGAGAATGGAGTGCCGACCAACGGTAGGGGCTGTGATGATCTAGAACTCCTCAACCGATCAACCTCGCAGCAATCAACCAAGGGCTAACCAGCAAAGGGTAGAAAGGCCACAACGGAAATTCACCCTGATCAATATGACATCGGCTCAAGTCCTCCCTCATCTGTTAAAGTTAAACCTTACCAACTTGAAAGAAGCACCGAAAAACCCAAATACCTCTTCTCCTTATTATCATTCCAATGCAAAATGTGCATACCACTCAGACAGTGTAGGGCATGATACTAACAACTATTGGGCTCTTAAAAACAAGATCCAATTTTTGATAGATGCCAAGGAGGTAGAGTTCAATGCTCCCGAAAAACCTAATGTGATATCCGCTCCTATGCCAAAACATGGTCCTAATGTCCATGCAATTGTGGAAGATCTTCATGTTACCACTGTTGATGACCTACTCACTCTGTTGCCAATGATTAAAGTGAATTTGTTGAAAGCCGGGATATTCCCAGGCTGTGAAAAAGATTGTTACTTCTGTTCAACCTTTCAATCTGATTATCCACTGTTGAAATCAGGCATCCAACGCCTGATGGATACTCAAGAGATCCTCTTTCAGAAAACTCTTCGTGCTACTATCACTCATGTTACTCCTGTTACCTTTGTTACCCCAGTCAATGACATTGCTATAATCACCATCTCCGACAATCTTTCCAAGACCTACAAAAGGCCTGTTAAGATTACGCCTGATCCTAAGTTTATACCGCTGAAAATTACCATGTCGGGGCCTATCCCATATAAGTCCAACAAGACGATACCATGGAACTATGGGGGAGAGATCTTCTACCATGGTGTCAAGCAGATCAAATCAGCCAAAGAGAATTCCGATGAAGAAACTCCCGATGTGGGGAATATTGCAGGGACAAGTAAGATAACTTGTAGCGGAAGGATCTTCTCTTCGGAGATTGCTCCTCCACGAGCAGCCTTCAGACCCTCAAGTGCTTTTATGCCTATTAAGATATCTATGCAAAGCCCAACAATTGAAGAAATTATTACTCACGAAGTTGAACCCTCTATTGTTGCTGCAGATAAAGGTAAGGGGATCCAAGAAGCGCCCGTCAAGACGAGGGCTCAGACTTTGGTTATCCCCGAGACCACCCAAAAGGAGATGGAGGAAATCTTAAAGATAATTAAGAAGAGTGACTATGATGTCGTAGAGTAGCTGGGGTAAACCCCTTCAAAAATCTCTATGCTGGCTCTGTTGCTTTGCTCCGAGGCTCATGCCAAATCCTTGATCAAATTCCTAAAGACGATGCACGTGCCTCAAGAAACTTCTGCAGATCAGTTTCAAGAATGCGTGGCTAGCCTTACAGCCGATAATGGTCTTGGCTTCTTTGATTCTAATATGACTACTAAGGGAAGAAAGCATAATGATGCGCTGCATGTTTCGGTAGAGTGCAGGGGGACCACACTTGCTCATGTTCTGGTTGATACCAGTTCATCTTTAAATGTTCTACCAAAGAAAGCATTGGACAGATTGGACTGTGAAGGTTTGACATTAAATCCCATTAATATCATTGTTAGAGCCTTCGACGGTTCTAAGAGGATGGTTCACAGAGAAGTGGACATCCCAATTAAGGTGGGAACCGAAATTTTCAACTCTACTTTTTATGTGATGGACATATGTTCTTCATATTCATGCTTGTTGGGAAGGCCATGGATCCACAATGTAGGGGCAGTCACTTCTTCTCTACACCAAATTCTAAAATATCCAGTCCAGGGTAAGATCATAACGGTTCATGGTAAGGAGGAGTATATGATAAGTCACCTTAACTCTTTCCGCTATGTGGAGTTAGATGGCGAATTCATAGAAACACCTTTCCAACACTTTGAAGAGGTTTCTCCTGAAGTCGCAGTAGCAAAGACAATGACTGATGTGCCTATCATTACCAAGCCTGTGTCCCGGATGTCATCCCTTAAAGATGCGGAGGCTGTAATCAAGGAAGGAGGAAGTACAGTGTGGGGTCAGCTGCCAGATTTTCCTCACAAGACAGACAAATTCGGATTGGGTTTCACTGCTGCTAGACAGAAAGCTGTGCGTTACTCCCGGGCTGGAGGACCACCCGTAAAGATTACTCACCATGAAGTTCATGCTTTAGAAGATATTGATAAGGAGGGCAACTTTGAAGATTGGATCTTTCCAACCATTGAAGGAGGACTAAACAACTGGGAGGCAAAAGACTTCGTTCCCATTACTTTCATCAATCAGTAATTTATCTTTTGAACATTTCCTATTTGGTCTGTAATAATTAAACAATTCGTACACTCTTTTGCCTTGTGCCTTTCCCGGGGTACATAGGTCCATTTGTAAGGGTTTTGATTTCTCATTTTCATATGCCATCTTTAATGAATCATGGACGTTTTCATCTATAAACTTTTGTGTTCATTTTCTTTCCTTTTACATTTTATTTTGTTTAAGGATGGCTATCCCTTACACACACACACACTCACAAAATGCAGGTACCCATCCATTCCGGATTCCATGGATGACTATTCTGCTTTGGCCTTCAGTGACTCTGAAGATTTGGTCAATCATGCCGAGTACGAAGGTGATGAAGACTGTGAAGTTCCTGGAGAGTTAGCTAGACTTTTGCAACAAGAAGAAAGGGCTATTCTGCCCCCATGAAGAGTTGTTAGAGACTATCAATTTAGGAACAGAGGAAGACAGAAAACAGGTTAAAGTGGGTGCCAACCTGGAGCAAAGTGTCAAAGAGCGCTTAGTTCAGCTGTTGAATGAATTTGTTGAGATCTTCGCCTGGTCTTATGAAGACATGCCGGGACTGGATACAGATATTGTGGTTCACCGTCTCCCTACAAGAGAAGACTGTCCACCAATCAAACAGAAAGTCCACCGAATGAGACCTGACATGTCTGAAAAGATCAAAGCTGAAGTGATGAAGCAGTTCAATGCTGGCTTTCTGGCTGTTACTTCCTGTCCATAATGGGTTGCTAACATTGTGCCCGTGCCTAAGAAGGACGGCAAAGTCAGAATGTGTGTGGACTACAGAGACCTAAACAGGGCTAGCCCTAAAGATGATTTTCCACTACCACACATTGACATTTTGGTCGACAATACAGCTCAACATAAGGTGTTTTCTTTCATGGATGGATTCTCGGGATACAACCAGATCAAAATGGCCCCCGAAGACATGGAGAAGACTACTTTTGTTACGCAGTGGGGTACCTTCTTCTATAAAGTGATGCCATTCGGACTGAAGAATGTTGGGGCAACCTATCAGCGAGCCATGGTAGCTTTGTTTCATGATATGATACATCATGAAATCGAAGTCTACGTAGACGACATGATAGCCCGTTCACAGACAGAAGAAGAACACCTCGACCATCTACAAAAGCTGTTTTTCAGATTGAAGGAGTATAAGCTCAGACTGAACCCTAGCAAGTGCACTTTCAGAGTTAGTTCTGGTAAACATTTGGGATTCATCGTCAGTAACAAAGGCATTGAGGTTGATCCCGCAAAAGTCAAATCTATACAAGAAATGCTTGCCCCCCGCACTGAGAAGGAGGTTAGAGGTTTCTTGGGACTCTTAAACTATATTGCAAGGTTCATCTCTCACCTAACATCTACCTGTGAGCCAATCTTCAAGCTATTGAAGAAAGATCAGGTGGTTGAATGGAACAATGATTGTCAAGTTGCTTTTGATAAGATCAAGGAGTATTTGCTGGAACCTCCTATCTTGATGCCACCCGTCGAAGGAAGACCTTTAATCATGTATCTGACTGTTTTGGATAACTAAATGGGGTGCGTACTGGGCCAACATGACGAGTCTGGCCGAAAAGAGCATGCCATTTATTACCTTAGCAAAAAGTTTACCGACTGTGAGACTCGCTACTCACTGCTAGTGAAAACTTGCTACACTTTGGTATGGGCTGCTCGCCAGCTAAGGCAGTATATGTTGACATATACCACTTTGCTTATTTCCAAAATGGATCCGATCAAGTACATCTTCGAGAAGCCTGCTTTATCCGGAAGAATCACTAGATGGCAGATGATCCTGACTGAGTATGATATCCAGTACACAACCCAAAAATCTATAAAGGGGAGTGTACTAGCTAACCATCTAGCTCATCAAGCCATCGAAGATTACCAATCCATGAGGTTCGACTTCCCTGACGAGGACATTATGACCTTGGATAACATTGAAGGTAACGGACCGTATGACGGACCTGAACAAGGATCCTGATGGACCCTGTACTTTGATGGTGCTTCAAATTCACTTGGAAACGGTATCGGTGCGGTACTTATCTCTCCAGAAGGTTGCCATACACCTTTCACTGCTAGACTTTGCTTCAGCTGCACCAACAACATGGCCGAATATGAAGCTTGTATCTTTGGTCTCAAGGCCGCTATTGACTTGGGAATCAAATCGTTGGTCGTATTTGGGGACTCAGCTTTGGTTATTATTCAAATCAAAGGAGAATGGGACACTAAACATCCTAATCTTATCCCATACAAAGAACATGTCTTGACATTGTTGCCTCATTTCGAGCAGATTACCTTCGAACACTTTCTGCGAGAAGAAAATCAGCTAGCAGATGCTCTAGCTACAATGTCTTCCATGTTTAAACTTAACTGGGATAATGAGGCTCCCCAAATCACCAATGAGCGAATGGACGAACCTGCGCATTGTCATGAGATTAATACCGAAGAAGTAGTAGAACAACCTTAGTTTCACGAAATCAAAAGGTATCTCAAGACTCGAGAGTACCCTGAAGGAGCTTCAGTCAACGACAAAAAGTTTTTAAGGAGATTTGCTTCCAAGTTCTTCCTAAGCAATGGTATCCTATATAAGCGCAGCCATGATTATGTTCTACTTTGTTGTGTGGACAAAGTTGAAGCTGAATTGATCATGACTGAAATACATAGCGGCACATTTGGCACCCACTTAAGCGGACATACGATGGCTAAGAAAATTCTAAGGGCAGGCTACTACTGGTCTACCATGGAAGCTGACTGTCATCAATATTCCCGTACTTGTCACAAATGCCAAGTCTATGCTGACAAGGTACATATTCCTCCATTTCCTCTCAACGTTCTAACAGCTCCTTGTCCATTCGCAATGTGGGGAATCAACATGATTGGAGAGATCAAGCCTACGGAATCCAATGGACATCGCTTCATCTTGGTGGCTATTGATTACTTTACTAAGTGGGTCGAAGCGGCTTCTTTCGCCTCCGTTACAAAGAATGTGGTTGCCCGCTTCATCAAGCAGAACCTCATATGCCGGTATGGTATCCCCGACAGGATCATCACGGGCAACGGTACAAATTTGAACAACACTGTGATCACCGCTCTGTGCGAGAAGTTTAAGATTCAACATCACAATTCATCTCCCTATCGGCCAAAGATGAACGGTGTTGTTGAAGCTGCGAACGAAAATATCAAGAAGATCATTCAATAGATGACAGTCACCTACAAGGACTGGCACGAGATGTTACCGTTTGCTCTGCATGGATATCGTACCACGGCGCATACTTCAACTGGGGCAACCCCCTTTTCTTTGGTATATGGCATGGAAGTTGTTTTACCTATGGAAGTTTAGATTCCTTCCTTGAGGATTATGAAGGATGTTGGTTTAAATGAAGACGATTGGATTCATACCCGGCTTGATCAACTTAATTTGATCGACGAGAAACGACTTACTGTTATTTGTCATGGTCAGACGTATCAAAAACGGATGACCAAGGCTTTCAACAAGAAAGTCAGACGTCAGGTATATCAAGTCAGAGATCTTGTAATCAAGCGGATCATCTTGCCGCAAAGTGATCCCAGGGGCAAGTGGACTCCTACTTACGAAGGACCATTTATGATCAAGAACATCTTTTCTGGTGGGGCAATGATTCTGACCACCATGGACGGTGACAACCTGCCTCACCCTGCGAACGCAGACATAGTCAAAAGATACTACGCATAAAACAACCCGACAAGTTGAAAACCCGAAAGGGAGACTTGGGCAAAAATGGGCATCCCGGTGAATCGAAAACCCGAAAGGGCGGTTCAGGCAAAAATTAGGGATAAATAAAAAAATCAGTACACCTGGCAAGTTGAAAACCCGAAAGGGCGGTCCAGGAAAAAGTTAGGGAATTAAAGCGTATGACTATGTCTCGTCGGATCACTTTAAGGACAATCTCTTCACGACCAAGCTCCAAGCTTCTGATCTATCCAATCATCTGTGGACGAAGCAACGAATGGACAAGATACTCAGAGTTGTGAAGGCTATAGCAGAATGGGAACCCCATGGAATTGTTACACATAGCCATCTTTCTTTGTATGAAATTTTTCTTAATTTTACGACAACATTCTCTTATTAGGATGTCTGTCTCCTTTGTATAAAAATACTTACAAAAGTTAATACAAAGATACTTCAAAGTGCATAAATTTGCTTGCTTTCCTTTCTTTTTTTACACTTATGTTTTATTTGAAAACGTCCAATGGTTTGTTAAATGAGCATATGCATTTGAATATAATCACTGCTTACAAATAAAATAAAATAAGAAAGGATAATTATTGATAGGTCAAAAGTATAGGAAGACGTCTTTAGGCTATTCCAGAAGAAATCCCCTACAGTATGTCATTCAGATCCTCAACAGAGCTAAAACCTTGGAGTATATATCCCCAGCGGAGCCAGAATACTCTAAACTTTCTTCCCTAGCAGAGTCCAAAAACTTCAAATCTTAAACCCTGGTGCAATACTATCCAACTTCCTCCGATTCCCCAGCGGAGTTCTCCATAAAACAGGAATCCCCAGTAGATTGGCATACAACCCAAGCTCCTGATTTCCCCGGCAGAATAAGCATTCTCCCCACAAAGTTATTTCCCAGCAGAACGAAGATTCTTATTCTCATTTCTCCGGTTGAAGCCTCCCGGGTTTTAATTCCCCAGTAGAGATCGTCAGAGTTATCCTTATTTTCCCCAGAAGGTCGTGAAGGATTCTCAATCCCCCACAAGTCACCAAGATTTTCAATCATCAGCAGTAGCCCAAAGGATTTCTCATCTTCAGCAATCAAATATTTTTGGAATCCCCAACATCGGTCAAGGATTTATTAACCTCGGCAGCAGTCAAAAATTTAAATATCTCCAGTTATCAAGGATTTCTTTTCCTCAACAAGATGGCTAGTCAGCTCACATGCGCATCCATTACATTCATATATCATAAACATTGATAGAACACATTTTATTGCATCATACATATCATGCAACATAACTTTATATTTCAGCTAATATTCTATCCTTTTCAGGATGAGATTAAAAGTTATCGTTAACAACTATTCAAAGATTTCAGATACAGTACAGACACACTCCAAGACATGGAAGTCATTCTGCTACTCATTCAGAATTCTTATTTTGGATACAGTACGGATACACCCCCATACACGGTGGTCGTTCTATTACTCATTCAGAATTTCAAATCAAGATACAGTATGGATACACCCCAGACACGATGGTCGTTCTACTACTCATTCAGACTTCAGCAATTAGATACAGATTAGATACGCTCCAAACATAGAAGCCATTCTATTTATAATTTAGATTCAACTATTAAATCAAAATTCAGATACACTCCAGACCCGGAAGTCATCCGGTCACTTATCCAGATCCCAGTTACAGCACGGATACACTCCAGACACGAAAGTCATTCTGCTGCTCATACAGATCTTAACTTCAGGTACAGTCCAGATACGCATCAGACATGGTTGCCATTTTGTCACTCATTCAAACCTATTCCCCAGCCCAGAGATATCCCAGACACGGATATCTTTCTGTCGCTTATTCAGACTTCAGATTTCGGATACAATACAGATACACTCCAGACACGGCAGCAATTCTGATATTCGTTCAAGAATAAAATACAGTTACAGATTGGATACGCTCTAAACATGGACGCCATTCCTTTACTCATACGAATCCAATCTCCAGATACAAATCAGATACGTTCTAGATACGGATACCATTCTGATGTTCATTCTACTGATATTCAACAAACATTTTTGATGGCATCTCTAAGCCCATCTCCAGAAATATTCTATCATCTCCAAATGGCATCTTTAAGCCCATTCCCTCAACAATATTTTTACGAGTGCAAATTTACGGGCACTCTAGTGTCCAATCCTCTTTTACCTTCGAGTCACGAAAGGCAAACTTGCCAATCTAACTCTTCAGGTTCAAGAAGATTGAACAGGGGCAACTGTTGTACCCCAAAATTTTCCCTCTCATTTTATCAACATTCCTCATCACAAGGCTCTTTGAACTCCAGATCAAGCTAGGGTTTGCTCTGCTCAAGACATCTCCTTGTACTATTGACCTAAATTAGGGTTTGAGTTTGCACAGAGAATTTTGGATTTCTAATGCTCAAAGTGACTTTCATACTTCATGTTGGACTCATAATTTTGACCATACCAAGTTTCAAGCCTTGAATCAAATTTTTGCCCAGTCAATTGGACAGTTGACCTAGAAATCAGCTGTATTAGAAAAAAGTCAACTGTGGCCAATTTACAGTCAAACCTCATGGATTTTGACCCACATCAACATTATGAACTCATATGAACCATTTGATCAATTTTGGACCACAAATCCACAAGAAATTTGATCAGATCACCAAAAGGGCAAAATGGTCATTTTTAGGGTTTTGACTGTACAAAGGCAATTTCTGATTTTTGACCTAGCCAATGGAAAATTGGGTTCAACCATGGATTCAAAGACTCAATGACATCATCTTGACCTATTCAACAAGTTCAAAAGATCTCAATTGCATTGGATTGACAGATGAATTTTTCAGTCAACTGATCAAAATTTGACGGTACACTGAAAAGTCAAACTTTGACTTTGTGATCAAAATCAACTGCCAAGGGTAATTTTTCATCAAGATGTGTCAAAACATGAGACTTGTTCATCAAGAAACCCATTTTTGCAAATTAGGGTTTAAAGTTTAAAAATTCCATAACTTCGAATTTTTCTAAGTTATGAAATTTTCTTAATTTTTCCTAACTTCGCCCCACATTTTCACCATGATACAATTGGATTCAAACAAAACTTCCAACATGAAAGTTGTATTCCTCCACAAAGTATACAACTTTGATTCACAAAGTTTTCTAAAAAGAAGCTTGGATCTCAAGTTATGATTTTTGGAACAAGGGTCCCTAAAACTTTTAACTTAGTGAAATTTTGCCCTAGTTTAGGCAGGATTTTGACTTATCTTCATGGTTATTTTTCACATAGTTCCACTTGGAATCTCAAGTTGAATTTCAAATATGGATTTTAGATCATGTTGCAAGCTTTCCAAAATGTCCAAGAACTCCTAAAACACATTTGTGGTTAGAGAGATTCGAAGGCTTGAAGTTGGCAAAAACTCACTTTTCATCCATGGCATATTCATGTTCATCCAAGTTGCAATTTCAAGTCAGCATGCTTTGCAATAGATTACAGGCATCTAAACCACTTCACACTCAATAATTTAATGCAAATCCACCAGTCTAAGCCATTGTTTTGGTCATTTGGACATTGTACACAAAATTAAGCCCTAAGTAGAAAAAGGCACATTTCCATTTTTGCCATGATCTTGCTTTATGTCAAACCACAATCTTTGAGCATTGGTCCAGATCTTTTGTAGATCATAAAATCCACAAATTAAAGGGGCCAAGAGCAGAGGTTACAAGGTGTTGTATAGCCTGAACAAGCCTGTTACATATCACTTCCACATTTTACTTCAAAAATAAGAAACTTGTCCCAAACTTGAGAACTGGAACACCAGCCAAGATAAACTTATGCAAACAGTTTGAACATCTTTCACACACCCTTTTGAGCCAGAAACACGATTGCTTGAGCCTCTAAACACCCCATAGCTAGAAATCACCTTCCATTGGCAAAACAGGGCAGAACCTGCAACTTGAGTTCCATAGCTCAATTGGCTCGTGCGTTTTGTCCCAAGTTGCTTCAAACACCTTCCATTCAACTCATCCAAGCTATCCCAAACCTCAAACACTAACTGTAACTCCATTTACAGAGTTTGCCATTTTCATTTTGAGCTTGTATAGGTTGAGTTCTATAGGATGATTCAAGTACATTCAAGGCAAGCAGGCTATTGGAGAAGGTCAGGTGAAGTTCAAGCAAGCTCCCAGACATCTCAAGCCTTGTTGAAAAGCTCTACATTACCCTACACGAAGTCAGCTGAAACAGGTTTTTGTCCACTTCCTATCTCTCTATTTAGGAACATTTAGCCTTAGGTTTGTGAATAAGAAATGTAGTATTCATTTCCATGAAGTTGTACATATGCTCAGTTTTCATTTATATTAAGCGTGCTAAGAGAATTTCGACCATGAACATGCTGAAAAAATTAGGTTAGATTTTAGGGCCAGAGAAATTCTCTCTGGTCTTTGAGAGTTAAGATAAGTTATTTATATGGTTGGAATCGTCTTGAAATGCTCTACAAGTTTGATGTTATGAGTTTTTGCAATAGAGCTCGTATACAGGATCTGGTGAATGTACAGGGCGCGCGCGCGTTTTCAAAAATCTGAAGGTTGAAGATGAAGTGGTGGGTTGGGCTTGGCCTGGCTCACTATTGACACCCCCCTTTTCCCTTTTTGCACCCCTTGGCCCAATTTCTTGTTATTTTATATTTTTGAATTTTTATTTTCATTTCTGACTTTATTTATTTATTCCCAAATATTAAAAATACTCAAAAACATTTTCATAATTTTTTCACTTTTATTTTTATTTTCCAAACATAAAAATCAATTTAATTACTTTTATCTTATTTATTAAAACTTGAAAATAATATATAAATTATACTTTTATTTTTTATTTTTTTTATTTTTATTCACACTGAAAATATTATTCTAAATATAATTTATTTTTGTATATATTTTATTTATTTACTTATTTAATATAATATACATATATATATATATATATATACTCTTATTTTATTATATATTTAGAATAAAAATATAAAATATTACACTTTTATTTTTAATTATACTTAATGAATACTTTTTCTAGACATATTTTATTTTATTTTTTTACATATAATATTTTATTTTTATTGTATATAAATAAAATAATTAATATATTTACTTTCTTAAATAAAATTAGGGTTTTACCCTTAACTTAATAAAATTAATCTTTTATTTATTTCTTTATTTTTACATTAAATATTTTTACATGCATAAATAAACAAAACCCTTTTTTTGCATAATTCATTTTTTATTTGATATATTTATTTTGTTTATTTAAATATTGTCCATTTAATATTTATGCATTGGGATTCAATTTGGATGTAATAGTAAACTAGGGTTTATATTTCTTGTCAAATACCCCATTCAAAGATTGTACCCCCATCCCCATAATCATGTTGTAATAGCTTAGACTTTTAATTCTCGCACTTTACGCTTTCAATTATGCCATGATTAGAGAATTAGGATTTGTATGCAAAAATCCAAATCAACAAGTAGCTTGACCTAATCAAAGACAAAATGCATGAAAATCAAACACAATGCACACTTGCACCCCTAGGGTTACAATCCACTTGTTGCCTTAAAAATGGGCCATGTTATGCATGTTGGGTACTTTGGAAAACAAAAACAAAATAAAAGATCATAGTCCCTCGATGACGCTATCTTGGTTGCCTAAACAAAAATGATCAAGTCCCTCAAAAATTTGCCAAAAATACATAACACAATTTCTATCATGGTCTACACGATGACCCGCGCCTGTCCCATTTAACATCCTAATACAAGGTTGTTCACCAAATGCAATGGTGAAATAACACTGTCAAAAGGGTTAAAAACACATAAGAAAGATCTTTGAGTAAAATATGGTAGATAACTCTTAGTTACTTGATCAAATCTTGCAAAAACATCCTTGCTATTTTCAAACACACTTCACAATACAATTTCAAAACATTTCCCAAATCAAACTTTCAAACATTGAAATCTTTTCAAAAGACAAAACATCTTTGTATACATTCAAACAAGAATCATTACAAAGGTTGCCACAATGATGGCCTCTTCTCAAAACATCTTTCAAAACCACACACAAAGCACCATTTCAAACAATTGAAAAGCAAAAACAAGTGATCTAAAAAAGTAACTAAGAGCCCATGGATAACCATGGATGAAAAGGGTGCTTGCACCTTCCCTTTTCATAATCTACTCCCCGAACCCAAGAAAACATCTCAAAGGTCTTTCCTGTGCTTTTTGACCTTTCCTTAGGATAAAATAAAAAGTCAGTGGCGACTCTTGCTAAACCGAAACATTTACGAATACAAAACGCAAAACCTCAAGTCAGTTCTCCCACCGTATCACACTAGCTCATGTTTTGAAAATTGCTTGTGCTTTGTGTGTTTTGAAAATTATTTTGAAAATGCCTTAGTGTGGCCATTTTCTTTGTGATAACTCTTGTATCAGTCCTCAAGAGTGTTGACAAGGTGAATGTTTTCGAAAGTGTTTTGAAATATGTAGGTGCAAAAAGTTGTTTTGAGCAAGCATCTAAGAACTTATCTACTTATACTCAAAAATGTTGTTCTTTTCTCCATATCCTTTAGACAGTGATATCCTACTATTAGTGAGTAGCTAGACTTATCATTGAATGTATGAGGGACAAGCGTAGGGTCGTCGTTAGGGTCATTGAAGGCAATATGTAGGGATACCTTAGCAGTTCGAAGGGACTGTCATTATATATTTGTAGGCAACATCGATGGACAAGATCATTTCTCGTAGGCAACATCGAGGGACATTGATAGACTATGATCTTTATGATGACTTTTAGATTGAGGGTCTTTTTCTAAGATATCCCTACGTTCGAGGGACATGACCATGATTTTCTGAGGCAACCAAGTGGGGAGTACCCTAGGGGTGCAAGTGTGCAACAGTGTGTTTTTTCAGTTATTTAATCTTTGCATAATTAAGGTGATATACTGTTTTAATTTTATTTGTCTTTTGCATGCAAGCCTATTATCCATACATCTAGACAGTTCATAGTTGCGGAAATTAAAAACGGAAAAGTAAATCTACGCTATTATAAGGCTTCGGGGAGGGGGTTACATAACCAAAAACTGGGGATTAAACAGTAAATAATATGCGGCAAACCCTAATTAAAAACTATTACAAACCCGAAGCAAATACAATAATTGGAAAATAAAATATTGTGCGCGAGAATTAAATACGGGAATCAAAGTCTAAATTCGAAGGAAATCAAAGGAAATATTTTTGTTATTTTTTGATTGAGAAAATTAAATATTTGCAAATTAAACCTAATTTTCTAATTGATTTTAATTATAGAAAAAATAATTTAAATTGCCCTAATTAAATTAATCTAATTAATTAATGAAATAAAATATTTTATGAAAAAATCTGACAATGTTTTTTGTAATTTTTTGATTTAATAAAAAAAGTTATTTTGTTTTTTTGTAAAAATAATTAAAATAAATAAAAGAAATAAAAAAGCAAAATTAAATTGGGCCTGGTGAAGTAGCAATCTGGGAGGTGCATTGTTTGAAATTTCCAGGCCCAGCATAGCTGGCCCAAACCTTACGTTTGCTCGAGTGAGACGTTGGCCAAGAAGGTCCACCACGCGCCTGCATGCTTGAGGCATTAGATATGGGATGGAGATGATCCAATGATGAGGAACTGGAAGCCTATGGTGAGCTCACTTATGATAGTAACATGGAATCGGAAAGCAATTATTATGAAAAATAATAGAAGCACACGCCTGGGATCGAACCCAGGATGTTTGCTTCATAGGCACGCTCCTCAACCGTCTGCGCTAGCTGGAACATCTTTACATATAATAAAATGAATAACATATAATGGAAACAAAATGCCTTGCCCAGAAACACACGCCAATTTCAAATGGGCCAATGGTGTGTTGTCATCTCTTGTCTTCTTCCCCATAACTTTTGTTTTTTATATCAGCTTTTACCTACAGACAAAACCGTCACTAAAGGCTATAGTGATAGTTTTTGTCCGTAGCTACATCCCTGCAAGATTCAAAAAAATAATACAAGCAAGATAAGTCAAAACCAAAGGCATAGATCAGTTGAAAATCACGCCCTGAGTTCATTGGCACCCATAATTTGGTCTAATTTCACCTCTACAGAGAGTCCCCAATTTGGGACCTTAAAACCCTAACAATGGAGTTGTGCCATTCCTGCACTCGAACTCAGATTAAACCATCCAGAAACAATGCAAATATGATAGCAAGCGTGGATATGTGATCAAAACAAGTTTATAATGGGTAAATCAATAAATTCGATTTTGAGAAAAATATGCAAACCGTGGTACTATAAGGGCATGATTCTTGATGATTTTGGCCTTGAGGATGATTAGAATAGCTTCAGAACAAGTCCAGGAACAGATTGCTGGCTTTGGAATTACTTGAAACAGCCTATGGAAGAGAATCTGGTCTGCACTTTTTCTTCCAAAATTTGCAACTTCTTCCTTTGTTTTCACGACCCCAAAACCTTTTTTATGCTTTAGGGATGTTATGTATATATGATATAATGATTTAGGTCAACAAAAACTGATCATATCATTGCAAATTATGGAGATTTAATTTCATTCTTTGCATTGTATGATTTGTTTCTAAAACAAGCCAAATTAAGATATTTTCCAATCAATTAGCTTTTGCACGAATATTTTGATTTGCTAGTTGTTCATGGACTCATAATATGCTCATAAAATCAAATCTTTGATTTTATTTGATTATTCTACTATTTAAATTGATTTATTTTGATTTAAATGGAAAAAAATCAAAATAAATAATAAAAATAATAAAATAATAGGTGGATAAGCTCAGGGGTCGTGGGCCATCTTAGGAACAAGTTTCAAACAAGAAAACATGGGCCCATTTGAAAAAAAAAACTCATTTTGATCAATGTTGACTTCATGCACATTTCCAAAAATTGGTCAACTTTGACAATACATATCTCCCTCAATTTTAACCCTAAGAGGGTGTTCTTGGATTTTATTAGAAATCTTAGTATGTCCTATAAACAACCCTTTTGGTTTCATCTCACTTGGGTCTTCCATGTTCATGTAAGAAGCTTTGACCCAAAAGATGTTTTTGTTGACTTTTTTAAATGACCTATAATGTCTGAATTCATATATTTTCATGAGTGCATTTTTTGAACTTGTGGGCTATAGATGAGTTGTATGGAATTTCATCCTCTTCAAAATGAGCCTTGGATAGGAAATTTCTGATAAAGTATGATAAAGTTATTCCTGGTCAAAGTTTGGTTGACTTTTCCTATAGAAACCCTAATTTAGCAACTTTTGAGTTTTGATGAATTTGGGGAATTATTTGAGGAATCATGATCAATCCTTGATCAAATGATGGATGTTACTTAAAAATGTTTATGTTAACCAAAAATCTTGAAGTTTGACTGCATGTGGGTCACAGTTAACTTTTGACCTAATACAGAGGATTTCCAAGCATCTGAGCAGTTGAATGAGCAAACCACTTGTGCAAGGCATGAAACTTGGCATGGATGATCTTGAGAACATATTAGGGCCAGGGAAATCATTTGGGACCCTTGTAACTCAATCATCTTGATGAGGAGTGAAACCCTAATTTGAGGCTCATTATCTTAGGAGGAGGGTTTGTCTGGTCAGTCCTTAGGCATTCTTGGGCAAGTTAAGGGCCTCTAGGAGCATGTTTTGAATAAAATGAGAGTGCAAATTTTGGGGTACAACAGCTGCCCCTGTTCAATCTTCTTAAACCTGAGGATGTAGATTGGATGGTCAGCCTTTCGTGATCTGAAGGTAGAAGATGATTGAACACTAGAGTGCCCAGAAATTTGCACTCGCATGAAGTGATACTGATTAGTGACATCAGGAATGGGCTTACAGATGCCACTTGGAAGTCAACAGAGAATCTTCGGAGATGGGCTTAGATATTCCATCCATAAAAAATATCGGTTGCATAAGAGATTCCTTTGCGAGATTTCCTATACCTGTTGTTGAGGAGGACTTCGCCTGGGAATGTTGATTTATCTCCTGGGAAATAGAGTATAAGAGCTTCAATTGTCCATTACTCTACTGGGGAATTAACTCCTGATTGAGGAGGTGGAAGTAAATTGCATATCTGGTCAGGGTCCAAGCTACACAACGACTTACTGGGGAAATGTGAAATCGACCGTATATGGTCGGGTCCAGGTCTTACATTGTTATAAACCGTTGTCTGGAGATAAGAGAGAAGAAACCTAGATAGTAAGGTTATGAGAAGGAACCTGGATAGTAGAGTTACTTTTGTGATGAAATCCTGGATAGTAGGGCTATGAGAAGGAACCTGGGTCGTAGGGTTACTTCGAGATGAAAGTCTAGATAGTAGGGCTTATGGGAAGGAACCTGGATCCTAGAGTTACTTCGAGATGAAATCCTGGATAGTAGGGCTTATGTGAAGGAACTTGGATAGTAGGGTTACTTCAATATAAAAGCCTAGATAGTAGGGCTATCAGAAGGAACTTGGGTCGTAGGGTTACTTCGAGATGAAAGCCTGGATAGTAGGGCTATGAGAAGGAACCTAGGTCGTAGGGTTACTTCGAGATGAAAGCCTGGATAGTAGGGCAATGAGAAGGAACCTAGGTCGTACGGTTACTTTGAGATGAAAGCCTGGATAGTAGGGCTTATGGGAAGGAACCTGGATCATAGGGTTACTTCGAGATGAAAGCCTAGATAGTATGGCTTATGGGAAGGAACCTGGATAGCAGGTATGATACGGTGGGAGAACTGACTTGATTGTTTTGTGTTTTATCGCAAATGTTGCAGTTAGCAAGAGTCGGCACCGACTTTTCTTTTATCCAAAAGGAAAGGTAAAAAAGCACAGGAAAGACCTTTGAGTTTGTTTCTTGAGTTCGGGGGGGTAGATTATGAAAAGAGAAGGTATTAGCACTGTTTTCATCCATGGTTTTCCATGGGCTCTTAGTTTCTTGCTAGATCACTTGCTTTTGTTTGAAAATGTGTTTTGTGTGGTTTTTGAAAGTATTTTGAAAAGGCGCCTATGTTTAGGCAAACTTTGTAATGATCTCGTTCGTAAGAATGTATACAAAGTGTTGATCTTTTGCAAATGTTTTCAAGTTTGAAAGATGTTTTTGAAAGTGTTGGTGTTTTTTTTAAATAGCAAGGATGTTTTGTTTTGAAAGTGAGCAAGTAACTAGGAACAATCTACCTATTCAAAAGTATTTTTTGTTTATTTCCTTTTTTCTTTGACATTGTCATCTTACCATTGACTTGGTAAGTAACCCTATCTTTGGATGTAAACGGGACGAGTATGGGTCATCGTATAACCATGATTAGAAATGTTGCAGGGTATCTTAGCATTTTTCTTTAGGGACTAAGATCATTTTGAAAGACAACTTTTGATAGCATCGTCGAGGGACTATGATCTTGTATTTGTTTGTGTTTGCTAAGATACCTCACATGTGTAATATGGCCATTTTGTAAGGCAACCAAGTGGATTTACCCTAAGGGGTGCTTGTGTGCAAGTGAGTTGATTTTCATGCTTGGTTTTGTCTTTGATTAGGGTTTTCTAACTGATTGGTTTTAGTCTTTCCATACAAAAACCTAATTACTAGCATTTGTATATAAAGCGATAAATTGCAGAATTTAAAATTACTACGCTATTACAATACTTGTGGGAGGGGGTGTACAAATTACAAATGGGGATTGCAAGAAAGTAAACTTAATTATCTTATTACAACCATATTGAATTTGGATAAATAATGTACAAAAATGAATAAATATACAAGAATGTAAATGGAAAGAAAAATGGATTTTTGTTTGGATTTTTTTAGGAAAGGGTTTGGTTTTAACCTAATTAACTAAAAGCAAATAATTAATTAAATTAGTAAAAGTAAGCCTAAATTAATTAGGAAAAGAAAATTAAATGAAAACCCTAATCTAAATATTAATTGATTAAGAAATAAAAAAGAAATTAAGTTTGTAAGAAAAATATTTTTAATGTCCTTTTTATCTTGAAAATAATATATGGTATTATAAAATATTTTTGGTCTTTTTGGTTTTAAAAGAATATTTTTTAATTGTAAAAGAAATAATTAAAACCCTAGTTTCTAATTAAATTTACAAACTAATTAGTAAAATAAATAAAGTATGATTAAATTAAAAATAATTTTTATTATAAAAATAAATAAAGTATATCAAAATATAAATTTAATGTTTTTATATTTTTTCTGATTTTTCTAATATTAAATAAAATAATTAAAGAAATCAAATAAATAAAAAAGGAAAAAGGAAAATAAAATGGGCCAGGGGTGTGAATAGTGAGCAGGGAGTATGAAATAAATAAAAAATACTAGGCCCAACACAGGGGGCCCAGCGCTGCAAACAAACAATAAAAATGTGAGAAAATAAGGAAAAGGGTAACACTGGGGCTCGAACCCAGGTCCCAAAGGTTAACAGACGCGCGCTTTACCACTGGGGTGGCTATACATCCGTTAATGTAAGCAAAACATTAAATATATGATACAAAACGCACCATGATTTACACTTCATCTTCAACCTCCAGCCAGACCACCTGTAACTTGTTCATTTCTCATCCATTTGCAAAAATGTAAACATGAAACTTGTGTAAAATTTTACCACGGTTCCAGAAATGTAAACAACTTAAACTAATACTCAAGAATGAACATGAATTTTGAATGGTACCAAATTCTGACCTAATTTTTCCAGGATGTTCAGATTCAAAATTCTAACTACTTAAGCAATATAAATGAAATCTAAAGACATGGTTAGCTTCAGAATAATGATGTCTACATTTTTCATTCACAAACTAAACATTAATGATGCTTGTATGAAGAGTTCAAAGTTGAGATAACTTACCTCAAAACTGAAAACCGTGTTTTGTAAATGAGCTTGATTCAAGTTGATGTAATGATCAGGTTAGCTTCCTTGAGTCCCTAGAAAGTTATTCCAATGGTTACTTTGAGTTGTAAGTACTTGAACTGGCCTGGAGAAGTCAAGATGAAGACCTCTGTTTTTGGAAATGGAAGATGGTGATGGAGGTGTTACAGAACTGTAATAGGGTATGGGATTGTTTGTGTATGATGCTTGGAAGCTTTTGGAAGCAAGAGGCCAAGAAATGCACGAGTAGTTTTTTGGTTTTGGGATTTCTGGCAAGAATATATAACAATGGAGGTGTGAGATGAAAATACGAGTTCTTGGTGTTTTCAGGGCTCAATCATGCGTGTGTTTTGTGACAAATTACTTGTGTATGTATAAGCAAAAGGCTTGAGTGCTTGAGAGGGTCAGAAGTGTCAGTTCTAGACTGATTGCTATGTTACTTGATTTTGAAGAAAAGTGGGAAGTATGGTTCCAAGAGGAAGTACAAGCATGGGCTGAGTGATTGTAAGTGTTTAGACAAACTTCTCTTGAGTTATAGGACATGTATGATCAGAAGAAAACAATTGCAAGGCTCAAGAACAAGTTTTGTGTAAAAAGCTACTTTATCAAAATGGCATTGTGCACTTTCTTCTTAAAATGGACATAAAGCATGGCTTTGCATTGAATGCTTGAATTGAGACCTCTAACAGTTGTGCAAGCAATTAATTATGGAGTTCCTAACAAGTTTGAGGCCTGTAAAGTAGAGATTATGCAGCATAGGTTTGAAATTTGAATCTTGTTCATCACAAAATGACTTGTATTTCAAGTGTGAAAACCTTAACTTCATCTCTTTGATTCTCCCTGCTCAAGGATGATCTCAAGGAGTTCTTGGACATTTTAGAAATCTTGTGATGTGCTCTACAACCCCTCTTTAAATCACTTTTTAAAATTCCCCTTGGAACTATATGAAAAAGTGCCATGAAGTTAGGTCAAAATCCTGACCAAAACTAGGGCAAAATTTCACTAAGTGTTCAATTTCAAGACCGTGAATTTATGAATTAATAACTTGAAATACAAGCACTTTTAGAAGAAGTTGTGTAAAGTAATGTTGTAGATATCATGTAGATCTACAACTTTCATGTTGAAAGTTTCTTCTGAATTCTCTTGCATCATGGTGAAAAATTGGCTTAAAGTTATGAAAAAACATGAAGTTTTAAACACTTTAAAAAATTTCCAAGTTATAAAACTTTGACTTTTCAAAATGAAATCTTGACTTTTTGATTTCTTGATGAATAAGTTTCATATTCTGACATGTTTTGATGAATTGTGATCATTGAAATTTAATTTTGACCAAAAAGTGAAAGTTTGACTTTTCAGTGTACAATTGACTTTTGATCAATTGACTAAAAATTCACTATCAATCCAATGGCTCTAGAACAATGTTTTAGGTCATGACATTAGGTCAAAATGATGCAATTGAACTCTTGAGATCATACTTCAAACCAACTGACTATTTTCTAGGTCAAAAATCAGAAATTGCCCTATTTCAGTAAAAACCCTAATTTTGACCATTTTGCCCTTTAGATGATTTGATCAAATTTCTTGAGGAATTATGGTCCAAAATTGACCAAATGATACATATGAGTTTATAATGTTGACGTGGATAAAAAATTATGAAGTTTGACTGTAAATTGGCCATAGTTGACTTTTTCCCCCAATATAGTTGATTTTTAGGTCAACTGCTAAATTGACTGAGCAAAAGTGTGATCCAATGCTTGAAACTTGACATGAGTAATCTTGAGGGTCCATAATGATCCATGAAATTCATATGGAGCATTGAAAGTTCAATTATCCTTGTGCAATCTCAAACTCTAATTTTGGTCATCAGTGCTTAAGGAGGTGTCTTGAGCTGATCAACCCTAGTACAGTCTTGAACCAATAGAGATCTTTGTGAGGAACTTTTTTGATAAACGAGAGGGAAAATTTTGGGGTACAATAGTAGTGTTACTTCAAGATGAAATCCTAGACATTAGGGCTATGAGAAGGAACCTGGGTCCTAGGGTTACTTCGAGATGAAAGCCTGGATAGTAGGGCTTATGGGAAGGAACCTAGATCGTAGGGTTACTTTAAGATGAAAGCCTGGATAGTATGGCTTATGGGAAGGAAACTGGATAGTAGGGTTACTTCAATATTAATTTGGGTAAAACTGCATCTGAACCGAGAAGGAACCTAGGTAAGGTTGCTTCGCGGGGAGTTTGGGTAAAACTGCATCTGAACTGAGAAGGAACCTAGGTAAGGTTGCTTTGTGGGGAGTTTGGGTAAAACTATATCTGAACCGAGAAGGATTTTGGGTAAAACTACATTGGAACCGAGAAGGAACCTAGGTAAGGTTGCTTCGTGAGGAGTTTGGGTAAAACTACATTGGAACCGAGAAGGAACCTAGGTAAGGTTGCTTCGTGAGGAGTTAGGGTAAAACTGCATCGGAACCGAGAAGGAACCTAGGTAAGGTTGCTTCGTGAGGAGTTTGGGTAAAACTACATCGAAACCGGGAAGGAACCTAGATAAGGTTGCTTCCTGAGAAGTTTGGGTAAAAAGACATCGGAATCGAGAAGGAACCTAGGTAAGGTTACTTCATGATGAGTTTGGGTAAAATTGCATCTGAACCGAGAAGGAACCTAGGTGAGGTTGCTTCGTGAGGAGTTTGGGTAAAACTACATCGGAACCGAGAAGGAACCTATGTAAGGTTGCCTCGTGAGGAGTTTGGGTAAAACTGCATCTGAACCGAGAAGGAACCTAGGTAAGGCTGCTTCATGAGGAGTTTGGGTAAAACTACATCAGAACCGAGAAGGAACCTAGGTAAGGTTACTTCGTGAGGAGTTTGGCTAAAACTACACCGGAACTGAGAAGGAACCTAGGTAAGGTTACTTTGGGATAAGTTCGTGTAAAACATCGGGAGGAACCTGGGTAAGGTTACTTCGGGATGAGTTCGTGTGAAACTTTATTTGGAAATGTATGAGAAGGGACCGGTGTAAGATTTTTCAGGATAAACCCATGTGAAGCTGCATTTAGGAGGAACCCGTGTAAGATTTCTTTGTAACGAACCCGTGTAAAGCTGCATTTGGTCGCGCAGATAATTACTCTGTTTTAGTTTCAGGAACTAATCTTGGACCTGCGGGGAATTGTTTATGATAATCATCTTTCCTGAAAAGGTACAGATTAATTGTATGTGATGCATGAAATGCATTGTATGATGATGTTCTCAAAATAAATGAGATTATGTTGTATGTAATATGTATGTGCACGTCATGATGTATGAACATGAGATGCTATTGTAACATATTTGAGCCTGGGAAAATAAATCCCTGACTGTTGTAGGAGAGTACTGGAAATCGAATTCCTGACCGTTGTAGAAAGAGTGGTTCGTCTACTTCCGCTGGGGATGGTGAACGGAGATGACTATGTTGTAGATTTACTCCTATTTGCGAATAGTCTACCGGGGAGAGACTCTGTTTGAGAATAACTCTGTGGGGGAATAATTCTGTTGGAGGATGAGCTTTCATACTCAGAGAAATAAACTCTACTTGGTAAAAACTATATGAACCGCTTGTGATTACAAAATTCGGTTGGGGAATATAGACGTCGACTCTCTGAAAGAGCTTTGCTGGGGAAAGTAGCTCCTGTTTGGGGAAGCCGAGATCAAAACCTTTGGTTGCCTCTACTCTGTGGGGAGTACAGATGTCACAGGGTCGTATGATGAGGATACAGCCATGACTTTGCATCAGGACTTTTCTAACCCTGTATCTGCTGGAGAAAGTACCTGCAAAGGCTTTGTGGATAGCTTAAGTGTTATCCCAACTCATGAGGTGTTTGGTAACTGTCGATCAGAATGATAAGTCTTCTACTGATAGGCAAGTGACAAGATAATGGGACATAGTCGTACGCTTTAATCCCTAATTTTTTCCTGGACTGTCTTTTCAGATTTTCAGTCCACCGGGATACCCTTTTTTGCTCAAGCCGCCTTTTCAGATTTTCAACTTGCCGGGTGTACAGATTTTTTGTCTTTATCCCTAATTTTTGCCTAGGCCAGTCAACCTAGCGGGTTTTTAATCATGCGTAGTATCTTCCGACCATGTCCATGTTCTCAGGATGTAGGGAGTTGTCACCGTCCATAGTGTTGTGTTGTAGTACTGTCCAAAAAATTTTCTTGATGGCATATGATTCGTTGCTAGAATGCGTGTATAATGCCCCAAATGATTCAAATGGAGATCTGCCCTTGGCTACTTGGCCTCTTTGAGAGATTCCTTGAATCTTGACTTGACTGCCCCAGATCAGCTGAACATCATGCTATGCCCCTTGATTATCAAAGGCCTACCAATGGAATGTCTTCCTGTCCGAGGTGATTCTGTTTATTGAGAAGATCTTTGTTCACTGAATATCCGTCGTGCGAATTTCTCTGTTGTTGGACAAATAGTCATATGTAAACAATGGTATTTTAAGAATGCAAAGCTTATGTCTGTCTTGAAGTTTGAAAATTCATTTTTTAGTAAAATAAACAAATTTTGTAAAAGTGTGATATCAACTTGAGATTTATAGCGAACCCTACAGGAGTCGGGATACCTTTTGTAACAATATGCTTTCGAACTAACCCATGCTTCAGCTATGACTTTTAAGGATTATAACGTGGCCTGGTTCACGGTTCAAGAAACAAAGATAAAGGCTCAAAATTTATTTGTACCCACCCGCTCTTCGTGATGTTCTTCAGTCCTACGCTCATTTAATTGCGCGTTTAGAATCCCAGTTGAGTTCTGGAATATTGTCATTGATGTTCCGGTGATGGTTCGGATACTGACAATTTATTTTGAATAGGCAGTCATCTTTTTTGTCGAGGATTTGTAGGACCTCTTTATTTTTTATTTTACTATCCCTGTCTTTTTCCTGAACTGTTTCTTTTTGTGATTACAGTCAGTGGGAGGTCCTAGTTTTTTTTTGTTGTGTTGTTGTGTTTGTCTCTGTGAATCCTTGTTGATAACGCGAAGTTGCAGAGAATTTTAGATGATCATGAATTACCTCTATTTACTAGTAATAATAGCAATGTATGCTTATGCCTTGTGATGAATGATGATTGTTGTGAGTATGTGATGGTGTATTCATTGAGTCACATAAATTTGCATACTCTGTGATGGCCTGGATTGGCAAACTGCAAAGAAGGCTTATGCCTTGTTGATGCCTCTATTAATTGGCGATTTTTAAGATGGGAGTTCTGCTCCATTTTTAAGTTGGGAGTTCTGCTCCAATGGTACCACATGCATGTGCATTGTAATTGAGTCGCATTTGATGTTACATCTTGAGTTGTGGTGAAGATAGATTTGTTGTTGCTTTATGTTGTTGAATTGTTGTGACATGTATCATCTAAAAGTTGTGAATTAGCTGTTATGTCGTGTTGATGTTTTGTTGAGATTAAAATTGTTTGAAAGTTGTGAAGTGGTGATTTTATATGAACTGATTCTGATATATTATTTATCATACAACTTATTATATTGTTCGATATCTCACCCCTTTTGTTTGAATGTTCCCCTGTGTTGGTAACGTGCAGGTAATCAAGAAGGATAGTTGTTACCTTCGTTAGTTCGAGTCGGTATCGTCGCTCTGATGTGTAGCACTCGGGGGATGAACGCTTGATGTTTAGTTGTTGATATTTATTTCAGCTGCTGAATTTTTAAGTTGGTTACATGAAATAATTGTTGCCTCGAAGTTTTTTTAGTTGAATAAAAGATGTTAAGTGAATTGAAGTTGAGTATGTAGATTTCGATGCTTATCAATAAAAAGTTGTTTGATTTTAAAGATTGAATCAGGTTGTTATCGGTTCCTTGGAATTAAGTGTTGTGTATCTGTTTTATATGCGACTAAATGAAGTTTGATTTTAAGTTGTAAATGTAGCATCCTATTTATGTTGAACTCTGATTTTATAATTATCCGGCGGGTAGAAATAGGGTGTTACATTAGTGGTATCAGAGCGAGCCGGTCCGTCCGGCCAAATTGTCTAATGTTGTTTGTTCCTTAGTGCACGACAAGTGTGTGAAACATTGTCAATGCTTGATGTTTTTCTAATTGAGTTGTATGTAGGAGTTGGGTTGAATATAAGTGGGGGAGAAGCTTTGCTTCTCTGATGTGTTTTGGTTGTAAGATGTTGGTTCAATATACTGTTGTTGGCGACAGTGCAAATATTGTTGAAGTTTTGTTGTTTCCCGAATCCAAATGTGACATGGATCCAACATTATGTTGTTAATCAAGTTGGAGCGTCTTGAGGGTGGACAATCAGACAATGTTGATGTCTACTTCTCGAGGGATGGGGAGCTATGTAACGGTTGTTGATGTATGAGTAGAGTGTAAATCCCTGATATTTCTGAGGGGGATTATTAAGTAACAAAGATACTTTTTAGAATAAAGAATTTAGAAAGTTGCGATGTTTCAACATTACTGGTGGACTGTGAAGTTGTCGGTTTGAATAACCTTTGCATAAGATGTCGATGTTCGAACTGTGATGAAGTGACATATTATTGTAGACATTGTCGTGGGATCCTTGTAAGTGACTGTAAAAGTTGTTAAAGTTGTTGCAATGTTTTGAATCGCGAGTCAGAGTCAAAAATGCAAGGAGATGAGTACGATTTCAAGAATGGTAGGTTTTGGTACTGGTACAAAGAAATTATGTTCTGACGTTATCGTAAGGTGTGTAATAGTATGTTGCTGCATGACGTCGGTGTTCGTATTTTAGGATAGATTTGGAAATTCATATCTTGTGTTTCGAGTATCGGATTGGCGTTCCATTTGAACCTATGAGGAGATAGAAATATATTCTATCATATGAAAGTGTTTGCAAATATGGTTGATGCATTCCCATATGGAGGAACTCTAGAGCCGTTTACGAAACTAGAGGCTTTTTGGGCATAAATGGTTATTATCGCAGTTGTTCGAGACGAGGTCAAGCATAATATGTTGTTGGCGGTTAAGTTGTGAAATGAGATGTTCGGCATTGAAAAGGATAGTCGTTCATCATTTCAAGTATGGGATGTTGCATCTAAAGAAAATTTTGGTAGGACTAAAGAAAATATTAACGACTGCTCCGGTATTGGTTTTGCCTAATCCGAGTGAGTCATTTGTAGTATATTATGAATGCACCTAAGATGGGATTTAGTGGTGTGCTAATGCTGAATGAAAAAGTTATTGCTTATGCTTCTAGATAACTCATAGTTCATGAGAGGAATTATCCTACGCGTGACTTAAAGTTAGCAACGGTGGTGTTTATGTTGAAAGATTATGATTTCGGTTTGAATTATCATCCAGGTAAAGCTAATTTCATGGATGATGCTTTAAGTCAAAAGACTTTACATATGTCGGAAATAATGGTTAAAGAATCGGAATTAATTGAACAGTTCAGAGAAATGAGATTAGTTTGCAAAGTGACACAGAAGAGTGTGATGTTGGGGATGTTGAAGATTAACAATAATTTTATAGACAGTATCAAAGAAGCTCAGAAGTTAGATGTGAAATTGGTAGATTGGGTGGTTGGACTCGATCAGTCTGAGAATGATGATTTCAAGTTAGATGCACAGGGTATATTGAGATTCTGTAATCGAATTTGTATTCCTGATGATGCGAAGATTAAGAAAGTAATTCTGAGTTAGAGAATGCCTAACCTTCGTGTGAGACTAGATGAGTGTAATGTGGACCATGTAATATGTTAAGCGTTTGTGGCTCATCAACAAGATTGAATGAGAGGTAAATTGTGGGAGTCTTTATAAACTTCGTTGGAAATTATTGAAGTATGGTGCTTTAGGTGACTTTAGTACAAATTCGAAAGGAACACTATTATAGTTAGTAACAATAGTTTATTCTCCATTATGGTTGTCGGCTATCTATTGACAAATTGAGGAACTGATCACCGTTAATCTCTTTTTGATAGTAGACGAGATCGTATTGGATGGTATAGACTTTTCTTGTTAACTTAATGGTGTGTAAAGTGATTGATGTTATATCGCAAGGATAGTTGCTCACCAGGTTGTGTGAATTAATAGAGGAGTGGCTAAGAAAGAATTGAGATATATTGAACAAGTCGGAGTAGCGAGTTATATGCGAATTAACGTTGCAAAGTGAAAGATTGAGAATATCAAGTGAACAATGGTTTTATGGTGGGTATTGAGAAAGTCTGAAACTAGATTGAAACTTGCAAACCATATATTTGACAGAAATTTAAATGAGGACGGTGACTTAAGATGGATTATCAGAGTTGTGCAGCTGAAGCGTGATGTGGCGCAATTTCTATGCGTGTACGACTCGTTAGAAGTGAAGGATTAAAACATTAGAAGCCTATGGGAATGGTGTGTCTTAATCTGTATGCTTAATTTGGTGGATTGTTGATATAGAGATGTTGTGCCAGAGCACTATGCTTGCTTGTATATATTTGCGGATTTTATAAGGATATTAATATGGTTGTTGGTTGATGGTGAGTTGCGTGTATAATTGTTGAGTTATATAGTTAAGTTGATGTTGTAATGATTTTTTTAATCATTATTGAGATGTTATAGTTTATTTTTGTAAGTAAGGAACGATACTCCCTAACGTGATGAAGTTGATTATGTTGGTTGTGTTGATGTCACTAAAAGAGCGATACGACGATGTGAACAATTTTGTTGATATTTTGTTGATAATTGACATACGGAAATGAAATTGTGTATGTGTTTTGATGTTGAAAAGGTTGTTAAGATGGAATTGTGTATGTGTTTGGTTGTTGTTACTTTAAATGTTGATATGTCAGATTATGGTGGAGTAGTTGAGATGCTAGTACCGATCATGTAATCAAGTGTTGAATGATTGTGTGATACGGTGGGAGAACTGACTTGAGTTTTGCGTTCGTATTCGCACTTGTTCGGTTTAGCAAGAGTCGCCACCGAATTTTTATTTTATCCTAAAGGAAAGGTTAAAAAAATCACAAGAAAAACCTTTTGAGATATTTCGTGGGTTCGGGGGGTAGATTATGAAAAGGGAAGGTATTAGCACCCTTTTCATCCATGGTTATCCATGGGCTCTTAATTACTTGGTTTTAGATCACTTGCCTTGATTTTTGATTGCTTGAAAATGGTGTGTGTATGTGTGTGTTTTGAAAATGTTTTTGAAATAGACGCCTTTGTTTCGGCAACCATTGTAATGACTCGTGTTTGAGTATACACAACGGTGTGTATCTTTTCGAAAAGATGTTTCAAATGTTTTTTTGAAGATTGTTTTTGAAAGTGTTTGTGGATCGTGGTTTTGAAAAGGAGGCAAGTGTTTTTACAAGCTTGATCCCAAGTAACTAAGAGTCTTGTCTACCCCTATTGTACTCAAAGGTTTTCTCTATGTTTTCAACCCCTTTTTAACAATTTTGTTCCACCATTGAATTTGGTGGACAATCTTGCGTTTAGGATGTGATCGGGACAGGCGCGGGTCATCGTGTGGACCATGAATGCAATGGTGCCAAGTGGATTTGACAATTTTGCTTGAAGGGACTATGATCATTTTGATAGGCAACTTTCGAAAGCGTCATCGAGGGACTTATGATCATTTGAATTGTTTTTGCCAAAGAAACTCGACGTGCAAGCATGGCCCATTTTAGAAGGCAACATGTGGGATTACCCTAGGGGGTGCAAGTGTGATTGTGTATCGAGTTCATGTATTTGTTTTGTATTAGGTTATCTAGCGCTTGATTTTATGTACATGCAAACCCTAGGTCTAATCATGGTATAATTCGAAAGCGGTAAATTGCGGGAATTTAAAATCTACGCTATTACAAAATAAGTATCCGGGAGTGGGGGTACAAATTTACAAATGGGGATGAGACTTAAATAATTACAACCAAATCGAATCGCGATCAAATATAAACAATGTAATGTATAGCAATGTATAAGAATAGCAATTGTATATGTGTAAAGCAAAGTAAATGTATTCGCAAGTTGTAAGTGTATGTATTGTAAACGTGTGTCAACGTATTTGTGTATTGCGTATGAGATTTATTTACAAGTTGAAAAATGTTAACTTAATAGGAAAATTAAGTATTGTTAATTTGATGAAAAGAATTAAATATTTGGTTTATTTAATTTGTATTCTCGTAATTTGTTAAATATGTACAAAGTAAGAAAATTTAATAAAAGAAAAGAAACAGTTTTAAGAAAAAGTATTTCTTTAAAAATCTATTTTTCTTATGTATTAACACTCATGTATTTTAATTAATATTTTTATGTACAAAGTTAGTATTTTTTTTATGTATAAATCGAAACAAGTTTTAATAAAATAAAAGAAAAAGTGTTTTAAATAATTCTAATTTTTATATATTTTAGTATTTTTATACACAAAGTCTTAATTAAAAAAAAAAGAATGTTTTAAGTTTTTTAGGAAAAATTAACGTATTAATTAATTATGTATTATGGTTTTATGTATAAACAAAATTAAATGAAAAGAAAAAATGTTTTTAAGTTTTCTTTTTTAAGAGAACAAGAATGGGCCTAAAGAAGGTTTATCTTGGCCCCAGTATAATCAAAATAGAAGCCAGGGGGGGGGGGGGGGGTTAATTGGAAACACGCTTGGGCTTTGGCATTTTCAGAAAGGGGCAAGGCCCAACACTTTGAGACAAATGTTTTAGGGTTCTTTCAGAATTCGTTCAATGGGATTTAGGGTTCGTGTGATACAGAGGTGCGACGTTTTCGTTCGTCTTCGTTCCTTCTCCGGCCAAGCGTCCAGAACAGTGCCCCTTGCCCAGCCACCAACGCCATCGTCACCTCCTCCTTCTTCCATGGGTCATTCAACGGTGGTTCATGCAAGGTAAAATTTCCGTCTCAATCTCGTTAGGGTTTTATGTTCTGCATGTTTATGATTTTGCCCATTTGATTCTGATTTTAGTTTTATTATTGTTGTTTCCTGTTGAGGTGTGAAGAGAAAGAAAAATTGTGTTACCTTCGATGGAGGAGGACGGTGGCTCTGGAGGCGTTTCCGGCGGCTTGACGGCGAGGGGGTTACGATGATGAAGCTAGCTTGGAATCCTGGTATTTTTGTATTGCTCTTCTATTAGGGTTTGATGATGATCCCTGAAAACCTCTTCTATCTGCCTGGCTCTGTGTGATTTCGCTCTTTTTCTCTTCTTCTGTTAACCTTGCTTCTGTTGCCAACTTGTATGCTAAGTATGTGTTTGGATATGATGTTTGGACTTTGAATGTGGTTGCCTTCGTTTGTATGCTAGCTTGATGTTGTTGTTTGCCCAGTGATGAAAGTTTTCTGAGGGCCTTTGGGATGTTTGACCCTGTATGTTTCTGAGTATGCTTTTTCCTCTTCCTCTTGCTACCTTTGTTGCCTAGCTTGGTGCCTTGGATATGTTTACTTGATGCCTTGTATATTTGCCCTATGATGAGGCTTCCTCTGAGGGTTTATGTTGCTTTGAATGCTTAGGCTCCAATCTTGTGGCTATGGCTGTTGGTGAACTTACAGGTTTGAGCTTTGAGGCCACAGATTTTCTGTTTTTAACAGGGGTTGACAGGTTTTAAGGCAACTTAGTGTTTGATGTTCTGGTTTGTGTTTTTATTGTTTGACAGGTTAGGGTACTGGGTGTTTAAGGCTTTGATATGCTGTTTCAGTTTTGAATGGTAAGGCTTTTTGGGCTTTTTGACAGGGTGGGAATGTTTGTAATGCAAGCTTACAGTGGTTTAGGCCTGTATGCTTGTATCCAGGTTTAAAGGCTTGATGAGGCTTGCTTCAGGCTTGTGCAGGTTGGGTGTTTATCTATGAAGCAGGCTATGGCCTTGGAAGTTCTATTTGTGTTATGCTTATGGTTTTATGGACTGGTTTTTTGAGCTTCCAGGTTTTTTGACAGTTTTAAGGGTTTTAGTTTCTTTGATCTCCCCCCTCTACTGTGTTAGCAGTTTGTTTTTATATCTCTTTTCTCCAGCCTAAAGCCAAAACTTGTAAGCCTAACTTCTCCTCTCTTCTCTCTCTCTCTAGTACAAATTAAAACATTAAAATAATGTTATGTGTACTTTTACTGAAAAGGCAATGCTGGAAAATGATGATTTTGACTATGCTTGCTTGCAATGTTGGTTTTAATCTGCATACTTTATCTCTTTTCCATACTTTCTGCTTCTTTGTGACAGTTTTTTATACTTTGGCATCTTGAGATATCTTTTGGACAGTTGTGCACCTTTTGGCAGCTTTTTGACTTAGTTGCTTTGACATTGGAACTCAGTTTGGATTCTTGACTTGGTTTAGGCCATTCAGTTTGGTCTTGGGCTTTGTAGTTTGTTTGGCAATTTTGAAATTATGCAGTAGGTTTGACAAAATTTGAATTTGTGCATTTTTCAACTTTGTGCATTTCATGTTTATCAAGCACTATCCATCCCTATTTGTGAACCGGGAGAAATCCCGAGATTTGCAGAGAGGGCTAACTGATTCCAGTCAGTTGCCTTTAATGATGAACCCGAATTAACTGTTTGTCCTCTATTTCAAATTATCTGCTTCTGATTTTTCTTTTCTTCGTCTTGCAGATGAACAATCCAATGGAGAGGAATAGCAACAAATGGAGGATGAAAAATTGAAGACTTAGGAATTTAGGATAGTTTTATTTAAATTTAAATTACTGTAATATTATTATTGTAAACATTTTGTAAACAAAAAAAAATTATACAAATAATTTAAAGATAAATAAAAAGTCCTTTTATTTGTCATTCATTTTTAATTCTTCTTCAGATATTTATCTAATTGTTTATAATTCTTAAATTAAAATAAAAATGGAAATAAATTCCAATTATCTTAACTTAAAAATAAATAATCAATTGGTAAACATTGTGGTCTTATGACAAACCTGGCGCTCCAATTATCCAAAGCAATGCACTGTTTCAAACCAGACGACAGTTAATTAAACAAAACGTCCACCTGCCTCTTTTCACTGATTAAATCCAAACAAATGCAAATTAACAACCAGCGGCCTCAGTTCTTATTTCAGAGTAATTTGAAAAGTATTGATAGAACTAACTCTTCTTGAGAGATATGCGCATAAAACCCTGATTTTGATCAAATGCCAAAGAAGCGTTCGCTTGATCAAAGCTGAGCCAAAATCAACCAAACCCTAAGCAAACTGTTTGAATTGTTCCAGAGCCGTGAAAATCAATAAAAAACCCTAATTTTATCTGACTGACGAGAAAAGTCTGTCTGACCGATTCTTGAGCCAGTCTGAAAAAATCAGGAAAAGCCTGAAGTTGTGATTTCTTGTGGAAAAATGCGAGGGCAAATTTTGGGGTACAACAGATTGCCATGTGTGTAATCGATTTGAATCGTGTTGAGTTATCGAGTTATCAGGAAATTAGTGGTTGAAGTGTTGCCAAACGCAACTTGAAAATCAACTAGTTGGATGAAAAAATCGTACTAAGAGTGGTGGTATCGAAGAGATTTTCGAGGACGAAAATATTCTAAGTGGGAGAGAGTTGTAACACCCGTTAATTTAATTAATTATTTAATTAAATTATTTACAGATTAATGGTTGAAAATGTTGTTGAAATTGTTGAAGTTGCAAAATGTCGAGAAATGTTGATTTAAGTTACTAAGTTGTTATTTGGTTGATTAATATTAGAAATAATATTAATAATAACATTAGAATGGTTATAAGATTTATTGTTGGGTTTAATTATTTGGTTGTATGGAGTAATCGGTGGGGTGTGAAAGTTAGGCCTAATCAGAATAGTAATAATTATAAGGTTAAGTTAATTATAAGGAGAATTAGGCTACTTGAACAAGTATTGGAGAATTTTGTGGGAACGTGAGAAGCTGCAAAGTTACTGAGAAGAGGAAAAGGTTTGAAGCTAGGGCGAGAGACTTTAACCAGTAGAACAGAGAGATCTCCAATCTAAGGTAAGGGTGTGGTTCTGACTATCTAATAGGTTGCATGATAAATTTTATGTGGGAATTGGTTCGTATGAAAAACATGTTCTGTGTGTGTGAACAATGTTAAATATTGTGTTGAATTATTGTTATGTTCTTGCTGTAAATTAGTATAAATTTGGTTGCCTGTGAACACTGATGTTGTTGCAATGTTTTATTGCTGTTAATTGAAGGTAAAAATTGAGTATAAGAATCAATTGCAGAAAATTTTGCGCGACAGGAAAAACCGAAGGTTTGGATGTGCCGAGGGGCACACAGACTATGCCGAACGACACAGAAGGATGGTGTGCGGAGGGGGATAATATTGTGCCGAGGGGCACACTGAATTATTTTGGGTGTGCCGAGTGGAACACCACGTTTTAAGTGACATATTTAATGTTGTTATACTGTTTTAATTAATTGTTTTGTTTTGCTTCCTGTAGGCATGAAGGATGATAATTTATAATGAAACCAATATTTGATAACAAATTAAGAACTTCTGTCAAGATACTAGAACTGATTAATTAGTTTGATACCTGTTAGTAAATATAATTTAGTACCTGAATTATTAAATTAGCGGGAGCATTGGAAATGGCAGAGATAGTAATTGACAGCAAATCATAGTAATATATGTACATTATTAGCAGATATCATTTAGTAGAATAAGTTGGCAGAAGATTAAAGTAGTAACTAGTAGTAACTTATTAAGTGGATGACAGACAGTATATGCTGGTAGCAAGTATTATTAATGAGACCTATAATAATAGTATGGGTATAAATAAATTATTGTGTTGTTGTTGTTAAAACTGTGAAGTGCATAGTAGAAAATATGGGTAATTTAGCGAGAGATTAATTAGCAGGATTTAGTCGATTTGTCCGAATAATTATATGCAACAATTGTTGTGGTTAATTATGAAGTTGCAGGTGGTGAATGTTGTTGCATTGCCTCTAACTATTAGCAAGAATCAAGTTGTAGGCTTGTTGTCAAAGTTGAATAGTTGTGGTTATGTTGTTCTTAATATTTGTTGTTGTTATGTTGCCTCTACTTATTGGAAATATAAAGTTGTAGGCCAATGGCTAATGTTGAGATGTTCTGTTGTTGTAATTGTCTCTGTGAATCCTTGTTGATAACGCGAAATTGCAGCGAATTTTAGATGATGATGAATCACCTCTATTTACTGGTAATAATGGCGATGTAGGCTTATGCCTTGTGATGAATGATGATTGTTGTGAGTATGTGATAATGCATTCAATGAGTCACATACATTTGCATACTATGTGATGGCCTAGATTGGCAAACTGTGCAGAAGACTTATACCTTATTGATGCCTCTATTAATTGACAATTTTTAAGATGGGAGTCCTGCTCTATTTTTAAGTTGTGAGTTCTGCTCCAATGGTACCACATGCATGTGCATTGTAATTGAGTCGCATTTGATGTTGCATCTTGAGTTGTGGTGAAGATAGATTTGTTGTTGCTTTATGTTGTTGACTTGTTGTGACATGTATCGTCTAAAAGCTGTGAATTAGCTGTTATGTCATGTTGATGTTTTGTTGAGATTAAAATTGTTTGAAAGTTGAGAAGTGGTGATTTTAAATGAACTGATTTTGATATATTATTTATCATATGATTTACTATATTGTCTGATATCTCACCCTTTCTGTTTGAATGTTGTCCTCTGTTGGTAACATGCAGGTAATCAAGAAGGATAGTTGTAACCTTCGTTAGTTCGAGTCGGTGTCATCACTCTGATACGTAGCACTCGGGGGGATGAACGCTTGATGATTAATTGTTGATATTTATTTTAGTTGCTGAATTTTTAAGTTGGTTACATGAAATAATTGTTGTCTCGAAGTTGTTTTAGTTGAATAAAAGATGTTAAGTGAATTGAAGTTGAGTATGTAGATTCCGCTGCTTATCAATAAAAAGTTGTTTGATTTTAAAGAATAAATCAGGTTGTTATCGGTTCATTCGAATTAAGTGTTATGTATCTGTTTTATATGCGACTAAATGAAGTTTGATTTTAAGTTGTAAATGTAGCATCCTATTTATGTTGAACTCTGATTTTATTATTATCCACCAGATAGAAATGGAGTGTTACACCGGTCACATTAGAGGGTGATGGCGTAAAACTTTGACCCGCTCCGCACTAAAGTGTGGACAAAACGGACATGCCCAACGGACCGGACCCGTTTCGCCACCCCTACCTGCCACCTGACTTAAAAAGCGACGCGACGGCAATTCTATAAATATTTGTAACTTAGTTAAGTCGATTATATTTAAAACTGACTTAACAAATATTAAATAAAAATATATAATTCATATTAAATTTTTTAAGTCGGTTGTGTTCACTAACTGACTTAAGAAGTCTATTTATTAATTAACAAATTAAATTGTAATATCTGCATAAGGGAATCAAACTCGTGTTCGTAACATGTTGTGTTTTTTTTCTAGTTTTGTACATAAATCCTCCATCTCCTTTAAACCCTAAGTTACTAAAACTATGTTAAATTAGATAAAGAGTGTCTTGATAGCTTTTGAAAGAGCAACGATAGTAAACTGAATGATCGGAGCTGGGATAGAAAGCCACTGCTTAGTGCTTTTATAATCCGGCGGTATTCTCAAAGGTCATGTCTTTAGCGATAAAACCATTTCCCATAACACCTGTAGGCTGGAAGTATGGAGGTATTGCACGCTACTATGCTCATGGAGAACAAAATCAAAGTTTTCAAAGACGAACTTACTGGATGCTTGAGGAGTAAGTTTTCTTAACATTTTCAAATCTCACACCAAAAATTCTTTCTTTTTATTTAATATTCTACAGTTTAAAGTTTTTGACTTATAATTGGACTTAAGTGGTTAAGGTTGAATGGATGAGTTTGTTCTTGTTTGAAGATGATATGCTTTACCCAAGTACTAATGAAGTAGATTTTATTGTTAATCACATATTCACAACTTAACATGTATCGGTTTAAATTAATTATACATGCATTAAAAAATTTCTTATTTGTTTTTCTTGGTTCCTATCTGATCTGACCTGATCAGAAATGGACCGTCACGGCTGGCTCCGAGCTGAAAGCTTCTTGAACGAGGTGGGGGGTACCTGCAAGGCACTCCGATGCTGAAGTAAATAGAAGCACTAGCAGGCAATAATAAGTGTATGGGTAGAATGATGAATACCTGACCCTCTGGAAACAGAGGGTATTTATAGCCCCCAGCGCTGGGCCAAGGTTCCTTCATTGGGCCGGACAGGTTTGGCCCAATGGAGGAACTGCCAGGTTCTACGTGCGTAGTGGGGACCCGCGCGTGGTCCCCTTCCTGGATGTTCTGCGTGAAGTGCGGCCGGACGGAGACGCGGTCTTTTCGGGGCCTCATTGGGAGTGCAGTGGACTGAGTCTGCCCTAGTTGGGGTGCTCGAGGTGATGTCGAGCTGGACAGCAGGATGTCGAGCTGGAGATGTAGAGGTCGAGCACCTGACCTCAGGGAGCACGTCGGGCACGACTGTGACCCTTTGGTCGGCGTGGTCCTCAGCAAGTCCATTTGGATTGGGCCTTAGCAATGCTTTTGGGCCTGTCGGGCCCAGTCCAGAACAGGAGCCCCCAAGTCGTGGTTTCTTTGTTAGGATCCATGGCTTGAACTCAGGTCGTTTCCGCTTCGGGGTCTCGCGCCAGGGACAGAGGTGCAGGCCCTCGAGGGCCTCTCCGTGCCGTGCTCGGAGACATCTTCCGTGGTGGATGCCCGGAGGATCCTCACCGGCGCGTGTCTGTCGAGCACACGAGGTATCTTTCGGGAACTGTGCCGCCACCCTATGATGATAGGGTCATCATTGCGTTGGGAGCAGTGCGTCGAGGAGAGAAACTCCGTGGTTGCCCGAGGTGACGTTTGGTATTCCACGTCATCACTATAAATAGGAACCTTGGGCCCCATAACACGTTTCTACTCTTTGCGCTCCTACTGCTGCTGTTCTTCCGGATTTTTCATAGCTGCGATCTTCTGTTACAGATTCTTTTCCTCCGTAGCCGAATCCACTTTTTGATTCAAGTAAGTGACTTATCTTCTTCATTTTCCTGTTGTAATGCATGATTTTCAGGGTTTGTAGACGTTTTAGGGACTGTGCGCGTGGGACTAGCCCGGTAAACTCATGCTTAGCTCGACATATTCATGCTTAGGACCGGCAAACACATGCTCGTGGCCGGTAGATTCATAGTTTTAGGTAATAATCAGCAGCGCTGCCCGGGGTCTTCATGATCCAGGGCGCCTGATTCATGATCGCGCCCGGTATGTTCATGGTCCTGGCCGTAGGTCTCATGATATTGCTCGCCATGTTCATACCTTGGGTCGACATGTTGGAGAGTGGCCGCGTAGTCGGTTTGGAGAAGAACACATCGAGTTTTCTGGATGTCGGGGAGGAGACTACGTGTGAAAACTGACTTTTGTGGTCGTGCATGGGACGACGTGGTTTGTCGAGCGTATGGTTTCGTGCCCAATTGATTGGTTTCCCGTGCTCTGCAGGTAACCATGGCGGACGAGCCGTGCTCCTCTGGACGCCACGAACATGAGGAACAAAGTGCCGATGAGGCGGTCAGCTTGATTGATATTGTCGACGACCCTTTGCTGGATTGGGTGGGCGCCGAGCCCCGAGGAATCGCGTCGATATATAGCCGGCGTGACCGAAATCCATATGCTGTCCTCGAAGCGGGCCAGGGCCAGCCTGACTTCCAAAAGAATTTCGTTGTCATGCGTCCGACCTCCCGTGCCCGGATCTGCTCGGTGTACCCAGAGTATAGCTTCCCGATGTACGAGATCGCGTTCAAAGATCTTGGGCTGCAGCTGCCCTTCAGTGACTTTCAGACCGGGGTCTTCACCCATCTGGAGTTGGCTCCGTCGCAGCTACACCCGAACTCACTCGCCTTTATCCGGGCGTTTGAGCTGACATGTCGCTTTCTAAGGATCGGGGCGACCATACTGCTCTTCTTTAGAATTTTTCATCTGCAGCGCCAGTCCCGAGGAGGGAAACACATCTGGGTCTCCTTAAAACAGTCGAGGAGACTATTCAAAATGTACATGGACTCCGTGAGGGGTTTTAAAGACAAGTGGTATGTCGTGCGGCCAGTTACCACATCTGCTTTAGGATCCCTGTACGAGGAGGAGGCGCCCATAAGCGATGATGACGGGGAGGCGGTCTTAGGCAACGATGGGTATCCCGTGATGGCCCGTACAACCAAGTTCCCTGTGCATTGGATGTTCAGGCACTACGAGCACGGGACTGGATACTACCATACTGCTGTCGGGGACATGTGTTCGGAGGACGAGGAGGCGTACGCCACTCTTTGTCGGTTCGTCGACAGCTTCCACCCCGCCCAGTGGGCCACGAGGGAAGGGGACGATGTCTTGGATGCAGAGGGTTATCTGACATTTGAGTCCCGGCCGATTGATACTAAGGCACTCATGGAGTGTCAGACGTTCAGGCAGGCTGCTCGTCTGCTAGGTCGTTTATTGCTTGAATTTCTTTGCTCGTCATTTATTTATGAACTTGCTCGACACTAACCCGTCTTTTATTTTGTGCAGGCTCGATGGCCGGTCGAAGGGAAAGACTTTTGAAGCTGTCTTGCGACCAGAAGCGAGGCAGGAGGGTCGTGAAGGCTCCCCAGGCGACGAGGATGGGCCCGCCACATAGTCCGGGCGCTCTCCAGGTGGTGAGGGTGGATTCGTCGCCCAGCTCGGGGGCCGCGTCGGATGGGATCCCAGAGGTTCAAGAGGTCGATCCTAATGCCGACCTGATACAAAGAAAGAGGACCCGGGTGGAAAGCGGTCCGGCTGTCAGCGAGGACACCAGCGCCGTCAGGTCTTTCGGGTGTCCCCCTTGTTTCAAAGAGGAGGGTTTCTTCGAGAGATTCCCTCTGTCAGTGGTTGCCGACAAGGCTGATACTATCAAAAGGATGAGTAAGGAGGATCGGAAGAGGCATCTGGCCGCCAGCATGGACGGGTTGGTGAAAATGGCTGAAATGGCCCTGGTGTTGTCCGAGGAGGGGGGGATCCTGTCCGTATTGAAGAACTTGAGCAGGAGAAAGCGGCTCTCACCTCGAGCTCGCGGAAGTTGAAGACTGCCCTGGAACGCTCCGAGGAGATGTTCCGCGAGCAGACAGTGTTGCTGGATGCTGAGAGGGAGATGCTGGTCCTGGAGAAGGAAAGGTCGGGGAAGCTGGCCGAGGAGGGAGAGTTTCTCCGTGCGGACAGGAATCGTCTGGAGACTGACACGGGCGCTTGACTCAACAAATCGAGGACATGAGAGTCGCCATGCTTCCTGCCGAGGACGAGCCGGAGGACATAGTGGCTTTGAAGAGTCGATCGGAGTTGGTCGCCCATATCCGGTTACTCGAGGCAGATTACGTCAGTGCTCTGGAGGAGGGGTTCGACTCCGCAGTCGGCCAGCTTTCCTTGTTAAACCCTGGTTTGGTCACTGAGGGGACGGGCCACACACATCAGATCGTGGATGGCGTGATCGTGCCCCCTCCCGACTCTCCAGTTGTCGACAATGACGGTTCTGGGGAAGCCTGATTGTAGGATAGCGGGCCTGCGTGCCTTTGACATTTGTATTTTTTGGGCTTGCGTGCCCGTCGGTTGTACGTTATGAACATCGCCGGCCTTCTTGGTCGGTTTATAATTGTTTGCTTTGTCGCCTTCGGGCATTTTTATTTGAATGAATGCTGTTTTTCATTTGAATGTTTTGCCCGTGTTTGAAATATATGTTTGCATAAAATTTAGCCTAAGTCATGGGCCCGAGGAGTGCTTGTAAGTGGCTGTGATTTAGCGAGCGAGTCTTCCCGTCTTCCGTTTGTATATGTGCCCGGCCCTCTTTCGCTGGCCAGAGTCACCTAAGTGTTGCGCTCGAGGGGAGAGACTTCCCTTTGACCCTTTTAGATGGCCCGTCATTCTTGACGACTTGTCGGGCATATGGAGCGAAGGTGCTCAGTCGGGCGCGAAGCCCGGTAGGGACTATTCGCCCATGGCGTGAACTGCCCATCACGAGTTGGGTGTTCTGCCTTACGGGTATAACGACGGTGGTGCTCGGTGTAGCTGTCCACGTAGGGCACTATCGATTATCCTCGTTTGACGAGCGATGTTGTGCGATTTAGCCGTATGTCGGGCTTGTACCTCAGCCTTTATACGAAGTCGGACGTTTTCCTCGTTGACCGAGCGCGGGTGCCGTTGGTCGAGGGTCCCAGGTGTTGGTAGTTTTTAACTGTAGTACTGTTTTAGCTTAGCAGCGTTCCAGGGTCGTGGTAATGGCTCTCCGTCTAATTGCTCGAGATAGTACGCCCCGGTACCAGTGGTGCCGTGGACGCGATAAGGTCCTTCCCAGTTCGCGGCCAGCTTCCCTTCGCGGGAATCCTTCTGGTTCCTACGTAATACCAGGCTGCCGATTTTGAATTCGCGCTTGATGACCTTGTCGTTGTGGCGTAGAGCCACTCGTTGTTTTAGGGTGGCTTCGCGCAGGGCTGCACCCGATCGGATTTCCTCGACTAGGTCGAGTTCGTCCCATAGTGCCTCGTCGTTCATTTCTTCATCAAGGGGGTTCTCGGTTCGTCTGGATGATTCCATGATTTCGACTGGGATGACGGCCTCGGTGCCATATGTCAGTCGAAATGGCAACTCGCCCGTCGTTGAGTGGGGCGTGGTGCGGTATGCCCACAAGACGCTGTGGAGCTCCTCGACCCATCTCCTCTTGGCTTCGCCGAGTCGACGTTTGAGTCCTCGGAGGATGACTCTGTTCGCGGCTTCGGCTTGCCCGTTGGTCTGAGGGTGCTCGACCGACGTGAAATGTTGTTTTGTACCTAGTTTGGTGACGAAGTCTTGGAACCCGTGGTCGGTGAACTGGGTACCGTTGTCGGTCACCAGGGCCCGCGGAATTCCGAATCTGGCGAGGATGTTTCTTTTGTAGAAACGGAGGATATTGTGCGAGGTGATTTTTGCGATTGCCTCGGCCTCGATCCATTTTGTGAAGTAATCCACGGCGACGATGAGAAATTTGTTCTGGTAGGTTCCTTGCGCGAAAGGCCCGAGGATGTCCATACCCCACCAGGCGAACGGCCACGGGGATGACAATATGCTCAGCTCGTGCGGAGGGGCGAGGTGCATGTCCCCGTGTTTCTGGCACTTATCACATTTTTTGACGTGTTCCTTGGCATCCTGCTGCATCGTCGGCCAGTAGTATCCTGCTCGAAGGGCTTTCCTTGCTAAGGATTTACCGCCCATGTGCTGGGCGTTGATCCCTTCGTGTATCTCCCGCAGTACTTCGGGGACGGTGGACTCGTCGATGCATTTCAGGAGGGGGATGGAGAATCCTCTTCGGTACAGTTTCTGCTCGAGAACCACGTAGGAACATGCTCGTCGCTTTGTGACGGTAGCCTCGGCCTGATTCGATGGGAGTTCGCCTTTTGTCAGGAAATTATGAAAGTACTTCTTAATAGAGCTTCTTTTTTGCTCTTTGTATTTGACTTTTTTACAGTGAACTCTCACATATTGTTCTAGTCAATGCTAAAATTTTAGAATATTATCCATTGTCATACACTGTTTTAGTTTGATATTTGTTACATGGATTTATTTGTTGTTATATTATTATCTTTTTCATTTTGTTTCTTAGGTACAAGGTATATAGTTACATTGCTTAAATCCTTCCAAAAACTTAAGGAAACATTGCTCTCGGCACTGATAATGTAACCTCTAGATTAGAGTATCCGTTTGCGATCATGTGTGATGTCAGCGACTATGTTGTAGGCGCGGTATTAGGACAAAGGAAGGATAAAAAAATAAATGCCATCTACTATACAAACAGAACTCTAAATGAAGCACAGATAAACTATGAATCTATAGAGAAAATTTTAATTAACACAAACTGAAGTTTGTTTCTATCACAATTCAGAATATATATTTGGTTTACTTAAACAAAATTACCAATATTTAGATGTATTCTCAGCTTTTTTTATATAAAAGATACTACATTATTTGAAAGATCTAAATTTATTAATTATAATAGACTACACATTATGACAACCATTGGCATTGTTCCATGATTAAATTTCCAGCTAACGGGGATATAACTCTGTATTTGAAGTTTCATTGATTGATTCTTGAGCTGAGTTAATATCTTGAAAGTTTGGAACATCCATATAAAATGCAGGTTCTAAAGGCATAGGGAGAGTGACAGAAGGACTGTTAAGCATTACTACAACAGAACTCATTGTTGGCCTGCTTGCTACATTCTCTTGAGCACAAAGTAATCCAATATGAATGCATCTCATTATTTCATTTTGTGAATCATTATTTAATGTCGGATCTATAGTATTTGTTGGCGTTCCGTCCCTCCAATTTCTCCATGCCTACATAAGTTTTTCCAAATACAAATATCATACTAAGTTAGACATAATTTAGTTCTAAACAAATTTAAACTAGCACAAAATATTATAATTCCATGTTTAGAATGATTTCGATGATACGATGAGATAAAAAGTATGACTTACAAGCTAGAGAGATACTCTATACTTTCCCCATCTCGAACACCGCTATTTTTCATACCACTTACAATTTCAAGAATTAATATACCAAAACTGAAGACATCTGACTTCACTGAAAATTCTCCATGCATTGCATATTCAGGTGCCATATATCCACTACATAATAATAGAGATATTAAAACTCGACTAAATTAAATTTTTCACAATCACACATGTTCAATTTTATACCAATTTTCATTTATAAACTTAATAAAATATTTTATGAATAACAACTTATACTTCTTTTGAATACTTACTAGGTTCCCACAATTCTTCTTGTGTTTTCTTGAGTTTGGTCTGCACCAAAAAGTCTCGCCATGCCAAAATCAGCTATCTTAGGGTTCATCTCTTCGTCTAAGAGAATGTTACTGGCTTTGAGATCACGGTGAATAATACGTAGTCGAGAATCTTCATGGAGATAAAGGATTCCTCGAGCAATACCTAAAATAATTTTGTAACGCATTTCCCAATACAATTGTCTTCTCTTAGCTTGATCTGCAAATAACATACCCAACCATTTTAAATCTTGTTCCAATGTAATTAATAATTTTAGTATTCACCCACATTATCCACTTCGATAGATATTAAATTAAAACCTACCAAAAATGAAGTAATCGAGACTTTTGTTATGAACAAACTCATATACAAGTAATCTCTCAATTCCTTCTAGACAGAAGCCGAGTAGTCTAACTAAATTACGGTGTTGAAGTCTAGCCACTAAAAGCACCTCATTTTTAAACTCCGAATCACCTTGTCCAGAATCTTTTGATAACCTTTTCACAGCAATCTCTTGTCCATTGGAAAGTTGTCCCTAAAAATTTAAATTATTTAAGAATGCTAAGTTTTCAAATCAAGTTTTATAGACTTGGTAATTAATAGTGTAATTTTACCTTGTAAACAACCCCGAATCCTCCTTCTCCAAGTTTATTAGAAACAAAGAAGTCATTTGTAGCATTACATATGGTGTTGAAGTTGAATTGCAGTGACTCGGATATTTCAATTTTGTCGTTTTGATCTTCTTCTTGAATTTTCTATAAAATGGGTAAAAATAAATTACCATATGTGATAGGAAACTAATATATTTTTTATAAAATTTTTTGTTATTTCACAGAGAACTAAGTACTTCAACGTTAAATACACAAAAATGCATAATACTTTTTTTAATGAGAAAATAATATATCAAACAACAATTGAAATACAAGGGGGGTAGTTATACTAATTACAATAAAAAGCATGTCCAATAAAGGAAGTCCAACCACACAAAAAAAAAAAAAAGAAATAAAAAGACAAAGAACAATAATGTAACAATACAAAAAAGTGTAGAGAACAATACTAAAATAATATAGAGAAAAACCACCTTACACCAAACTACTAGACCAAATACCAAAGCCAACAAAATAAGGCTTTTAAGATAAATAAATAAGCTGAAAATACTCAGACAACAAGAGCCAATTGAATCTTATTTAACAAAAAAATAAGATGAGAAT
>CATIWC010002057.1:0-99858 GCA_948472305.1 Vicia faba | reverse complement strand
TAACTTAGTTTCTTAGTGATGAAGTAACCTAAGATTTGGTGATGGAGAATTAGAAAACACTGAAACTGTTTACATCTATTATACCATAATACAATATGAATATGGTGGATAAATATACTATCTAGACTCATTAGATAATTTGAATTAATTCAAATGTATATGGAATATGTGTCATTAAGTAATAGTCTTTTAACTTAGTTTCTTAGTGATGAAGTAACCTAAGATTTGGTGATGGAGAATTAGAAGATACTGAAACTGTTTACATCTATTATACCATAATACAATATGAATATGGTGGATAAATATACTATCGAGACTCATTAGATAATTTGAATTATTTCAAATGTATATATAATATGTGTCATTAAGTAATAGTCTTTTAACTTAGTTTCTTGGTGAAGAAGTAACCTAAAATTTGGTGATGGAAAAGAAGGAAAATATTGAAATTGTTTACATCTATTATACCAAAATACAATATGAATATGGTGAATAAATATACTATCGAGACTCATTAGATAATTTGAATTATTTCAAATGTATATGGAATATGTGTCATTAAGTAATAGTCTTTTAACTTAGTTTCTTAGTGATGAAGTAAACTAAAATTTGGTGATGGAGAATTAGAAAATACTGAAATTGTTTACATCTATTATACCAAAATACAATCTGAATATGGTGAATAAATATACTATCGAAACTCATTAGATAATTTGAATTATTTCAAATGTATATGGAATATGTTTCATTAAGTAATAGTCTTTTAACTTAGTTTTTTAGTGATGAAGTAACCTAAGATTTGGTGATTGAGAATTAGAAAATACCGAAATTGTTAACATCTATTATACCATAATACAATATGAATATTGTGGGTAAATATACTATCGAGACTCATTAGATAATTTGAATTATTTCAACTGTATATGGAATATGTGTCATTAAGTAATAGTCTTTTAACTTAGTTTCTTAGTGATGAGGTAACCTAAGATTTGATGATGGAGAATTAGAAAATACTGAAACTGTTTACATCTATTATACCATAATACAATATGAATATGGTGGATAAATAAACAATAGAGACTCATTGGATAATTTGAATTATTTCAAATGTATATGGAATATGTGTCATTAAGTAATAGTCTTTTAACTTAGTTTCTTAGTGATGAAGTAACCTAAGATTTTGTGATTGAGTATTAGAAAATACTGAAACTGTTTACATCTATTAAACAATAATACAATGTGAATATGGTGGATAAATATACTATAGAGACTCATTAGATAATTTGAATTATTTCAAATGTATATGGAATATATGTCATTAAGCAATAGTCTTTTAACTTAGTTTCTTAGTGATGAAGTATCCTAAGATTTGGTGATGGAGAATTAGAAAATACTGAAACTGTTTAAATCTATTATACAATAATACAATATGAATATGGTGAATAAATATACTATCGAGACTCATTATATAATTTGAATTATTTCAAATGTATATGGAATATGTGTCATTATGTAATAGTCTTTTAACTTAGTTTCTTAGTGATGAAGTAACCTAAGATTTGATGATGGAAAATTAGAAAATACTGAAACTGTTTACATCTATTATACCATAATACAATATGAATATGGTGGATAAATAAACTATAGAGACTCATTAGATAATTTGAATTATTTCAAATGTATATGGAATATGTGTCATTAAGTAATAGTCTTTTAACTTAGTTTCTTAGTGATGAAGTAACCTAAGATTTTGTGATGGAGTATTAGAAAATACTGAAACTATTTACATCTATTACACCATAATACAATATGAATATGGTGGATAAATATACTATAGAGACTCATTAGATAATTTGAATTATTTCAAATGTATATGGAATATATGTCATTAAGTAATAGTGTTTTAACTTAGTTTCTTAGTGATGAAGTAACCTAAGATTTGGTGATGGAGAATTAGAAAACACTGAAACTGTTTACATCTATTATACCATAATACAATATGAATATGGTGGATAAATATACTATCTAGACTCATTAGATAATTTGAATTAATTCAAATGTATATGGAATATGTGTCATTAAGTAATAGTCTTTTAACTTAGTTTCTTAGTGATGAAGTAACCTAAGATTTGGTGATGGAGAATTAGAAGATACTGAAACTGTTTACATCTATTATACCATAATACAATATGAATATGGTGGATAAATATACTATCGAGAAATCATTAGATAATTTGAATTATTTCAAATGTATATATAATATGTGTCATTAAGTAATAGTCTTTTAACTTAGTTTCTTGGTGAAGAAGTAACCTAAAATTTGGTGATGGAAAAGAAGGAAAATATTGAAATTGTTTACATCTATTATACCAAAATACAATATGAATATGGTGAATAAATATACTATCGAGACTCATTAGATAATTTGAATTATTTCAAATGTATATGGAATATGTGTCATTAAGTAATAGTCTTTTAACTTAGTTTCTTAGTGATGAAGTAACCTAAGATTTGGTGATGGAGAATTAGAAAATACTGAAACTGTTTACATCTATTATACCATAATACAATATGAATATGGTGGGTAAATATACTATCGAGACTCATTAGATAATTTGAATTATTTCAAATGTATATGGAATATGTGTCATTAAGTAATAGTCTTTTAAGTTATTTTGTTAGTGATGAAGTAACCTAAGATTTGGTGATGGAGAATTAGAAAATACTGAAACTGTTTACATGTATTATACCATAATACAATATGAATATGGTGAATAAATATACTATCGAGACTCATTAGATAATTTGAATTATTTCAAATGTATATGGAATATGTGTCATTAAGTAATAGTCTTTTAACTTAGTTTCTTAGTGATGAAGTAACCTAAAATTTGGTGATGGAGAATTAGAAAATACTAAAATTGTTTACATCTATTATACCAAAATACAATATGAATATGGTGAATAAATATACTATCGAAATTCATTAGATAATTTGAATTATTTCAAATGTATATGGAATATGTTTCATTAAGTAATAGTCTTTTAACTTAGTTTCTTAGTGATGAAGTAACCTAAGATTTGGTGATTGATAATTAGAAAATACCGAAATTGTTTACATCTATTATACCATAATACAATATAAATATGGTGGGTAAATATACTATCGAGACTCATTAGATAATTTGAATTATTTAAAATGTATATGGAATATGTGTCATTAAGTAATAGTCTTTTAACTTAGTTTCTTAGTGATGAAGTAACCTAAGATTTGATGATGGAGAATTAGAAAATACTGAAACTGTTTACATCTATTATACCATAATACAATATGAATATGGTGGATAAATAAACTATAGATACTCATTAGATAATTTGAATTATTTCAAATGTATATGGAATATGTGTCATTAAGTAATAGTCTTTTAACTTAGTTTCTTAGTGATGAAGTAACCTAAGATTTTGTGATGGAGTATTAGAAAATACTGAAACTGTTTACATCTATTACACCATAATACAATATGAATATGGTGGATAAATATCCTATAGAGACTCATTAGATAATTTGAATTATTTCAAATGTATATGGAATATATGTCATTAAGTAATAGTCTTTTAACTTAGTTTCTTAGTGATGAAGTTTCCTAAGATTTGGTGATGGAGAATTAGAAAATACTGAAACTGTTTAAATCTATTATACCATAATACAATATGAATATGGTAAATAAATATACTATCGAGACTCATTATATAATTTGAATTATTTCAAATGTATATGAAATATGTTTCATTATGTAATAGTCTTTTAACTTAGTTTCTTAGTGATGAACTAACCTAAGATTTGGAGATGGAGAACTAGAAAATACCGAAACTATTTACATCTATTATACCATAATACAATATGAATATGGTGGATAAATATACTATCTAGACTCATTAGATAATTTGAATCATTTCAAATGTATATGGAATATGTGTAATTAAGTAATAGTCTTTTAACTTAGTTTCTTAGTGATGAAGTAACCTAAGATTTGGTGATGGAGAATTAGAAAATACTGAAACTGTTTACATCTATTATACCATAATACAATATGAATATGGTGGATAAATATACTATCGAGACTCATTAGATGATTTGAATTATTTCAAATGTATATATAATATGTGTCATTAAGTAATAGTCTTTTAACTTAGTTTCTTGGTGAAGAAGTAACCTAAAATTTGATGATGGAAAAGAAGGAAAATATTGAAATTGTTTACATCTATTATACCAAAATACAATATGAATATGGTGAATAAATATACTATCGAGACTCATTAGATAATTTGAATTATTTCAAATGTATATGGAATATGTGTCATTAAGTAATAGTCTTTTAACTTAGTTTCTTAGTGATGAAGTAACCTAAGATTTGGTGATGGAGAATTAGAAAATACTGAAACTGTTTACATCTATTATACCATAATACAATATGAATATGGTGGGTAAATATACTATCGAGACTCATTAGATAATTTGAATTATTTCAAATGTATATGGAATGTGTGTCATTAAGTAATAGTCTTTTAACTTATTTTCTTAGTGATGAAGTAACCTAAGATTTGGTGATGGAGAATTAGAAAATACTGAAATTGTTTACATGTATTATACCATAATACAATATGAATATGGTGAATAAATATACTATCGAGACTCATTAGATAATTTTAATTATTTCAAATGTATATGGAATATGTGTCATTAAGTAATAGTCTTTTAACTTAGTTTCTTAGTGATGAAGTAACCTAAGATTTGGTGATGGAGAATTAGAAAATACTGAAACTATTTACATGTATTATACCATAATACAAAATGAATATGGTGAAAAAATATACTATCGAGACTCGTTATATAATTTGAATTATTTCAAATGTATATGGAATATGTGTCATTAAGTAATAGTCTTTTAACTTAGTTTCTTAGTGATGAAGTAACCTAAGATTTGGTGATGGAGAATTAGAAAATACTGAAACTGTTTACATCTATTATACCATAATACAATATGAATATGGTGGATAAATATACTATCGAGACTCATTAGATAATTTGAATTATTTCAAATGTATATATAATATGTGTCATTAAGTAATAGCCTTTTAACTTAGTTTCTTGCGGAAGAAGTAACCTAAAATTGGGTGATGGAAAAGAAGGAAAATACTGAAATTGTTTACATCTATTATACCAAAATACAATATGAATATGGTGAATAAATATACTATCGAGACTCATTAGATAATTTGAATTATTTCAAATGTATATGGAATATGTGTCATTAAGTAATAGTCTTTTAACTTAGTTTCTTAGTGATGAAGTAACCTAAGATTTGGTGATGGAGAATTAGAAAATACTGAAATTGTTTACATCTATTATACCATAATACAATATGAATATGGTGGATAAATATACTATAGAGACTCATTAGATAATTTGAATTAATTCAAATGTATATGGAATATGTGTCATTAAGTAAAAGTCTTTTAACTTAGTTTCTTAGTGATGAAGTAACCTAAGATTTGGTGATGGAGAATTAGAAAATACTGAAATTGTTTACATCTATTATACCATAATACAATATGAATATGGTAAATAAATATACTATCGAGACTCATTAGATAATTTGAATTATTTCAAATGTATATGGAATATGTATCATTAAGTAATAGTCTTTTAACTTAGTTTCTTAGTGATGAAGTAACCTAAGATTTGGTGATGGAGAATTAGAAAATACTAAAATTGTTTACATCTATTATACCATAATACAATATGAATATGGTGGATAAATATACTATCGAGACTCATTAGATAATTTTAATTATTTCAAATGTATATATAATATGTGTCATTAAGTAATAGGCTTTTAACTTAGTTTCTTGCGGAAGAAGTAACCTAAAATTGGGTGATGGAAAAGAAGGAAAATACTGAAATTGTTTACATCTATTATACCAAAATACAATATGAATATGGTGAATAAATAACCTATCGAGACTCATTAGAAATTTGAATTATTTCAAATGTATATGGAATATGTGTCATTAAGTAATAGTCTTTTAACTTAGTTTCTTAGTGTTGAAGTAACCTAAGATTTGGTGATGGAGAATTAGAAAATACTGAAATTGTTTACATCTATTATACCATAATATAATATGAATATGGTGGATAAATATACTATAGAGACTCATTAGATAATTTGAATTATTTCAAATGTATATGGAATATGTGTCATTAAGTAATAGTCTTTTAACTTAGTTTCTTAGTGATGAAGTAACCTAAGATTTGGTGATGGAGAATTAGAAAATACTGAAATTGTTTACATCTATTATACCATAATACAATATGAATATGGTAAATAAATATACTATCGAGACTCATTAGATAATTTGAATTATTTCAAAAGTATATGGAATATGTGTCATTAAGTAATAGTCTTTTAACTTAGTTTCTTAGTGATGAAGTAACCTAAGATTTGGTGATGGAGAATTAGAAAATACTGAAATTATTAACATCTATTATACCATAATACAATATGAATATGGTAGGTAATTATACTATCGAGACTCATTAGATAATTTGAATTATTTCAAATGTATATGGGATATGTGTCATTAATTAATAGTCTTTTAACTTAGTTTCTAAGTAATGAAGTAACCTAAGATTTGGTGATGGAGAATTAGAAAATACTGAAACTGTTTACATGTATTATACCACAATACAATATGAATATGGTGAATAAATATACTATCGAGACTCATTAGATAATTTGAATTATTTCAAATGTATATGGAATATGTGTCATTAAGTAATAGTCTTTTAACTTAGTTTCTTAGTGATGAAGTAACCTAAGATTTGGTGATGGAGAATTAGAAAATACTGAAATTGTTTACATGTATTATACCATAATACAATATTAATATGGTGAATAAATATACTATCGAGTCTCATTAGATAATTTGAATTATTTCAAATGTATATGGAATATGTGTCATTAAGTAATATTCTTTTAACTTAGTTTCTTAGTGATAAAGTAACCTAAAATTTTGTGATGGAGAATTAGAAAATACTGAAATTGTTTACATCTATTATACCAAAATACAATATGAATATGGTGAATAAATATACTATCGAGACTCATTAGATAATTTGAATTATTTCAAATGTATATGGAATATGTATCATTAAGTAATAGTCTTTTAACTTAGTTTCTTAGTGATGAAGTAACCTAAGATTTGATGATGGAGAATTAGAAAATACTGAAACTGTTTACATCTATTATACCATAATACAATATGAATATGGTGGGTAAATATACTATCGAGACTCATAAGATAATTTGAATTATTTCAAATGTATATGGAATATGTGTCATTAAGTAATAGTCTTTTAACTTAGTTTCTTAGTGATGAAGTAACCTAAGATTTGATGATGGAGAATTAGAAAATACTGAAACTGTTTACATCTATTATACCATAATACAATATGAATATGGTGGATAAATAAACTATAGAGACTCATTAGATAATTTGAATTATTTCAAATGTATATGGAATATGTGTCATTAAGTAATAGTCTTTTAACTTAGTTTCTTAGTGATGAAGTAACCTAAGATTTTGTGATGGAGTATTAGAAAATACTGAAACTATTTACATCTATTACACCATAATACAATATGAATATGGTGGATAAATATACTATAGAGACTCATTAGATAATTTGAATTATTTCAAATGTATATGGAATATATGTCATTAAGTAATAGTGTTTTAACTTAGTTTCTTAGTGATGAAGTAACCTAAGATTTGGTGATGGAGAATTAGAAAACACTGAAACTGTTTACATCTATTATACCATAATACAATATGAATATGGTGGATAAATATACTATCTAGACTCATTAGATAATTTGAATTAATTCAAATGTATATGGAATATGTGTCATTAAGTAATAGTCTTTTAACTTAGTTTCTTAGTGATGAAGTAACCTAAGATTTGGTGATGGAGAATTAGAAGATACTGAAACTGTTTACATCTATTATACCATAATACAATATGAATATGGTGGATAAATATACTATCGAGACTCATTAGATAATTTGAATTATTTCAAATGTATATATAATATGTGTCATTAAGTAATAGTCTTTTAACTTAGTTTCTTGGTGAAGAAGTAACCTAAAATTTGGTGATGGAAAAGAAGGAAAATATTGAAATTGTTTACATCTATTATACCAAAATACAATATGAATATGGTGAATAAATATACTATCGAGACTCATTAGATAATTTGAATTATTTCAAATGTATATGGAATATGTGTCATTAAGTAATAGTCTTTTAACTTAGTTTCTTAGTGATGAAGTAACCTAAGATTTGGTGATGGAGAATTAGAAAATACTGAAACTGTTTACATCTATTATACCATAATACAATATGAATATGGTGGGTAAATATACTATCGAGACTCATTAGATAATTTGAATTATTTCAAATGTATATGGAATATGTGTCATTAAGTAATAGTCTTTTAACTTATTTTGTTACTGATGAAGTAACCTAAGATTTGGTGATGGAGAATTAGAAAATACTGAAACTGTTTACATGTATTATACCATAATACAATATGAATATGGTGAATAAATATACTATCGAGACTCATTAGATAATTTGAATTATTTCAAATGTATATGGAATATGTGTCATTAAGTAATAGTCTTTTAACTTAGTTTCTTAGTGATGAAGTAACCTAAAATTTGGTGATGGAGAATTAGAAAATACTGAAATTGTTTACATCTATTATACCAAAATACAATATGAATATGGTGAATAAATATACTATCGAAATTCATTAGATAATTTGAATTATTTCAAATGTATATGGAATATGTTTCATTAAGTAATAGTCTTTTAACTTAGTTTCTTAGTGATGAAGTAACCTAAGATTTGGTGATTGATAATTAGAAAATACCGAAATTGTTTACATCTATTATACCATAATACAATATGAATATGGTGGGTAAATATACTATCGAGACTCATTAGATAATTTGAATTATTTAAAATGTATATGGAATATGTGTCATTAAGTAATAGTCTTTTAACTTAGTTTCTTAGTGATGAAGTAACCTAAGATTTGATGATGGAGAATTAGAAAATACTGAAACTGTTTACATCTATTATACCATAATACAATATGAATATGGTGGATAAATAAACTATAGATACTCATTAGATAATTTGAATTATTTCAAATGTATATGGAATATGTGTCATTAAGTAATAGTCTTTTAACTTAGTTTCTTAGTGATGAAGTAACCTAAGATTTTGTGATGGAGTATTAGAAAATACTGAAACTGTTTACATCTATTACACCATAATACAATATGAATATGGTGGATAAATATACTATAGAGACTCATTAGATAATTTGAATTATTTCAAATGTATATGGAATATATGTCATTAAGTAATAGTCTTTTAACTTAGTTTCTTAGTGATGAAGTTTCCTAAGATTTGGTGATGGAGAATTAGAAAATACTGAAACTGTTTAAATCTATTATACCATAATACAATATGAATATGGTGAATAAATATACTATCGAGACTCATTATATAATTTGAATTATTTCAAATGTATATGGAATATGTTTCATTATGTAATAGTCTTTTAACTTAGTTTCTTAGTGATGAACTAACCTAAGATTTGGAGATGGAGAACTAGAAAATACCGAAACTATTTACATCTATTATACCATAATACAATATGAATATGGTGGATAAATATACTATCTAGACTCATTAGATAATTTGAATCATTTAAAATGTATATGGAATATGTGTAATTAAGTAATAGTCTTTTAACTTAGTTTCTTAGTGATGAAGTAACCTAAGATTTGGTGATGGAGAATTAGAAAATACTGAAACTGTTTACATCTATTATACCATAATACAATATGAATATGGTGGATAAATATACTATCGAGACTCATTAGATGATTTGAATTATTTCAAATGTATATATAATATGTGTCATTAAGTAATAGTCTTTTAACTTAGTTTCTTAGTGATGAAGTAACCTAAGATTTGGTGATGGAGAATTAGAAAATACTGAAACTGTTTACATCTATTATACCATAATACAATATGAATATGGTGGGTAAATATACTATCGAGACTCATTAGATAATTTGAATTATTTCAAATGTATATGGAATGTGTGTCATTAAGTAATAGTCTTTTAACTTATTTTCTTAGTGATGAAGTAACCTAAGATTTGGTGATGGAGAATTAGAAAATACTGAAATTGTTTACATGTATTATACCATAATACAATATGAATATGGTGAATAAATATACTATCGAGACTCATTAGATAATTTTAATTATTTCAAATGTATATGGAATATGTGTCATTAAGTAATAGTCTTTTAACTTAGTTTCTTAGTGATGAAGTAACCTAAGATTTGGTGATGGAGAATTAGAAAATACTGAAACTATTTACATGTATTATACCATAATACAAAATGAATATGGTGAACAAATATACTATCGAGACTCGTTATATAATTTGAATTATTTCAAATGTATATGGAATATGTGTCATTAAGTAATAGTCTTTTAACTTAGTTTCTTAGTGATGAAGTAACCTAAGATTTGGTGATGGAGAATTAGAAAATACTGAAACTGTTTACATCTATTATACCATAATACAATATGAATATGGTGGATAAATATACTATCGAGACTCATTAGATAATTTTAATTATTTCAAATGTATATATAATATGTGTCATTAAGTAATAGCCTTTTAACTTAGTTTCTTGCGGAAGAAGTAACCTAAAATTGGGTGATGGAAAAGAAGGAAAATACTGAAATTGTTTACATCTATTATACCAAAATACAATATGAATATGGTGAATAAATATACTATCGAGACTCATTAGATAATTTGAATTATTTCAAATGTATATGGAATATGTGTCATTAAGTAATAGTCTTTTAACTTAGTTTCTTAGTGATGAAGTAACCTAAGATTTGGTGATGGAGAATTAGAAAATACTGAAATTGTTTACATCTATTATACCATAATACAATATGAATATGGTGGATAAATATACTATAGAGACTCATTAGATAATTTGAATTAATTCAAATGTATATGGAATATGTGTCATTAAGTAAAAGTCTTTTAACTTAGTTTCTTAGTGATGAAGTAACCTAAGATTTGGTGATGGAGAATTAGAAAATACTGAAATTGTTTACATCTATTATACCATAATACAATATGAATATGGTAAATAAATATACTATCGAGACTCATTAGATAATTTGAATTATTTCAAATGTATATGGAATATGTATCATTAAGTAATAGTCTTTTAACTTAGTTTCTTAGTGATGAAGTAACCTAAGATTTGGTGATGGAGAATTAGAAAATACTGAAATTGTTTACATCTATTATACCATAATACAATATGAATATGGTGGATAAATATACTATCGAGACTCATTAGATAATTTTAATTATTTCAAATGTATATATAATATGTGTCATTAAGTAATAGCCTTTTAACTTAGTTTCTTGCGGAAGAAGTAACCTAAAATTGGGTGATGGAAAAGAAGGAAAATACTGAAATTGTTTACATCTATTACACCAAAATACAATATGAATATGGTGAATAAATAACCTATCGAGACTCATTAGAAATTTGAATTATTTCAAATGTATATGGAATATGTGTCATTAAGTAATAGTCTTTTAACTTAGTTTCTTAGTGATGAAGTAACCTAAGATTTGGTGATGGAGAATTAGAAAATACTGAAATTGTTTACATCTATTATACCATAATATAATATGAATATGGTGGATAAATATACTATAGAGACTCATTAGATAATTTGAATTATTTCAAATGTATATGGAATATGTGTCATTAAGTAATAGTCTTTTAACTTAGTTTCTTAGTGATGAAGTAACCTAAGATTTGGTGATGGAGAATTAGAAAATACTGAAATTGTTTACATCTATTATACCATAATACAATATGAATATGGTAAATAAATATACTATCGAGACTCATTAGATAATTTGAATTATTTCAAAAGTATATGGAATATGTGTCATTAAGTAATAGTCTTTTAACTTAGTTTCTTAGTGATGAAGTAACCTAAGATTTGGTGATGGAGAATTAGAAAATACTGAAATTATTAACATCTATTATACCATAATACAATATGAATATGGTAGGTAATTATACTATCGAGACTCATTAGATAATTTGAATTATTTCAAATGTATATGGGATATGTGTCATTAATTAATAGTCTTTTAACTTAGTTTCTAAGTAATGAAGTAACCTAAGATTTGGTGATGGAGAATTAGAAAATACTGAAACTGTTTACATGTATTATACCACAATACAATATGAATATGGTGAATAAATATACTATCGAGACTCATTAGATAATTTGAATTATTACAAATGTATATGGAATATGTGTCATTAAGTAATAGTCTTTTAACTTAGTTTCTTAGTGATGAAGTAACCTAAGATTTGGTGATGGAGAATTAGAAAATACTGAAACTGTTTACATGTATTATACCATAATACAATATTAATATGGTGAATAAATATACTATCGAGTCTCATTAGATAATTTGAATTATTTCAAATGTATATGGAATATGTGTCATTAAGTAATATTCTTTTAACTTAGTTTCTTAGTGATAAAGTAACCTAAAATTTTGTGATGGAGAATTAGAAAATACTGAAATTGTTTACATCTATTATACCAAAATACAATATGAATATGGTGAATAATTATACTATCGAGACTCATTAGATAATTTGAATTATTTCAAATGTATATGGAATATGTATCATTAAGTAATAGTCTTTTAACTTAGTTTCTTAGTGATGAAGTAACCTAAGATTTGATGATGGAGAGTTAGAAAATACTGAAACTGTTTACATCTATTATACCATAATACAATATGAATATGTGGGTAAATATACTATCGAGACTCATAAGATAATTTGAATTATTTCAAATGTATATAGAATATGTGTCATTAAGTAATAGTCTTTTAACTTAGTTTCTTAGTGATGAAGTAACCTAAGATTTGATGATGGAGAATTAGAAAATACTGAAACTGTTTACATCTATTATACCATAATACAATATGAATATGGTGGATAAATAAACTATAGAGACTCATTAGATAATTTGAATTATTTCAAATTTATATGGAATATGTGTCATTAAGTAATAGTCTTTTAACTTAGTTTCTTAGTGATGAAGTAACCTAAGATTTTGTGATGGAGTATTAGATAATACTGAAACTATTTACATCTATTACACCATAATACAATATGAATATGGTGGATAAATATACTATAGATACTCATTAGATAATTTGAGTTATTTCAAATGTATATGGAATATATGTCATTAAGTAATAGTGTTTTAACTTAGTTTCTTAGTGATGAAGTAACCTAAGATTTGGTGATGGAGAATTAGAAAACACTGAAACTGTTTACATCTATTATACCATAATACAATATGAATATGGTGGATAAATATACTATCTAGACTCATTAGATAATTTGAATTAATTCAAATGTATATGGAATATGTGTCATTAAGTAATAGTCTTTTAACTTAGTTTCTTAGTGATGAAGTAACCTAAGATTTGGTGATGGAGAATTAGAAGATACTGAAACTATTTACATCTATTATACCATAATACAATATGAATATGGTGGATAAATATACTATCGAGACTCATTAGATAATTTGAATTATTTCAAATGTATATATAATATGTGTCATTAAGTAATAGTCTTTTAACTTAGTTTCTTAGTGATGAAGTAACCTAAGATTTGGTGATGGAGAATTAGAAAATACCGAAACTGTTTACATGTATTATACCATAATACAATATGAATATGGTGAATAAATATACTATCGAGACTCATTAGATAATTTGAATTATTTCAAATGTATATGGAATATGTGTCATTAAGTAATAGTCTTTTAACTTAGTTTCTTAGTGATGAAGTAACCTAAGATTTGGTGATGGAGAATTAGAAAATACTGAAACTGTTTACATCTATTATACAATAATACAATATGAATATGGTGGATAAATATACTATCGAGACTCATTAGATAATTTGAATTATTTAAAATGTATATATAATATGTGCCATTAAGTAATAGTGTTTTAACTTAGTTTCTTGGTGAAGAAGTAACCTAAAATTTGGTGATGGAATAGAAGGAAAATACTGAAATTGTTTACATCTATTATACCATAATACAATATGAATATGGTAAATAAATATACTATCGAGACTCATTAGATAATTTGAATTATTTCAAAAGTATATGGAATATGTGTCATTAAGTAATAGTCTTTTAACTTAGTTTCTTAGTGATGAAGTAACCTAAGATTTGGTGATGGAGAATTAGAAAATACTGAAATTATTAACATCTATTATACCATAATACAATATGAATATGGTAGGTAATTATACTATCGAGACTCATTAGATAATTTGAATTATTTCAAATGTATATGGGATATGTGTCATTAATTAATAGTCTTTTAACTTAGTTTCTAAGTAATGAAGTAACCTAAGATTTGGTGATGGAGAATTAGAAAATACTGAAACTGTTTACATGTATTATACCACAATACAATATGAATATGGTGAATAAATATACTATCGAGACTCATTAGATAATTTGAATTATTTCAAATGTATATGGAATATGTGTCATTAAGTAATAGTCTTTTAACTTAGTTTCTTAGTGATGAAGTAACCTAAGATTTGGTGATGGAGAATTAGAAAATACTGAAACTGTTTACATGTATTATACCATAATACAATATTAATATGGTGAATAAATATACTATCGAGTCTCATTAGATAATTTGAATTATTTCAAATGTATATGGAATATGTGTCATTAAGTAATATTCTTTTAACTTAGTTTCTTAGTGATAAAGTAACCTAAAATTTTGTGATGGAGAATTAGAAAATACTGAAATTGTTTACATCTATTATACCAAAATACAATATGAATATGGTGAATAATTATACTATCGAGACTCATTAGATAATTTGAATTATTTCAAATGTATATGGAATATGTATCATTAAGTAATAGTCTTTTAACTTAGTTTCTTAGTGATGAAGTAACCTAAGATTTGATGATGGAGAATTAGAAAATACTGAAACTGTTTACATCTATTATACCATAATACAATATGAATATGTGGGTAAATATACTATCGAGACTCATAAGATAATTTGAATTATTTCAAATGTATATAGAATATGTGTCATTAAGTAATAGTCTTTTAACTTAGTTTCTTAGTGATGAAGTAACCTAAGATTTGATGATGGAGAATTAGAAAATACTGAAACTGTTTACATCTATTATACCATAATACAATATGAATATGGTGGATAAATAAACTATAGAGACTCATTAGATAATTTGAATTATTTCAAATGTATATGGAATATGTGTCATTAAGTAATAGTCTTTTAACTTAGTTTCTTAGTGATGAAGTAACCTAAGATTTTGTGATGGAGTATTAGATAATACTGAAACTATTTACATCTATTACACCATAATACAATATGAATATGGTGGATAAATATACTATAGATACTCATTAGATAATTTGAGTTATTTCAAATGTATATGGAATATATGTCATTAAGTAATAGTGTTTTAACTTAGTTTCTTAGTGATGAAGTAACCTAAGATTTGGTGATGGAGAATTAGAAAACACTGAAACTGTTTACATCTATTATACCATAATACAATATGAATATGGTGGATAAATATACTATCTAGACTCATTAGATAATTTGAATTAATTCAAATGTATATGGAATATGTGTCATTAAGTAATAGTCTTTTAACTTAGTTTCTTAGTGATGAAGTAACCTAAGATTTGGTGATGGAGAATTAGAAGATACTGAAACTATTTACATCTATTATACCATAATACAATATGAATATGGTGGATAAATATACTATCGAGACTCATTAGATAATTTGAATTATTTCAAATGTATATATAATATGTGTCATTAAGTAATAGTCTTTTAACTTAGTTTCTTAGTGATGAAGTAACCTAAGATTTGGTGATGGAGAATTAGAAAATACCGAAACTGTTTACATGTATTATACCATAATACAATATGAATATGGTGAATAAATATACTATCGAGACTCATTAGATAATTTGAATTATTTCAAATGTATATGGAATATGTGTCATTAAGTAATAGTCTTTTAACTTAGTTTCTTAGTGATGAAGTAACCTAAGATTTGGTGATGGAGAATTAGAAAATACTGAAACTGTTTACATCTATTATACAATAATACAATATGAATATGGTGGATAAATATACTATCGAGACTCATTAGATAATTTGAATTATTTAAAATGTATATATAATATGTGCCATTAAGTAATAGTGTTTTAACTTAGTTTCTTGGTGAAGAAGTAACCTAAAATTTGGTGATGGAATAGAAGGAAAATACTGAAATTGTTTACATCTATTATACCAAAATACAATATGAATATGGTGAATAAATATACTATAGAAACTCATTAGATAATTTGAATTATTTCAAATGTATATGGAATATGTGTCATTAAGTAATAGTCTTTTAACTTAATTTCTTAGTGATGAAGTAACCTAAGATTTGGTGATAGAGAATTAGAAAATACTGAAACTGTTTACATCTATTATACCATAATACAATATGAATATGGTGGGTAAATATTCTATCGAGACTCATTAGATAATTTGAATTATTTCAAATGTATATGGAATATGTGTCATTAAGTAATAGTCTTTTAACTTAGTTTCTTAGTGATGAAGTAACCTAAGATTTGGTGATGGAGAATTAGAAAATACTGAAATTGTTTACATCTATTATACCAAAATACAATATGAATATGGTGAATAAATATACTATCGAAACTCATTAGATAATTTGAATTATTTCAAATGTATATGGAATATGTGTCATTAAGTAATAGTCTTTTAACTTAGTTTCTTAGTGATGAGGTAACCTAAGATTTGGTGATTGAGAATTAGAAAATACCGAAACTGTTTACATCTATTATACCATAATACAATATGAATATGGTGGGTAAATATTCTATCGAGAGTCATTAGATAATTTAAATTATTTCAAATGTATATGGAATATGTGTCATTAAGTAATAGTCTTTTAACTTAGTTTCTTAGTGATGAAGTAACCTAAGATTTGGTGATGGAGAATTAGAAAATACTGAAATTGTTTACATCTATTATACCAAAATACAATATGAATATGGTGAATAAATATACTATCGAAACTCATTAGATAATTTGAATTATTTCAAATGTATATGGAATATGTGTCATTAAGTAATAGTCTTTTAACTTAGTTTCTTAGTGATGAAGTAACCTAAGATTTGGTGATGGAGAATTAGAAAATACTGAAACTGTTTACATCTATTATACCATAATACAATATGAATATGGTGGATAAATATACTATCGAGACTCATTAGATAATTTTAATTATTTCAAATGTATATATAATATGTGTCATTAAGTAATAACCTTTTAACTTAGTTTCTTGCGGAAGAAGTAACCTAAAATTGGGTGATGGAAAAGAAGGAAAATACTGAAACTGTTTACATCTATTATACCATAATACAATATGAATATGGTGGATAAATATACTATCGAGACTCATTAGATAATTTTAATTATTTCAAATGTATATATAATATGTGTCATTAAGTAATAACCTTTTAACTTAGTTTCTTGCGGAAGAAGTAACCTAAAATTGGGTGATGGAAAAGAAGGAAAATACTGAAACTGTTTACATCTATTATACCATAATACAATATGAATATGGTGGATAAATATACTATCGAGATTCATTAGATAATTTTAATTATTTCAAATGTATACATAATATGTGTCATTAAGTAATAGTCTTTTAACTTAGTTTCTTGCTGAAGAAGTAACCTAAAATTGGGTGATGGAAAAGAAGTAAAATACTGAAATTGTTTACATCTATTATACCAAAATACAATATGAATATGGTGAATAAATATACTATCGAGACTCATTAGATAATTTAAATTATTTCAAATGTCTATGGAATATGTGTCATTAAGTAATAGTCTTTTAACTTAGTTTCTTAGTGATGAAGTAACCTAAGATTTGGTGATGGAGAATTAGAAAATACTGAAACTGTTTACATCTATTATACCATAATACAATATGAATATGGTGGGTAAATATACTATCGAGACTCATTAGATAATTTGAATTATTTTAAAAGTATATGGAATATGTGTCATTAAGTAATAGTCTTTTAACTTAGTTTCTTAGCGATGAAGTAACCTAAGATTTGGTGATGGAGAATTAGAAAATACTGAAACTGTTTACATCTATTATACCATAATACAATATGAATTAGGTGAATAAATATACTATCGAGACTCATTAGATAATTTGAATTATTTCAAATGTATATGGAATATGTGTCATTAAGTAATAGTCTTTTAACTTAGTTTCTTAGTGATGAAGTAACCTAAGATTTGGTGATGGAGAATTAGAAAATACTGAAATTGTTTACATCTATTATACCATAATAAAATATGAATATGGTGGGTAATTATACTATCCAGACTCATTAGATAATTTGAATTATTTCAAATGTATATGGGATATGTGTCATTAATTAATAGTCTTTTAACTTAGTTTCTTAGTGATGAAGTAACCTAAGATTTGGTGATGAAAAATTAGAAAATACTGAAATTGTTTACATGTATTATACCATAATACAATATGAATATGGTGAATAAATATACTATCGAGACTCATTAGATAATTTGAATTATTTCAAATGTATATGGAATATGTGTCATTAAGTAATAGTCTTTTAACTTAGTTTCTTAGTGATGAAGTAACCTAAGATTTGGTGATGGAGAATTAGAAAATACTGAAACTATTTACATGTATTATACCATAATACAATATAAATATGGTGAATAAATATACTATCGAGACTCATTATATAATTTGAATTATTTCAAATGTATATGGAATATGTGTCATTAAGTAATAGTCTTTTAACTTAGTTTCTTAGTGATGAAGTAACCTAAGATTTGGTGATGGAGAATTAGAAAATACTGAAACTATTTACATCTATTATACCATAATACAATATGAATATGGTGGATAAATATACTATCGAGACTCATTTGATAATTTGAATTATTTCAAAAGCATATGGAATATGTGTCATTAAGTAATAGTCTTTTAACTTAGTTTCTTAGTGATGAAGTAACCTAAGATTTGGTGATGGAGAATTAGAAAATACTGAAACTGTTTACATCTATTATACCATAATACAATATGAATATGGTGGATAAATATACTATCGAGACTCATTTGATAATTTGAATTATTTCAAAAGCATATGGAATATGTGTCATTAAGTAATAGTCTTTTAACTTAGTTTCTTAGTGATGAAGTAACCTAAGATTTGGTGATGGAATAGAAGGAAAATACTGAAATTGTTTACATCTATTATACCATAATACAATATGAATATGGTAAATAAATATACTATCGAGACTCATTAGATAATTTGAATTATTTCAAAAGTATATGGAATATGTGTCATTAAGTAATAGTCTTTTAACTTAGTTTCTTAGTGATGAAGTAACCAAAGATTTGGTGATGGAGAATTAGAAAATACTGAAATTATTAACATCTATTATACCATAATACAATATGAATATGGTAGGTAATTATACTATCGAGACTCATTAGTTAATTTGAATTATTTCAAATGTATATGGGATATGTGTCATTAATTAATAGTCTTTTAACTTAGTTTCTAAGTAATGAAGTAACCTAAGATTTGGTGATGGAGAATTAGAAAATACTGAAACTGTTTACATGTATTATACCACAATACAATATGAATATGGTGAATAAATATACTATCGAGACTCATTAGATAATTTGAATTATTTCAAATGTATATGGAATATGTGTCATTAAGTAATAGTCTTTTAACTTAGTTTCTTAGTGATGAAGTAACCTAAGATTTGGTGATGGAGAATTAGAAAATACTGAAACTGTTTACATGTATTATACCATAATACAATATTAATATGGTGAATAAATATACTATCGAGTCTCATTAGATAATTTGAATTATTTCAAATGTATATGGAATATGTGTCATTAAGTAATATTCTTTTAACTTAGTTTCTTAGTGATAAAGTAACCTAAAATTTTGTGATGGAGAATTAGAAAATACTGAAATTGTTTACATCTATTATACCAAAATACAATATGAATATGGTGAATAATTATACTATCGAGACTCATTAGATAATTTGAATTATTTCAAATGTATATGGAATATGTATCATTAAGTAATAGTCTTTTAACTTAGTTTCTTAGTGATGAAGTAACCTAAGATTTGATGATGGAGAATTAGAAAATACTGAAACTGTTTACATCTATTATACCATAATACAATATGAATATGTGGGTAAATATACTATCGAGACTCATAAGATAATTTGAATTATTTCAAATGTATATAGAATATGTGTCATTAAGTAATAGTCTTTTAACTTAGTTTCTTAGTGATGAAGTAACCTAAGATTTGATGATGGAGAATTAGAAAATACTGAAACTGTTTACATCTATTATACCATAATACAATATGAATATGGTGGATAAATAAACTATAGAGACTCATTAGATAATTTGAATTATTTCAAATGTATATGGAATATGTGTCATTAAGTAATAGTCTTTTAACTTAGTTTCTTAGTCATGAAGTAACCTAAGATTTTGTGATGGAGTATTAGATAGTACTGAAACTATTTACATCTATTACACCATAATACAATATGAATATGGTGGATAAATATACTATAGATACTCATTAGATAATTTGAGTTATTTCAAATGTATATGGAATATATGTCATTAAGTAATAGTGTTTTAACTTAGTTTCTTAGTGATGAAGTAACCTAAGATTTGGTGATGGAGAATTAGAAAACACTGAAACTGTTTACATCTATTATACCATAATACAATATGAATATGGTGGATAAATATACTATCTAGACTCATTAGATAATTTGAATTAATTCAAATGTATATGGAATATGTGTCATTAAGTAATAGTCTTTTAACTTAGTTTCTTAGTGATGAAGTAACCTAAGATTTGGTGATGGAGAATTAGAAGATACTGAAACTATTTACATCTATTATACCATAATACAATATGAATATGGTGGATAAATATACTATCGAGACTCATTAGATAATTTGAATTATTTCAAATGTATATATAATATGTGTCATTAAGTAATAGTCTTTTAACTTAGTTTCTTAGTGATGAAGTAACCTAAGATTTGGTGATGGAGAATTAGAAAATACCGAAACTGTTTACATGTATTATACCATAATACAATATGAATATGGTGAATAAATATACTATCGAGACTCATTAGATAATTTGAATTATTTCAAATGTATATGGAATATGTGTCATTAAGTAATAGTCTTTTAACTTAGTTTCTTAGTGATGAAGTAACCTAAGATTTGGTGATGGAGAATTAGAAAATACTGAAACTGTTTACATCTATTATACAATAATACAATATGAATATGGTGGATAAATATACTATCGAGACTCATTAGATAATTTGAATTATTTAAAATGTATATATAATATGTGCCATTAAGTAATAGTGTTTTAACTTAGTTTCTTGGTGAAGAAGTAACCTAAAATTTGGTGATGGAATAGAAGGAAAATACTGAAATTGTTTACATCTATTATACCAAAATACAATATGAATATGGTGAATAAATATACTATAGAAACTCATTAGATAATTTGAATTATTTCAAATGTATATGGAATATGTGTCATTAAGTAATAGTCTTTTAACTTAATTTCTTAGTGATGAAGTAACCTAAGATTTGGTGATAGAGAATTAGAAAATACTGAAACTGTTTACATCTATTATACCATAATACAATATGAATATGGTGGGTAAATATTCTATCGAGACTCATTAGATAATTTGAATTATTTCAAATGTATATGGAATATGTGTCATTAAGTAATAGTCTTTTAACTTAGTTTCTTAGTGATGAAGTAACCTAAGATTTGGTGATGGAGAATTAGAAAATACTGAAATTGTTTACATCTATTATACCAAAATACAATATGAATATGGTGAATAAATATACTATCGAAACTCATTAGATAATTTGAATTATTTCAAATGTATATGGAATATGTGTCATTAAGTAATAGTCTTTTAACTTAGTTTCTTAGTGATGAGGTAACCTAAGATTTGGTGATTGAGAATTAGAAAATACCGAAACTGTTTACATCTATTATACCATAATACAATATGAATATGGTGGGTAAATATTCTATCGAGAGTCATTAGATAATTTAAATTATTTCAAATGTATATGGAATATGTGTCATTAAGTAATAGTCTTTTAACTTAGTTTCTTAGTGATGAAGTAACCTAAGATTTGGTGATGGAGAATTAGAAAATACTGAAATTGTTTACATCTATTATACCAAAATACAATATGAATATGGTGAATAAATATACTATCGAAACTCATTAGATAATTTGAATTATTTCAAATGTATATGGAATATGTGTCATTAAGTAATAGTCTTTTAACTTAGTTTCTTAGTGATGAAGTAACCTAAGATTTGGTGATGGAGAATTAGAAAATACTGAAACTGTTTACATCTATTATACCATAATACAATATGAATATGGTGGATAAATATACTATCGAGACTCATTAGATAATTTTAATTATTTCAAATGTATATATAATATGTGTCATTAAGTAATAACCTTTTAACTTAGTTTCTTGCGGAAGAAGTAACCTAAAATTGGGTGATGGAAAAGAAGGAAAATACTGAAACTGTTTACATCTATTATACCATAATACAATATGAATATGGTGTATAAATATACTATCGAGACTCATTAGATAATTTTAATTATTTCAAATGTATATATAATATGTGTCATTAAGTAATAACCTTTTAACTTAGTTTCTTGCGGAAGAAGTAACCTAAAATTGGGTGATGGAAAAGAAGGAAAATACTGAAACTGTTTACATCTATTATACCATAATACAATATGAATATGGTGGATAAATATACTATCGAGATTCATTAGATAATTTTAATTATTTCAAATGTATACATAATATGTGTCATTAAGTAATAGTCTTTTAACTTAGTTTCTTGCTGAAGAAGTAACCTAAAATTGGGTGATGGAAAAGAAGTAAAATACTGAAATTGTTTACATCTATTATACCAAAATACAATATGAATATGGTGAATAAATATACTATCGAGACTCATTAGATAATTTAAATTATTTCAAATGTCTATGGAATATGTGTCATTAAGTAATAGTCTTTTAACTTAGTTTCTTAGTGATGAAGTAACCTAAGATTTGGTGATGGAGAATTAGAAAATACTGAAACTGTTTACATCTATTATACCATAATACAATATGAATATGGTGGGTAAATATACTATCGAGACTCATTAGATAATTTGAATTATTTTAAAAGTATATGGAATATGTGTCATTAAGTAATAGTCTTTTAACTTAGTTTCTTAGCGATGAAGTAACCTAAGATTTGGTGATGGAGAATTAGAAAATACTGAAACTGTTTACATCTATTATACCATAATACAATATGAATTAGGTGAATAAATATACTATCGAGACTCATTAGATAATTTGAATTATTTCAAATGTATATGGAATATGTGTCATTAAGTAATAGTCTTTTAACTTAGTTTCTTAGTGATGAAGTAACCTAAGATTTGGTGATGGAGAATTAGAAAATACTGAAATTGTTTACATCTATTATACCATAATAAAATATGAATATGGTGGGTAATTATACTATCCAGACTCATTAGATAATTTGAATTATTTCAAATGTATATGGGATATGTGTCATTAATTAATAGTCTTTTAACTTAGTTTCTTAGTGATGAAGTAACCTAAGATTTGGTGATGAAAAATTAGAAAATACTGAAATTGTTTACATGTATTATACCATAATACAATATGAATATGGTGAATAAATATACTATCGAGACTCATTAGATAATTTGAATTATTTCAAATGTATATGGAATATGTGTCATTAAGTAATAGTCTTTTAACTTAGTTTCTTAGTGATGAAGTAACCTAAGATTTGGTGATGGAGAATTAGAAAATACTGAAACTATTTACATGTATTATACCATAATACAATATAAATATGGTGAATAAATATACTATCGAGACTCATTATATAATTTGAATTATTTCAAATGTATATGGAATATGTGTCATTAAGTAATAGTCTTTTAACTTAGTTTCTTAGTGATGAAGTAACCTAAGATTTGGTGATGGAGAATTAGAAAATACTGAAACTGTTTACATCTATTATACCATAATACAATATGAATATGGTGGATAAATATACTATCGAGACTCATTTGATAATTTGAATTATTTCAAAAGCATATGGAATATGTGTCATTAAGTAATAGTCTTTTAACTTAGTTTCTTAGCGATGAAGTAACCTAAGATTTGGTGATGGAGAATTAGAAAATACTGAAACTGTTTACATCTATTATACCATAATACAATATGAATATGGTGTATAAATATACTATAGAGACTCATTTGATAATTTGAATTATTTCAAAAGCATATGGAATATGTGTCATTAAGTAATAGTCATTTAACTTAGTTTCTTAGCGATGAAGTAACCTAAGATTTGGTGATGGAGAATTAGAAAATACTGAAACTGTTTACATGTATTATACCATAATACAATATGAATATGGTGAATAAATATACTATCGAGACTCATTAGATAATTTGAATTATTTCAAATGTATATGGAATATGTGTCATTAATTAATAGTCTTTTAACTTAGTTTCTTAGTGATGAAGTAACCTAAGATTTGGTGATGGAGAATTAGAAAATACTGAAACTGTTTACATGTATTATATTATAATACAATATGAATATGGTGAATAAATATACTATCGAGACTCATTATATAATTTGAATTATTTCAAATGTATATGGAATATGTGTCATTAAGTAATAGTCTTTTAACTTAGTTTCTTAGTGATGAAGTAACCTAAGATTTGGTGATGGAGAATTAGAAAATACTGAAACTGTTTACATCTATTATACCATAATACAATATGAATATGGTGGATAAATATACTATCGAGACTCATTATATAATTTTAATTATTTCAAATGTATATGGAATATGTGTTATTAAGTAATAGTCTCTTAACTTAGTTTCTTAGTGATGAAGTAACCTAAGATTTGGTGATGGAGAATTAGAAAATACTGAAATTGTTTACATCTATTATACCATAATACAATATGAATATGGTGGATAAATATACTATAGAGACTCATTTGATAATTTGAATTATTTCAAAAGGATATGGAATATGTGTCATTAAGTAATAGTCTTTTAACTTAGTTTCTTAGCGATGAAGTAACCTAAGATTTGGTGATGGAGAATTAGAAAATACTGAAACTGTTTACATGTATTATACCATAATACAATATGAATATGGTGAATAAATATACTATCGAGACTTATTAGATAATTTGAATTATTTCAAATGTATATGGAATATGTGTTATTAAGTAATAGTCTTTTAACTTAGTTTCTTAGTGATGAAGTAACCTAAGATTTGGTGATGGAGAATTAGAAAATACTGAAATTGTTTACATCTATTATACCATAATACAATATGAATATGGTGGATAAATATACTATAGAGACTCATTAGATAATTTGAATTATTTCAAAAGTATATGGAATATGTGTCATTAAGTAATAGTCTTTTAACTTAGTTTCTTAGCGATGAAGTAACCTAAGATTTGGTGATGGAGAATTAGAAAATACTGAAACTATTTACATGTATTATACTATAATACAATATGAATATGGTGAATAAATATACTATCGAGACTTATTAGATTATTTGAATTATTTCAAATGTATATGGAATATGTGTTATTAAGTAATAGTCTTTTAACTTAGTTTCTTAGTGATGAAGTAACCTAAGATTTGGTGATGGAGAATTAGAAAATACTGAAATTGTTTACATCTATTATACCATAATACAATATGAATATGGTGGATAAATATACTATAGAGACTCATTAGATAATTTGAATTATTTCAAAAGTATATGGAATATGTGTCATTAAGTAATAGTCTTTTAACTTAGTTTCTTAGCGATGAAGTAACCTAAGATTTGGTGATGGAGAATTAGAAAATACTGAAACTGTTTACATGTATTATATTATAATACAATATGAATATGGTGAATAAATATACTATCGAGACTTATTAGATAATTTGAATTATTTCAAATGTATATGGAATATGTGTCATTAAGTAATAGTCTTTTAACTTAGTTTCTTAGTGATGAAGTAACCTAAGATTTGGTGATGGAGAATTAGAAAATACTGAAACTGTTTACATCTATTATACCATAATACAATATGAATATGGTGGATAAATATACTATCGAGACTCATTAGATAATTTAAATTATTTCAAATGTATATGGAATATGTGTTATTAAGTAATAGTCTTTTAACTTAGTTTCTTAGTGATGAAGTAACCTAAGATTTGGTGATGGAGAATTAGAAAATACTGAAATTGTTTACATCTATTATACCATAATACAATATGAATATGGTGGATAAATATACTATAGAGACTCATTTGATAATTTGAATTATTTCAAAAGCATATGGAATATGTGTCATTAAGTAATAGTCTTTTAACTTAGTTTCTTAGCGATGAAGTAACCTAAGATTTGGTGATGGAGAATTAGAAAATACTGAAACTGTTTACATGTATTATACCATAATACAATATGAATATGGTGAATAAATATACTATCGAGACTTATTAGATAATTTGAATTATTTCAAATGTATATGGAATATGTGTCATTAAGTAATAGTCTTTTAACTTAGTTACTTAGTGATGAAGTAACCTAAGATTTGGTGATGGAGAATTAGAAAATACTGAAACTGTTTACATGTATTATACCATAATACAATATGAATATGAAGAATAAATATACTATCGAGACTCATTAGATAATTTGAATTATTTCAAATGTATATGGAATACGTGTCATTAAGTAATAGTCTTTTAACTTAGTTTCTTAGTGATGAACTAACCTAAGATTTGGTGATGGAGAATTAGAAAATACTGAAACTGTTTACATGTATTATATTATAATACAATATGAATATGGTGAATAAATATACTATCTAGACTCATTAGATAATTTGAATTATTTCAAATGTATATGGAATATATGTCATTAAGTAATAGTCTTTTAACTTAGTTTCTTAGTGATGAAGTAACCTAAGATTTGGTGATGGAGAATTAGAAAATACTGAAATTGTTTACATCTATTATACCATAATACAATATGAATATGGTGGATAAATATACTATAGAGACTCATTAGATAATTTGAATTATTTCAAAAGTATATGGAATATGTGTCATTAAGTAATAGTCTTTTAACTTAGTTTCTTAGCGATGAAGTAACCTAAGATTTGGTGATGGAGAATTAGAAAATACTGAAATTGTTTACATCTATTATACCATAATACCATATGAATATGGTGGATAAATATACTATAGAGACTCATTTGATAATTTGAATTATTTCAAAAGCATATGGAATATGTGTCATTAAGTAATAGTCTTTTAACTTAGTTTCTTAGTGATGAAGTAACCTAAGATTTGGTGATGGAGAATTAGAAAATACTGAAACTGTTTACATGTATTATACCATAATACATATGAATATGGTGAATAAATATACTATCGAGACTTATTAGATAATTTGAATTATTTCAAATGTATATGGAATATGTGTTATTAAGTAATAGTCTTTTAACTTAGTTTCTTAGTGATGAAGTAACCTAAGATTTGGTGATGGAGAATTAGAAAATACTGAAATTGTTTACATCTATTATACCATAATACAATATGAATGTGGTGAATAAATATACTATCGAGACTCATTAGATAATTTGAATTATTTCAAATGTATATGGAATATGTTTCATTAAGTAATAGTCTTTTAGCTTAGTTTCTTAGTGATGAAGTAACCTAAGATTTTGTGATGCAGAATTAGAAAATACTGTAACTGTTTACATCTATTATACCATAATACAATATGAATTTGGTGGGTAAATATACTATCGAGACTCATTAGATAATTTGAATTATTTCAAATGTATATGGAATATGAGTTATTAAGTAATAGTCTTTTAACTTAGTTTCTTAGTGATGAAGTATCCTAAGATTTGGTGATGGAGAATTAGAAAATACTGAAACTGTTTACATCTATTATACCATAATGCAATATGAATATGGTGGATAAATATACTATCGAGACTCATTAGATAATTTGAATTATTTCAAATGTATATGGAATATGTATCATTAAGTAATAGTCGTTTAACTTAGTTTCTTAGTGATAAAGTAACCTAAGATTTGGTGATGGAAAATTAGAAAATACTGAAACTGTTTACATCTTTTATACCATAATACAATATGAATATGGTGAATAAATATACTATCGAGACTCATTAGATAATTTGAATTATTTCAAATGTATATGGAATATATGTCATTAAGTAATAGTCTTTTAACTTAGTTTCTTAGTGATGAAGTAACCTAAGATTTGGTGATGGAAAATTAGAAAATACTGAAATTGTTTACATCTATTATACCATAATACAATATGAAAATGGTGGATAAATATACTATAGAGACTCATTAGATAATTTGAATTATTTCAAAAGTATATGGAATATGTGTCATTAAGTAATAGTCTTTTAACTTAGTTTCTTAGCAATGAAGTAACCTAAGATTTGGTGATGGAGAATTAGAAAATACTGAAACTGTTTACATGTATTATACTATAATACAATATGAATATGGTGAATAAATATACTATCGAGACTCATTAGATAATTTGAATTATTTCAAATGTATATGGAATATGTGTTATTAAGTAATAGTCTTTTAACTTAGTTTCTTAGTGATGAAGTAACCTAAGATTTGGTGATGGAGAATTAGAAAATACTGAAACTGTTTACATCTATTATACCATAATACAATATGAATATGGTGAATAAATATACTATCGAGACTCATTAGATAATTTGAATTATTTCAAATGTATATGGAATATGTGTCATTAAGTAATAGTCTTTTAACTTAGTTTCTTAGTGATGAAGTAACCTAAGATTTGGTGATGGAGAATTAGAAAATACTGAAATTGTTTACATCTATTATACCATAATACAATATGAATATGGTGGATAAATATACTATAGAGACTCATTTGATAATTTGAATTATTTCAAAAGCATATGGAATATGTGTCATTAAGTAATAGTCTTTTAACTTAGTTTCTTAGCGATGAAGTAACCTAAGATTTGGTGATGGAGAATTAGAAAATACTGAAACTGTTTACATGTATTATACCATAATACAATATGAATATGGTGAATAAATATACTATCGAGACTTATTAGATAATTTGAATTATTTCAAATGTATATGGAATATGTGTCATTAAGTAATAGTCTTTTAACTTAGTTACTTAGTGATGAAGTAACCTAAGATTTGGTGATGGAGAATTAGAAAATACTGAAACTGTTTACATGTATTATACCATAATACAATATGAATATGAAGAATAAATATACTATCGAGACTCATTAGATAATTTGAATTATTTCAAATGTATATGGAATACGTGTCATTAAGTAATAGTCTTTTAACTTAGTTTCTTAGTGATGAACTAACCTAAGATTTGGTGATGGAGAATTAGAAAATACTGAAACTGTTTACATCTATTATACCATAATACAATATGAATATGGTGAATAAATATACTATCTAGACTCATTAGATAATTTGAATTATTTCAAATGTATATGGAATATATGTCATTAAGTAATAGTCTTTTAACTTAGTTTCTTAGTGATGAAGTAACCTAAGATTTGGTGATGGAGAATTAGAAAATACTGAAATTGTTTACATCTATTATACCATAATACAATATGAATATGGTGGATAAATATACTATAGAGACTCATTAGATAATTTGAATTATTTCAAAAGTATATGGAATATGTGTCATTAAGTAATAGTCTTTTAACTAAGTTTCTTAGCGATGAAGTAACCTAAGATTTGGTGATGGAGAATTAGAAAATACTGAAACTGTTTACATGTATTATATTATAATACAATATGAATATGGTGAATAAATATACTATCGAGACTTATTAGATAATTTGAATTATTTCAAATGTATATGGAATATGTGTCATTAAGTAATAGTCTTTTAACTTAGTTTCTTAGTGATGAAGTAACCTAAGATTTGGTGATGGAGAATTAGAAAATACTGAAACTGTTTACATCTATTATACCATAATACAATATGAATATGGTGGATAAATATACTATCGAGACTCATTAGATAATTTGAATTATTTCAAATGTATATGGAATATGTGTCATTAAGTAATAGTCTTTTAACTTAGTTTCTTAGTGATGAAGTAACCTAAGATTTGGTGATGGAGAATTAGAAAATACTGAAATTGTTTACATCTATTATACCATAATACAATATGAATATGGTGGATAAATATACTATAGAGACTCATTTGATAATTTGAATTATTTCAAAAGCATATGGAATATGTGTCATTAAGTAATAGTCTTTTAACTTAGTTTCTTAGCGATGAAGTAACCTAAGATTTGGTGATGGAGAATTAGAAAATACTGAAACTGTTTACATGTATTATACTATAATACAATATGAATATGGTGAATAAATATACTATCGAGACTTATTAGATAATTTGAATTATTTCAAATGTATATGGAATATGTGTTATTAAGTAATAGTCTTTTAACTTAGTTTCTTAGTGATGAAGTAACCTAAGATTTGGTGATGGAGAATTAGAAAATACTGAAATTGTTTACATCTATTATACCATAATACAATATGAATATGGTGGATAAATATACTATAGAGACTCATTAGATAATTTGAATTATTTCAAAAGTATATGGAATATGTGTCATTAAGTAATAGTCTTTTAACTTAGTTTCTTAGCGATGAAGTAACCTAAGATTTGGTGATGGAGAATTAGAAAATACTGAAACTGTTTACATGTATTATATTATAATACAATATGAATATGGTGAATAAATATACTATCGAGACTTATTAGATAATTTGAATTATTTCAAATGTATATGGAATATGTGTCATTAAGTAATAGTCTTTTAACTTAGTTTCTTAGTGATGAAGTAACCTAAGATTTGGTGATGGATGTAACAACCTCTAAACCCCGCATATAATTTTCGCAAATATTAAAAACTATAAACTCAGAGTACATGTAATAATCGAGGAATGCTACAATTCTCTTTTAATAAAATAAATTCCTGTCATGCATAATTTTAGTGGTAACTCATACATGTCTACACAGCGGAATAATTTATTTAATAAAATCAAATGTTATAATATTTTCCAAAATCATCAGGGATTAACACCTGGAAAGTCAACATCATATTATAACCATTATAAGAAAATAAACGAGTCTGACTAAAGCAGCTCGACAACCAACCGTTCCCGGAGTTACAACTATCAGAGCATGACCCGGACATACTAAAACGAAACTAAACTAGACACGATAAGCCTTCGCCAAGCACCTGAGCGAAGCTCCTCAATCTGAAATATTCAACAGTAAGGGTGAGCTTCTCAAATATACATTTGGTTATACATTCATAACAATCAATTCACGAAATCATAAGCATCACCCAATCAATAGCATATTTCATAGTTTACAAAACCTATACAATTCATACATCCATGACATATTGCCTTTCATATTTGCAAATATTCATCAAACATCATCAACCATTTATCAAATCATCCGTGCATACAAACAATCAAATATAACATTGGAAAAATCATCCATTCATGTTATATTCGAGTAATGCAACACACCCATGCATGTGGTACCACTTCACCGCCCCATTAAATCGCGGGTCACGGATAACTCACCGTTCCATTATATCGCGGACACGGCTACCACCTCAACGTTCCATTAAATCGCGGACACGTATATTGGCCACCATGTTAATTCCACACAATGGGAATTAACAAATGCAACATGATATGTAGTATGTAACACTCAGCATACTATGAACATCGATCAACATATCATGCACATCAACAATATCAAACATAACATGATATGAAATAGCATGTAACCACTCAGCATACCATTTAAACATAAATCATATCAAGTTACGAATAGCATGTAATCACTCAGCATACTATTCAAACATCAACCAATCACATCAATTATATCATAATTCATGCTCGATAACATATCTAAAAGCATGGCAATAGAATCCAACATCAAAACACTGAAATCAAAAATTCAGAAATCATCACAGCAGAGCAACACGGGCACCCGTGTTGTGCAACACGGCCCGTGTTGTACAGCACGTCCAGAAAAAATGCACATTTAATTTTATCAGTACAGGGGCTCTGACACGGGCACCCGTGTTGTGCAACACGGCCCGTGTCGTGCAACCAGGAGCACACCCCTTCCAACTCAGAGGAGCAACACGGCCACCCGTGTTGTGCAACACGGCCCGTGTTGCTGAGCGCGTACAGGATTTTCCTGAACCTGCAGCAGCTCAGAAACAGCAGTCCAAACGCGGGAAAACGTCCGCCAAAACGCATAATTCAGTACCTAACGCATCGAGTTTGTACAATTCACAACAACACCACAATATCCAAGTTACCAACAATTATTAGAATAACCTTAACCGGGGATTAACCGTCCTTTTGGGGAATTCTACTGACACTGAGGTTATCCCTACAACTTCCAAGGTAATTTCACGATCATGACATATACTCCCAATTCCTCATTTGGGACCTAAAACTCTTAATCGATTCCTAAAAATTGGGAACCTAACCCTTTTCTAACAAGGTTCAGTCCTACGGTTATCGATCCCTAGAAACATCTAACAATTGGGATTTCCTACGATTACCCGAATCAACCGTACATAAACCCATAAACAAATATAATTCGAGTATAAACCCCCCTTACCTTATCAATTAGCAGCTTTGAGTTCTTGGGCGGTGTTCTTCGTTCTCCGATCCTCGTACCTTCAGAGCTCTATTTTCCCAAATTCTAACTTTTGTTCTTACGTGAAAAACCAAAAATGAGAAAAATGGCCTAAGTCCCAAACATAACTTTATTTCTCTGCACCCCCACTCTTTACTAACAACATCTAAGCCCAATGACTTAAAAATCTCAATATTTCTTATTTCTTTTATTTTCCTCAAATACTCCAAAATAAATAATTCTATTTATTTTATTAGCTCTAATAAAATAAATTCCCAAATTTAAATAAATCAAAAATTGAAACTGGGGTGTTACAACTCTTCCCCACTAAAAGAGTTTTCGTCCTCGGAAACATACCTTAGACGAACAGCTCCGGATAAGCCTCTTTCATCTGGCTCTCCAACTCCCAAGTGATATTTCCATTTGCTGGACCTCCCCAAACAACCTTCACTAATGCTATCTCTTTACCTCTTAACTGTTTCACTTCCCGATCTTCTATCCTCATAGGCAATGTTTCTACTGTCAGGTTATCTCTCACCTGTACATCATCTATTTGGATTACATGAGATGGGTCTGGAATGTATCTCCTCAGCTGAGAAACATGAAAAACATCGTGCAAATTCGCAAGTCTCGGAGGTAAAGCAATACGATAAGCAACTTCTCCAACTCTTTCCGTAATCTGAAATGGACCAATAAAACGCGGAGTCAACTTCTTAGATTTCAACGCTCGACCAATACCCGTCATCGGAGTAACTCTCATAAACACATGATCTCCAGCACTGAATTCTAAATTCTTTCTCCTCTTATCATGATAACTTTTCTGACGACTCTGAGAAGCTCTCATCTTCTCTTGAATCAATTTGATCTTTTCAGTAGTCTGCTGAACAATCTCTGGCCCAACTACCGAACTCTCTCCAGATTCATACCAACACAAAGGTGTTCTACACCGTCTACCATACAATGCCTCAAACGGAGCCATACCAATACTCGAATGGTAACTATTGTTATAAGTAAATTCAATCAATGGCAAATAGCTATCCCAAGCTCCACCTTGCTCTAAAACACAAGCACGCAATAAATCTTCCAACGATTGAATCGTCCTCTCCGTCTGTCCATCAGTCTGAGGATGGTAAGCTGAACTCAATCTCAACTTAGTACCCAAAGCCTTCTGCAATCCTTCCCAAAAATTCGAAGTGAACCTCGGATCTCTATCTGACACAATACTAGAAGGAACTCCATGCAAACTCACTATTTTCTCAATATACAACTGTGCCAATCTCTCCATCGAGTAATCCATTCGCATCGGTATAAAATGAGCAGACTTAGTCAACCTATCCACAACGACCCATATCGCTTCACAATTCATAGGAGTCCTCGGCAACCCAGATACAAAATCCATAGAAATACTATCCCACTTCCATTCTGGAATAAACATTGGTTGCATAAATCCAGACGGCTTCTGATGCTCAATCTTCGATTTCTGACAGATTAAACATGCATACACAAATTCAGCTATTTCCTTTTTCATTCCCGGCCACCAAAACAATTTCTTCAAATCATGATACATTTTCGTGGCACCCGGATGAATACTCATCCCACTGCGATGTCCTTCCTCTAATATACTTTTCTTGATTTCTGCGACATCAGGAACACAAACTCTATCGCCAAACCTCATAACATCATTTTCATCAATCCTAAACTCACCACCTTGACCTTGGTTGATCAATGTCAATTTATCAACTAAATTAACATCGGATTTCTGCCCGATTCTGATCTCTTCTAGAATACCACTAGTAAGTTTCAACATACCCAAACGAACACACTTCGGAGTACTTTCACAAACCAAACTCAAATCTCGGAATTGCTCAATTAAATCCAATTCACGAACCATCATCATAGACATATGCAAGGACTTCCTGCTCAAAGCATCTGCAACTACATTTGCCTTACCAGGATGGTAATTCAAACCAAAATCATAATCTTTGAGAAATTCCAACCACCTTCTTTGCCTCATATTGAGCTCTTTCTGATCGAAAAGATACTTCAAACTCTTATGATCGCTATACACTTCAAATCTCGAACCATACAGATAATGTCTCCACAATTTCAAGACAAACACAACTGCTGCCAGTTCTAAGTCATGAGTAGGATAGTTCCTTTCATGAACCTTCAACTGTCTCGAAGCATACGCAACTACCTGTTGATTCTGCATTAAAACACCACCTAGACCCAACAGAGATGCATCACAATAGACCACAAAAGATTCCGCCGGATTCGGCAAAATCAGAATAGGAGCACTCGTCAATCTCCGCTTCAATTCTTGGAAACCTTTCTCACAATCAGAATCCCAAATAAACGCTTGTCCTTTACGAGTCAACTTCGTCAACGGCAATGCTAACTTTGAGAATCCTTCGATAAACTTTCTGTAATAACCTGCAAGACCAAGAAAACTTCTGATTTCCGAAACAGTCTTCGGCGCTTCCCACTGAGATACCGCTTCTACTTTTGTAGGATCCACTGCAATACCATTTTTAGAAATCACATGTCCAAGAAAACTAACTTCATTTAGCCAGAACTCACATTTGGACAACTTTGCATACAACTTCCTATCTTTCAACAACTCTAACACAATTCTGAGATGTTCCGCATGATCTTCGTCATTCTTGGAATAAATCAGAATGTCATCAATAAAAACCACAACAAACTTATCCAGATACGGATGAAAAATCCTGTTCATATATTCCATGAAAACACCAGGTGCATTAGTAACTCCGAACGGCATAACAGAATATTCATAATGCCCATACCTCGTTCGAAAAGCAGTCTTCTGAATATCTTCCGCTTTCACACGAATCTGATGATATCCAGATCTCAAGTCAATCTTACTGAATACACTAGCTCCAATTAGTTGATCCATCAAATCATCAATCCTCGGTAACGGATACCGATTCTTAATGGTTACCTTGTTCAATTGCCTGTAATCAACACACAGTCTCATAGAACCTTCTTTCTTCTTAACCAACAATACCGGAGCACCCCAAGGTGAAACACTTGGACGAATAAACTTCTTCTCCAGTAAATCTTCCAACTGACTCTTCAATTCAGCCAATTCCGACGCAGACATACGATATGGCGCCATCGACACCGGTCTCGTACCAGGAATTAAATCTATAGAGAATTCCACCTCTCTCTCAGGAGGTAATTCACCAACATCATCCGGAAAGACTTCTGGAAAATCACACACCACTGGCAATTCACTACTCCTGACCCTTCCTGTTGCATCTAACGAAGCAAGTAACATAAACACATTAGCACCATCTTCCATTGCTTCTTGCACCTGCCTAGCAGTCATAGTCAAATTCTCGACACCAACTGCTTCTGGGAAAATCACCGTCTTAGCAAAGCAGTTCAGATGAACCCGGTTAAATTCCAACCAGTTCATCCCAAGGATAATATCAATTTGTTCAAGCGGTAGGCACACTAAATCCATACCGAAACTTCTACCAAAAATCTCAATAGGACAATTCCTACATACAAGTGAAGTTGTCACTGAACCCGATGCAGGAGTATCAACAACCATGCTACCTTGCATACCAGATATGTCCAGTTTCAACCTCTCAGCACAATCCAAAGAAATGAAAGAATGAGTTGCACCAGTATCAATAATTGCAACTAAAGGTGTGCCATGAATAAAACACGTACCTTTAATCAATCGATCCTCTGGAGTAGTCTCAGATCCAGACAAAGCGAACACTCTTCCACTTGACTGATCCTTCCTAGGCTTAGGACACTGCGGACGAATGTGACCTTCTTCGCCACAATTGTAACAAGTAACAGACTTCCCTTTGCAATCAATAGACAAATGACCAGCCTTTCCACATTTATAGCACTTCTTCTCATCACTCTTGCAATCTCGAATGTGATGACCAGACTCACCACACCTGTAGCATCTGATAGGAGCCTTAGAATCTCCCCCACTAGGCCTTTTCCAACCGCCTGATCTCTGGTTATCTCTACCATATGGCTTGCCACGGTCCATATGTTGCTTTCCTCTTTTGTCAACAGCCCCACGAGAGTGAGACGACCGATTCTTGGTAATATCTTCTTCCAAGATTCTGCTACAATCCACCAGATCAGAAAATCTACGAATACGCTGGTACCTGATTCCCTGCTTAATCTCATCTCGGAGACCATTCTCAAATTTGATACATTTAGAGAATTCTCCAGCCTCATCATTGTTGTAGTGCGCATAATACTTTGCCAGCTCAGTGAACTTATTAGCATACTCACTAACAGTCAGATTGCCCTGCTTAAGCTCCAAAAACTCGATTTCCTTTCTTCCCCGAACATCTTCAGGAAAGTACCTCCTCAGAAAAGCCCTTCTGAAGTTAGCCCAAGTCAGTGCCTCTCCATCCTGAACCATTTCAGTCCTTGTGGCAACCCACCAGTCGTCGGCCTCTTCTGCCAACATATGCGTACCATATCTGACTTTCAGATCTTCAGCACAATCAATCACACGGAAAATCCTTTCGATTTCCTTCAGCCACCTCTGAGCACCTTCAGGGTCATGTGTACCTTTGAACAACGGAGGATTGTTCCTCTGGAAATTTCCCAATTGCCTATCAGCACCAATCACGCCTCCAGTTGGGTTTCCAGCAAGTACACCAGCCAACATCCCCAAAGCCTCAGCTAGTGCAGCATCATTTCGTCCATTACCTCTTCCAGCCATATTCCTGAGAATTAAAACATACTCCACATCAGAATACAGTATCGACAGTGTTACCTTGCACTAGTCGCATACGAAAAGGAATGACCGACTCAAGACTCTGGTCACAACGACCAACTATGCTCTGATACCACTATTGTAACAACCTCTAAACCCCGCATATAATTTTCGCAAATATTAAAAACTATAAACTCAGAGTACATGTAATAATCGAGGAATGCTACAATTCTCTTTTAATAAAATAAATTCCTGTCATGCATAATTTTAGTGGTAACTCATACATGTCTACACAGCGGAATAATTTATTTAATAAAATCAAATGTTATAATATTTTCCAAAATCATCAGGGATTAACACCTGGAAAGTCAACATCATATTATAACCATTATAAGAAAATAAACGAGTCTGACTAAAGCAGCTCGACAACCAACCGTTCCCGGAGTTACAACTATCAGAGCATGACCCGGACATACTAAAACGAAACTAAACTAGACACGATAAGCCTTCGCCAAGCACCTGAGCGAAGCTCCTCAATCTGAAATATTCAACAGTAAGGGTGAGCTTCTCAAATATACATTTGGTTATACATTCATAACAATCAATTCACGAAATCATAAGCATCACCCAATCAATAGCATATTTCATAGTTTACAAAACCTATACAATTCATACATCCATGACATATTGCCTTTCATATTTGCAAATATTCATCAAACATCATCAACCATTTATCAAATCATCCGTGCATACAAACAATCAAATATAACATTGGAAAAATCATCCATTCATGTTATATTCGAGTAATGCAACACACCCATGCATGTGGTACCACTTCACCGCCCCATTAAATCGCGGGTCACGGATAACTCACCGTTCCATTATATCGCGGACACGGCTACCACCTCAACGTTCCATTAAATCGCGGACACGTATATTGGCCACCATGTTAATTCCACACAATGGGAATTAACAAATGCAACATGATATGTAGTATGTAACACTCATCATACTATGAACATCGATCAACATATCATGCACATCAACAATATCAAACATAACATGATATGAAATAGCATGTAACCACTCAGCATACCATTTAAACATAAATCATATCAAGTTACGAATAGCATGTAATCACTCAGCATACTATTCAAACATCAACCAATCACATCAATTATATCATAATTCATGCTCGATAACATATCTAAAAGCATGGCAATAGAATCCAACATCAAAACACTGAAATCAAAAATTCAGAAATCATCACAGCAGAGCAACACGGGCACCCGTGTTGTGCAACACGGCCCGTGTTGTACAGCACGTCCAGAAAAAATGCACATTTAATTTTATCAGTACAGGGGCTCTGACACGGGCACCCGTGTTGTGCAACACGGCCCGTGTCGTGCAACCAGGAGCACACCCCTTCCAACTCAGAGGAGCAACACGGCCACCCGTGTTGTGCAACACGGCCCGTGTTGCTGAGCGCGTACAGGATTTTCCTGAACCTGCAGCAGCTCAGAAACAGCAGTCCAAACGCGGGAAAACGTCCGCCAAAACGCATAATTCAGTACCTAACGCATCGAGTTTGTACAATTCACAACAACACCACAATATCCAAGTTACCAACAATTATTAGAATAACCTTAACCGGGGATTAACCGTCCTTTTGGGGAATTCTACTGACACTGAGGTTATCCCTACAACTTCCAAGGTAATTTCACGATCATGACATATACTCCCAATTCCTCATTTGGGACCTAAAACTCTTAATCGATTCCTAAAAATTGGGAACCTAACCCTTTTCTAACAAGGTTCAGTCCTACGGTTATCGATCCCTAGAAACATCTAACAATTGGGATTTCCTACGATTACCCGAATCAACCGTACATAAACCCATAAACAAATATAATTCGAGTATAAACCCCCCTTACCTTATCAATTAGCAGCTTTGAGTTCTTGGGCGGTGTTCTTCGTTCTCCGATCCTCGTACCTTCAGAGCTCTATTTTCCCAAATTCTAACTTCTGTTCTTACGTGAAAAACCAAAAATGAGAAAAATGGCCTAAGTCCCAAACATAACTTTATTTCTCTGCACCCCCACTCTTTACTAACAACATCTAAGCCCAATGACTTAAAAATCTCAATATTTCTTATTTCTTTTATTTTCCTCAAATACTCCAAAATAAATAATTCTATTTATTTTATTAGCTCTAATAAAATAAATTCCCAAATTTAAATAAATCAAAAATTGAAACTGGGGTGTTACAATGGAGAATTAGAAAATACTGAAACTGTTTACATCTATTATACCATAATACAATATGAATATGGTGGATAAATATACTATCGAGACTCATTAGATAATTTGAATTATTTCAAATGTATATGGAATATGTGTCATTAAGTAATAGTCTTTTAACTTAGTTTCTTAGTGATGAAGTAACCTAAGATTTGGTGATGGAGAATTAGAAAATACTGAAATTGTTTACATCTATTATACCATAATACAATATGAATATGGTGGATAAATATACTATAGAGACTCATTTGATAATTTGAATTATTTCAAAAGCATATGGAATATGTGTCATTAAGTAATAGTCTTTTAACTTAGTTTCTTAGCGATGAAGTAACCTAAGATTTGGTGATGGAGAATTAGAAAATACTGAAACTGTTTACATGTATTATACCATAATACAATATGAATATGGTGAATAAATATACTATCGAGACTTATTAGATAATTTGAATTATTTCAAATGTATATGGAATATGTGTCATTAAGTAATAGTCTTTTAACTTAGTTACTTAGTGATGAAGTAACCTAAGATTTGGTGATGGAGAATTAGAAAATACTGAAACTGTTTACATGTATTATACCATAATACAATATGAATAAGAAGAATAAATATACTATCGAGACTCATTAGATAATTTGAATTATTTCAAATGTATATGGAATACGTGTCATTAAGTAATAGTCTTTTAACTTAGTTTCTTAGTGATGAACTAACCTAAGATTTGGTGATGGAGAATTAGAAAATACTGAAACTGTTTACATCTATTATACCATAATACAATATGAATATGGTGAATAAATATACTATCTAGACTCATTAGATAATTTGAATTATTTCAAATGTATATGGAATATATGTCATTAAGTAATAGTCTTTTAACTTAGTTTCTTAGTGATGAAGTAACCTAAGATTTGGTGATGGAGAATTAGAAAATACTGAAATTGTTTACATCTATTATACCATAATACAATATGAATATGGTGGATAAATATACTATAGAGACTCATTAGATAATTTGAATTATTTCAAAAGTATATGGAATATGTGTCATTAAGTAATAGTCTTTTAACTTAGTTTCTTAGCGATGAAGTAACCTAAGATTTGGTGATGGAGAATTAGAAAATACTGAAACTGTTTACATGTATTATACTATAATACAATATGAATATGGTGAATAAATATACTATCGAGACTTATTAGATAATTTGAATTATTTCAAATGTATATGGAATATGTGTTATTAAGTAATAGTCTTTTAACTTAGTTTCTTAGTGATGAAGTAACCTAAGATTTGGTGATGGAGAATTAGAAAATACTGAAATTGTTTACATCTATTATACCATAATACAATATGAATATGGTGGATAAATATACTATAGAGACTCATTAGATAATTTGAATTATTTCAAAAGTATATGGAATATGTGTCATTAAGTAATAGTCTTTTAACTTAGTTTCTTAGCGATGAAGTAACCTAAGATTTGGTGATGGAGAATTAGAAAATACTGAAACTGTTTACATGTATTATATTATAATACAATATGAATATGGTGAATAAATATACTATCGAGACTTATTAGATAATTTGAATTATTTCAAATGTATATGGAATATGTGTCATTAAGTAATAGTCTTTTAACTTAGTTTCTTAGTGATGAAGTAACCTAAGATTTGGTGATGGAGAATTAGAAAATACTGAAACTGTTTACATCTATTATACCATAATACAATATGAATATGGTGGATAAATATACTATCGAGACTCATTAGATAATTTTAATTATTTCAAATGTATATGGAATATGTGTTATTAAGTAATAGTCTTTTAACTTAGTTTCTTAGTGATGAAGTAACCTAAGATTTGGTGATGGAGAATTAGAAAATACTGAAACTGTTTACATCTATTATACCATAATACAATATGAATATGGTGGATAAATATACTATAGAGACTCATTTGATAATTTGAATTATTTCAAAAGCATATGGAATATGTGTCATTAAGTAATAGTCTTTTAACTTAGTTTCTTAGCGATGAAGTAACCTAAGATTTGGTGATGGACAATTAGAAAATACTGAAACTGTTTACATGTATTATACCATAATACAATATGAATATGGTGAATAAATATACTATCGAGACTTATTAGATAATTTGAATTATTTCAAATGTATATGGAATATGTGTCATTAAGTAATAGTCTTTTAACTTAGTTACTTAGTGATGAAGTAACCTAAGATTTGGTGATGGAGAATTAGAAAATACTGAAACTGTTTACATGTATTATACCATAATACAATATGAATATGAAGAATAAATATACTATCGAGACTCATTAGATAATTTGAATTATTTCAAATGTATATGGAAGACGTGTCATTAAGTAATAGTCTTTTAACTTAGTTTCTTAGTGATGAACTAACCTAAGATTTGGTGATGGAGAATTAGAAAATACTGAAACTGTTTACATCTATTATACCATAATACAATATGAATATGGTGAATAAATATACTATCTAGACTCATTAGATAATTTGAATTATTTCAAATGTATATGGAATATATGTCATTAAGTAATAGTCTTTTAACTTAGTTTCTTAGTGATGAAGTAACCTAAGATTTGGTGATGGAGAATTAGAAAATACTGAAATTGTTTACATCTATTATACCATAATACAATATGAATATGGTGGATAAATATACTATAGAGACTCATTAGATAATTTGAATTATTTCAAAAGTATATGGAATATGTGTCATTAAGTAATAGTCTTTTAACTTAGTTTCTTAGCGATGAAGTAACCTAAGATTTGGTGATGGAGAATTAGAAAATACTGAAACTGTTTACATGTATTATATTATAATACAATATGAATATGGTGAATAAATATACTATCGAGACTTATTAGATAATTTGAATTATTTCAAATGTATATGGAATATGTATCATTAAGTAATAGTCTTTTAACTTAGTTTCTTAGTGATGAAGTAACCTAAGATTTGGTGATGGAGAATTAGAAAATACTGAAACTGTTTACATCTATTATACCATAATACAATATGAATATGGTGGATAAATATACTATCGAGACTCATTAGATAATTTTAATTATTTCAAATGTATATGGAATATGTGTTATTAAGTAATAGTCTTTTAACTTAGTTTCTTAGTGATGAAGTAACCTAAGATTTGGTGATGGAGAATTAGAAAATACTGAAATTGTTTACATGTATTATATTATAATACAATATGAATATGGTGAATAAATATACTATCGAGACTTATTAGATAATTTGAATTATTTCAAATGTATATGGAATATGTGTCATTAAGTAATAGTCTTTTAACTTAGTTTCTTAGTGATGAAGTAACCTAAGATTTGGTGATGGAGAATTAGAAAATACTGAAACTGTTTACATGTATTATACCATAATACAATATGAATATGGTGAATAAATATACTATCGAGACTTATTAGATAATTTGAATTATTTCAAATGTATATGGAATATGTGTTATTAAGTAATAGTCTTTTAACTTAGTTTCTTAGTGATGAAGTAACCTAAGATTTGGTGATGGAGAATTAGAAAATACTGAAATTGTTTACATCTATTATGCCATAATACAATATGAATATGGTGGATAAATATACTATAGAGACTCATTAGATAATTTGAATCATTTCAAATGTATATGGAATATGTGTCATTAAGTAATAGTCTTTTAACTTAGTTTCTTAGTGATGAAGTAACCTAAGATTTGGTGATGGAGAATTAGAAAATACTGAAACTGTTTACATCTATTATACCATAATACAATATGAATATGGTGAATAAATATACTATCGAGACTCATTAGATAATTTGAATTATTTCAAATGTATATGGAATATGTGTCATTAAGTAATAGTCTTTTAACTTAGTTTCTTAGTGATGAAGTAACCTAAGATTTGGTGATGGAGAATTAGAAAATACTGAAATTGTTTACATCTATTATACCATAATACAATATGAATATGATGGGTAATTATACTATCGAGACTCATTAGATAATTTGAATTATTTCAAATGTATATGGGATATGTGTCATTAATTAATAGTCTTTTAACTTAGTTTCTTAGTGATGAAGTAACCTAAGATTTGGTGATGAAGAATTAGAAAATACTGAAATTGTTTACATGTATTATACCATAACACAATATGAATATGGTGAATAAATATACTATCGAGACTCATTAGATAATTTGAATTATTTCAAATGTATATGGAATATGTGTCATTAAGTAATAGTCTTTTAACTTAGTTACTTAGTGATGAAGTAACCTAAGATTTGGTGATGGAGAATTAGAAAATATTGAAACTGTTTACATCTATTATACCATAATACAATATGAATATGGTGGATAAATATACTATCGAGACTCATTAGATAATTTTAATTATTTCAAATGTATATGGAATATGTGTTATTAAGTAATAGTCTTTTAACTTAGTTTCTTAGTGATGAAGTAACCTAAGATTTGGTGATGGAGAATTAGAAAATACTGAAATTGTTTACATCTATTATACCATAATATAATATGAATATGGTGGATAAATATACTATAGAGACTCATTTGATAATTTGAATTATTTCAAAAGCATATGGAATATGTGTCATTAAGTAATAGTCTTTTAACTTAGTTTCTTAGCGATGAAGTAACCTAAGATTTGGTGATGGAGAATTAGAAAATACTGAAACTGTTTACATGTATTATACCATAATACAATATGAATATGGTGAATAAATATACTATCGAGACTTATTAGATAATTTGAATTATTTCAAATGTATATGGAATATGTGTCATTAAGTAATAGTCTTTTAACTTAGTTACTTAGTGATGAAGTAACCTAAGATTTGGTGATGGAGAATTAGAAAATACTGAAACTGTTTACATGTATTATACCATAATACAATATGAATATGAAGAATAAATATACTATCGAGACTCATTAGATAATTTGAATTATTTCAAATGTATATGGAATACGTGTCATTAAGTAATAGTCTTTTAACTTAGTTTCTTAGTGATGAACTAACCTAAGATTTGGTGATGGAGAATTAGAAAATACTGAAACTGTTTACATCTATTATACCATAATGCAATATGAATATGGTGAATAAATATACTATCTAGACTCATTAGATAATTTGAATTATTTCAAATGTATATGGAATATATGTCATTAAGTAATAGTCTTTTAACTTAGTTTCTTAGTGATGAAGTAACCTAAGATTTGGTGATGGAGAATTAGAAAATACTGAAATTGTTTACATCTTGTTGTGATTTCAATGCCAATAACAAAGTATAGTATTTGGGAAGAATAAAGAACAAGGAAGAAGAAGAACACAAGAATTGGTTATAACTGCTATTCTTTACTTTCTCTTTGAAAACAAGATTACAAGTTTACAAGGATAACAGATAACCCTCTCACCCTAATTAGGATTTGCTGTGTTGGCAATGATGAGAGACTAGTATGCTATTTATAATAAAACCTAACATACTAACTAATGGGCTTTTTCCACAAGGCCCATTATACAAGCTAACTTAACAAACAAGCTAACTTAACAAATTAGGGTTTAAACACTAAAACCTAATTCGACAAGCATCCTTCGACAAATACATGCTCGAACCTTCTTCGACTACAGCAAGTACTTCGACCAACTAGAGTTCGATCCAAAATCCCACAAATCTCCACCTTGGACCTAACTCTACAGCATCAAGAGACACTAACTAGCTTTCTTCATCCAGCTTTATCAACTGCATACAGTGGAAAAACTTGCAACTTGGCAATGTTTTGGTGATCATATCAGCAGCATTGTGATCTGTCGAGACCTTCAGCACTTGGACTTCTCCACGCTCGATTACCCCTCTGACGAAATGCAGCCTCACATCTATGTGCTTGGTTCGCTCATGATAGGCTGAGTTCTTCGACAGGTGTATTGCACTTTGACTATCACATTTAACAGTGATACTTTGACCTTGAAGTTTCAGCTCCTTTGCAAAACCTTCAAGCCACAATGCTTCTTTCACAGCTTCAGTTAGGGCAATATATTCTGCTTCAGTAGTTGATAAGGCAACAACCTTCTGAAGAGTTGCTTTCCAACTAATTGCTGTACCAAACATAGTGAAAACATATCCAGAAATAGATTTCCTGGAATCCATACATCCTGCATAATCAGAGTCAACATAGCCTTCGACTGCTGCTTTACTATCTTCACCCAAGGCTCCACCATAAATTAAGACTCTGTTCAGAGACCCATTTATGTACCTTAAAATCCACTTTAACGCTTGCCAGTGAGCCTTTCCAGGATTCGCCATGTACCTGCTTACAAGACTTACTGCATATGCTATATCGGGTCTAGTACAGACCATAGCATACATCAAAGAACCAACTATATTAGCATATGGGATGCTATTCATATAGGTTCTTTCGACATTAGTACTGGGACATTGATCAATACTCAGCTTGAATTGAGGGTTTGTTGGAGTCACAACAGGCTTCGAGTTCGACATACCAAACTTGTCAAGAATCTTTCGTAGGTATGCCTCTTGAGATAAGCATAATTTCGACTGCTTTCTATCTCTTCGAATGTCAATTCCAAGAATCCTAGATGCAGCTCCCAGATCCTTCATGTCGAACTCCTTATTGAGTTCAGCCTTCACCCTCATTACATCTTCGACATTGTTGCTTGCTATCAGAATATCATCAACATAAAGCAACAAAATAACAAATGAATTTTCAGGTCGAAATCTGGAGTAAACACAATGGTCGAACTGACTTCTAATGAAGCCTATGTGTTCCATGAACTTGTCGAATCTCTTATTCCACTGTCGAGGAGATTGTTTAAGTCCATATAAAGATTTCTTCAGTTTGCACACATAATCTTCTTTCCCCTTTTCGACATACCCTTCAGGTTGCCTCATCAGGATTGTTTCATCTAAGTCACCATACAAGAACGCAGTCTTCACATCCATTTGTTCCAGTTCAAGGTCGAACTGAGTCACCATGGCAAGCAACATTCGAATGGATCTGTGCTTCACAACAGGGGAAAATACATCATTGAAGTCGACACCTTCTTTCTGAGTGAAACCCCTTGCGACTAATCTTGCCTTGTACCTCTTCGACATTACTCCTTCAATTCCTTCCTTAACTTTGAAAATCCACTTACAGCTGACTAACCTTGCCCCAACAGGTTTCTTGATCAGTTCCCAAGTGTGATTATCATGAAGAGATTTCATCTCATCATGCATGGCCTTTAGCCATTCAGTCTTCATTCGACTCCTTATAGCTTCCTTATAATCTCTAGGTTCTTCGTCTAGAACTTCACTTGCAGAGATTAAGGCATAAGCTACAAGATCTGCATATCCAAGTCTCTGAGGTGGTTTTATGACTCTTCTTTGCCTATCTCTCGACAATAGGTAGTCATCAACAGTTTCCTCAACATCATCAGAATATTCTGTTTCTTCTTCGACTTCATCTGGGATACGCATTTCAGCATCAACATGCTCCACCTCAACAGGAATCTCTACCTGTTCCAGCTCTTCGTCAACATCATCAGTTTTCTTGAAAGCCATTTCAGTTTCGTTGAAAACTACATCTCGACTGGTGATACACCTCCTGTGACCTGGCTCTAGGCACCATAGCCTATAAGCTTTTACTCCTTCAGGGTATCCCATAAACATGCATTTCAGAGCTCTAGGTTCGACCTTGTCTTGCCTAATGTGAGCATAGGCTACGCAGCCAAATACTCTTAGTTTGTCGAGATCTGGTGGATGTCCCGACCAAACTTCTTCAGGTGTCTTCATATCTAACGCTGTCGAAGGACATCTGTTTATCAGATATGCTGCTGTCGAAACAGCCTCAGCCCAAAACACCTTCTTTAATCCCGCACTAGTCAACATGCATCTAACTCTCTCCAAAATAGTTCGATTAAACCTTTCAGCCAAACCATTTTGTTGAGGAGTACCTGCGGTAGTTCTGTGCCTTGCAATTCCAGAGGCAACACAAAAACTGTCGAACGCCTCATTGCAAAACTCAAGGCCATTGTCGGTTCTCAACCTCTTTACCTTTCTGCCAGTTTGATTTTCGACAAGAGTCTTCCAACTTTTGAAATTCTCAAAAGTTTCATCCTTAGTCTTCTGGATGAATACCCATAACTTTCTGGAATAGTCATCTACTATGGATAGAAAATACTTTGCTCCTGAATGTGATGGACACCTTGCAGGCCCCCAAAGATCAGCATGGATGTAATCAAGGGATCCATGTGTTCTTTGTTTGCCTTTGTTGAACTTCATTCTACAGGACTTTCCAAGTACACAGGGTTCACAAAACTTCAGCTTTTCGACTTTATCTCCACCAAGCAGATTTTGTTTCCCTAATTCGACCAGACCCCTTTCACTGACATGGCCCAATCTCATGTGCCAAATTTCTGTCTTCGACAAAGGTTTCGTGGATGCAACATTTGTCGAACCACTTACAACTTCAGCCTCAAGGGTATACAAGCCTTGTTTCTTCATGCCTCTCAAGACTTCCTTCGACCCTTTCATGACTCTCAGGATACTTTTCTCTCCTTGAAAAACATATCCTTTCTTGTCGAATTCACCAAGAGAAATCAAATTTCTCTTCAAATCAGGTACATACCTGACTTCAGTCAACAGTCTTATTGACTCATCATGGAGCTTGAATCTCACAGATCCAACGCCTGCAATCTTGCAAGCTTTGTTGTTTCCCAGCAATACCGATCCACCATCTTGATCACATAATTCCTCGAACAAGTCTTTGTTTGGAGTCATGTGCCAAGTGCATCCAGAATCCATAATCCACTCCTTCGACGAGTTGTTGCTTGAAACCACAAGAACATCAGATGATTCGAAATCATCTTGGACAATAGCTGCATTGCCATTATCCTTACCTCCATGATCTTTCAGGCGTTCAGGGCACACCTTTCTTGTGTGACCTATTTTCTTACAGTGATAGCATCTAATACCAGATGTGTCACCACTATAAGACTTCGACTGATTTTTACCTTTCTTCTTGTCGAATTTTCCTTTAACAGCCAAACCTTCACCAACCGTCGAAGGTTTATGCTCCTTACGTTCGTTCAAGTCCTTAGAGTACAAGGCTGATTGAACTTCTTCAAAGGTCAGGGACTCTCTTCCATACAAGAGGGTTTCTTTGAAGTGAGCATGTGATCTGGGCAAAGCGCACAACAATAACAGCGCTTGATCTTCATCATCAATCTTTACATCAATATTTTCAAGATCAAGAATCAGCTTGTTGAACATATCCAACTGCTCAGCCAACACTTTGTCTTCAATCATCTTGAATGAATACAAAGCTTGCTTCAGGTAGAGTCGATTTACCAGAGATTTGGTCATATACAAACTTTCAAGTTTCACCCATAACCCTGATGCCGTCGTCTCCTTTGATACCTGTCGAAGAACCTTATCACCAAGGCTCAACAAAATTGCGATGTGTGCTTTCTCGATCATGGCCGTCTTCTCTCTTTCTGTTAACGCAGCGTCCATCGTCGTCGCTCCCTTCAACGCTTCCAAACAACCCTGCTGAACCAGTAGAGCTTTCATCTTCAAGCGCCATAGACCGAAATCATTCACTCCGGTGAACTTTTCGATCTCATACTTTGTTGAAGGCATCTTCTCCACGCTCACCGCACCAATTTGTTGTGATTTCAATGCCAATAACAAAGTATAGTATTTGGGAAGAATAAAGAACAAGGAAGAAGAAGAACACAAGAATTGGTTATAACTGCTATTCTTTACTTTCTCTTTGAAAACAAGATTACAAGTTTACAAGGATAACAGATAACCCTCTCACCCTAATTAGGATTTGCTGTGTTGGCAATGATGAGAGACTAGTATGCTATTTATAATAAAACCTAACATACTAACTAATGGGCTTTTTCCACAAGGCCCATTATACAAGCTAACTTAACAAACAAGCTAACTTAACAAATTAGGGTTTAAACACTAAAACCTAATTCGACAAGCATCCTTCGACAAATACATGCTCGAACCTTCTTCGACTACAGCAAGTACTTCGACCAACTAGAGTTCGATCCAAAATCCCACACATCTATTATACCATAATACAATATGAATATGGTGGATAAATATACTATAGAGACTCATTAGATAATTTGAATTATTTCAAATGTATATGGAATATGTGTCATTAAGTAATAGTCTTTTAACTTAGTTTCTTAGTGATGAAGTAACCTAAGAGTTGGTGATGGAGAATTAGAAAATACTGAAATTGTTTACATCTATTATACCATAATACAATATGAATATGGTAAATAAATATACTATCAAGACTCATTAGATAATTTGAATTATTTCAAATGTATATGGAATATGTGTCATTAGGTAATAGTCTTTTAACTTAGTTTCTTAGTGATGAAGTAACCTAAGATTTGGTGATGGAGAATTAGAAAATACTGAAATTGTTTACATCTATTATACCATAATACAATATGAATATGGTGGGTAATTATACTATCGAGACACATTAGATAATTTGAATTATTTCAAATGTATATGGGATATGTGTCATTAATTAATAGTCTTTTAACTTAGTTTCTTAGTGATGAAGTAACCTAAGATTTGGTGATGGAGAATTAGAAAATACTGAAACTGTTTACATGTATTATACCATAATACAATTTGAATATGGTGAATAAATATACTATAGAGACTCATTAGATAATTTGAATTATTTCAAATGTATATGGAATATGTGTCATTAAGTAATAGTCTTTTAACTTAGTTTCTTAGTGATGAAGTAACCTAAGATTTGGTGATGGAGAATTAGAAAATACTGAAACTGTTTACATGTATTATACCATAATACAATATGAATATGGTGAATAAATATACTATCGAGACTCATTAGATAATTTGAATTATTTCAAATGTATATGGAATATGTGTCATTAAGTAATAGTCTTTTAACTTAGCTTCTTAGTGATGAAGTAACCTAAGATTTGGTGATGGAGAATTAGAAAATACTGAAACTGTTTACATCTATTATACCATAATACAATATGAATATGGTGGATAAATATACTATCGAGACTCATTAGATAATTTGAATTATTTAAAATGTATATATAATATGTGCCATTAAGTAATAGTGTTTTAACTTAGTTTCTTGGTGAAGAAGTAACCTAAAATTTGGTGATGGAAAAGAAGGAAAATACTGAAATTGTTTACATCTATTATACCAAAATACAATATGAATATGGTGAATAAATATACTATAGAAACTCATTAGATAATTTGAATTATTTCAAATGTATATGGAATATGTGTCATTATGTAATAGTCTTTTAACTTAGTTTCTTAGTGATGAAGTAACCTAAGATTTGGTGATAGAGAATTAGAAAATACTGAAACTGTTTACATCTATTATACCATAATACAATATGAATATGGTGGGTAAATATTCTATCGAGACTCATTAGATAATTTGAATTATTTCAAATGTATATGGAATATGTGTCATTAAGTAATAGTCTTTTAACTTAGTTTCTTAGTGATGAAGTAACCTAAGATTTGGTGATGGAGAATTAGAAAATACCGAAATTGTTTACATCTATTATACCAAAATACAATATGAATATGGTGAATAAATATACTATCGAAACTCATTAGATAATTTGAATTATTTCAAATGTATATTGAATATGTGTCATTAAGTAATAGTCTTTTAACTTAGTTTCTTATTGATGAAGTAACCTAAGATTTAATGATAGAGAATTAGAAAATACTGAAACTGTTTACATCTATTATACCATAATACAATATGAATATGGTGGGTAAATGTTCTATCGATACTCATTAGATAATTTGAATTATTTCAAATGTATATGGAATATGTGTCATTAAGTAATAGTCTTTTAACTTAGTTTCTTAGTGATGAAGTAACCTAAGATTTGGTGATGGAGAATTAGAAAATACTGAAATTGTTTACATCTATTATACCAAAATACAATATGAATATGGTGAATAAATATACTATCGAAACTCATTAGATAATTTGAATTATTTCAAATGTATATGGAATATGTGTCATTAAGTAATAGTCTTTTAACTTAGTTTCTTAGTGATGAGGTAACCTAAGATTTGGTGATTGAGAATTAGAAAATACCGAAACTATTTACATCTATTATACCATAATACAATATGAATATGGTGGGTAAATATTCTATCGAGACTCATTAGATAATTTGAATTATTTCAAATGTATAAGGAATATGTGTCATTAAGTAATAGTCTTTTAACTTAGTTTCTTAGTGATGAAGTAACCTAAGATTTGGTGATGGAGAATTAGAAAATACTGAAACTGTTTACATCTATTATACCATAATACAATTTGAATATGGTGGATAAATATACTATCGAGACTCATTAGATAATTTTAATTATTTCAAATGTATATATAATATGTGTCATTAAGTAATAACCTTTTAACTTAGTTTCTTGCGGAAGAAGTAACCTAAAATTGGGTGATGGAAAAGAAGGAAAATACTGAAACTGTTTACATCTATTATACCATAATACAATATGAATATGGTGGATAAATATACTATCGAGACTCATTAGATAATTTTAATTATTTCAAATGTATACATCATATGTGTCATTAAGTAATAGTCTTTTAAATTAGTTTCTTGCTGAAGAAGTAACCTAAAATTGGGTGATGGAAAAGAAGTAAAATACTGAAATCGTTTACATCTATTATACCAAAATACAATATGAATATGGTGAATAAATATACTATCTAGACTCATTAGATAATTTAAGTTATTTCAAATGTCTATGGAATATGTGTCATTAAGTAATAGTCTTTTAACTTAGTTTCTTAGTGATGAAGTAACCTAAGATTTGGTGATGGTAAATTAGAAAATACTGAAACTGTTTACATCTATTATACCATAATACAATATGAATATGGTGGGTAAATATACTATAGAGACTCATTAGATAATTTGAATTATTTAAAAAGTATATGGAATATGTGTCATTAAGTAATAGTCTTTTAACTTAGTTTCTTAGCGATGAAGTAACCTAAGATTTGGTGATGGAGAATTAGAAAATACTGAAACTGTTTACATCTATTATACCATAATACAATATGAATATGGTGAATAAATATACTATCGAGACTCATTAGATAATTTGAATTATTTCAAATGTATATGGAATATGTGTCATTAAGTAATAGTCTTTTAACTTAGTTTCTTAGTGATGAAGTAACCTAAGATTTGGTGATGGAGAATTAGAAAATACTGAAATTGTTTACATCTATTATACCATAATACAATATGAATATGGTGGGTAATATACTATCCAGACTCATTAGATAATTTGAATTATTTCAAATGTATATGGGATATGTGTCATTAATTAATAGTCTTGTAACTAAGTTTCTTAGTGATGAAGTAACCTAAGATTTGGTGATGGAGAATTAGAAAATACTGAAACTGTTTACATCTATTATACCATAATACAACATGAATATGGTGGATAAATATACTATCGAGACTCATTAGATAATTTTAATTATTTCAAATGTATATGGAATATGTGTTATTAATTAATAGTCTTTTAACTTAGTTTCTTAGCGATGAAGTAACCTAAGATTTGGTGATGGAGAATTAGAAAATACTGAAATTGTTTACATCTATTATACCATAATACAATATGAATATGGTGGATAAATATACTATAGAGACTCATTTGATAATTTGAATTATTTCAAAAACATATGGAATATGTGTCATTAAGTAATAGTCTTTTAACTTAGTTTCTTAGCGATGAAGTAACCTAAGATTTGGTGATGGAGAATTAGAAAATACTGAAACTGTTTACATGTATTATACCATAATACAATATGAATATGGTGAATAAATATACTATCGAGACTCATTAGATAATTTGAATTATTTCAAATGTATATGGAATATGTGTCATTAAGTAATAGTCTTTTAACTTAGTTTCTTAGTGATGAAGTAACCTAAGATTTGGTGATGGAGAATTAGAAAATATTGAAACTGTTTACATCTATTATACCATAATACAATATGAATATGGTGTATAAATATACTATCGAGACTCATTAGATAATTTGAATTATTTAAAATGTATATATAATATGTGCCATTAAGTAATATTGTTTTAACTTAGTTTCTTGGTGAAGAAGTAACCTAAAATTTGGTGATGGAAAAGAAGGAAAATACTGAAATTGTTCACATCTATTATACCAAAATACAATATGAATATGGTGAATAAATATACTATAGAAACTCATTAGATAATTTGAATTATTTCAAATGTATATGGAATATGTGTCATTAAGTAATAGTCTTTTAACTTTGTTTCTTAGTGATGAAGTAACCTAAGATTTGGTGATAGAGAATTAGAAAATACTGAAACTGTTTACATCTATTATACCATAATACAATATGAATATGGTGGGTAAATATTCTATCGAGACTCATTAGATAATTTGAATTATTTCAAATGTATATGGAATATGTGTCATTAAGTAATAGTCTTTTAACTTAGTTTCTTAGCGATGAAGTAACCTAAGATTTGGTGATGGAGAATTAGAAAATACTGAAACTGTTTACATCTATTATACCATAATACAATATGAATATGGTGAATAAATATACTATCGAGACTCATTAGATAATTTGAATTATTTCAAAAGCATATGGAATATGTGTCATTAAGTAATAGTCTTTTAACTTAGTTTCTTAGCGATGAAGTAACCTAAGATTTGGTGATGGAGAATTAGAAAATACTGAAACTGTTTACATGTATTATACCATAATACAATATGAATATGGTGAATAAATATACTATCGAGACTCATTAGATAATTTGAATTATTTCAAATGTATATGGAATATGTGTCATTAAGTAATAGTCTTTTAACTTAGTTTCTTAGTGATGAAGTAACCTAAGATTTGGTGATGGAGAATTATAAAATACTGAAACTGTTTACATCTATTATACCATAATACAATATGAATATGGTGGATAAATATACTATCGAGACTCATTAGATAATTTGAATTATTTAAAATGTATATATATTATGTGCCATTAAGTAATAGTGTTTTAACTTAGTTTCTTGGTGAAGAAGTAACCTAAAATTTGGTGATGGAAAAGAAGGAAAATACTGAAATTGTTCACATCTATTATACCAAAATACAATATGAATATGGTGAATAAATATACTATAGAAACTCATTAGATAATTTGAATTATTTCAAATGTATATGGAATATGTGTCATTAAGTAATAGTCTTTTAACTTAGTTTCTTAGTGATAAAGTAACCTAAGATTTGGTGATGGAGAATTAGAAAATACTGAAATTGTTTACATCTATTATACCATAATACAATATGAATATGGTGGGTAATTATACTATCGAGACTCATTAGATAATTTGAATTATTTCAAATGTATATGGAATATGTGTCATTAAGTAATAGTCTTTTAACTTAGTTACTTAGTGATGAAGTAACCTAAGATTTGGTGATGGAGAATTAGAAAATACTGAAACTGTTTACATGTATTATACCATAATACAATATGAATATGAAGAATAAATATACTATCGAGACTCATTAGATAATTTGAATTATTTCAAATGTATATGGAATACGTGTCATTAAGTAATAGTCTTTTAACTTAGTTTCTTAGTGATGAACTAACCTAAGATTTGGTGATGGAGAATTAGAAAATACAGAAACTGTTTACATCTATTATACCATAATACAATATGAATATGGTGAATAAATATACTATCTAGACTCATTAGATAATTTGAATTATTTCAAATGTATATGGAATATATGTCATTAAGTAATAGTCTTTTAACTTAGTTTCTTAGTGATGAAGTAACCTAAGATTTGGTGATGGAGAATTAGAAAATACTGAAATTGTTTACATCCATTATACCATAATACAATATGAATATGGTGGATAAATATACTATAGAGACTCATTAGATAATTTGAATTATTTCAAAAGTATATGGAATATGTGTCATTAAGTAATAGTCTTTTAACTTAGTTTCTTAGCGATGAAGTAACCTAAGATTTGGTGATGGAGAATTAGAAAATACTGAAACTGTTTACATGTATTATACTATAATACAATATGAATATGGTGAATAAATATACTATCGAGACTTATTAGATAATTTGAATTATTTCAAATGTATATGGAATATGTGTTATTAAGTAATAGTCTTTTAACTTAGTTTCTTAGTGATTAAGTAACCTAAGATTTGGTGATGTAGAATTAGAAAATACTGAAATTGTTTACATCTATTATACCATAATACAATATGAATATGGTGGATAAATATACTATAGAGACTCATTAGATAATTTGAATGATTTCAAATGTATATGGAATATGTGTCATTAAGTAATAGTCTTTTAACTTAGTTTCTTAGTGATGAAGTAACCTAAGATTTGGTGATGGAGAATTAGAAAATACTGAAACTGTTTACATCTATTATACCATAATACAATATGAATATGGTGAATAAATATACTATCGAGACTCATTAGATAATTTGAATTATTTCAAATGTATATGGAATATGTGTCAATAAGTAATAGTCTTTTAACTTAGTTTCTTAGTGATGAAGTAACCTAAGATTTGGTGATGGAGAATTAGAAAATACTGAAATTGTTTACATCTATTATACCATAATACAATATGAATATGGTGGGTAATTATACTATCGAGACTCATTAGATAATTTGAATTATTTCAAATGTATATGGGATATGTGTCATTAATTAATAGTCTTTTAACTTAGTTTCTTAGTGATGAAGTAACCTAAGATTTGGTGATGAAGAATTAGAAAATACTGAAATTGTTTACATGTATTATACCATAATACAATATGAATATGGTGAATAAATATACTATCGAGACTCATTAGATAATTTGAATTATTTCAAATGTATATGGAATATGTGTCATTAAGTAATAGTCTTTTAACTTAGTTACTTAGTGATGAAGTAACCTAAGATTTGGTGATGGAGAATTAGAAAATACTGAAACTGTTTACATGTATTATACCATAATACAATATGAATATGAAGAATAAATATACTATCGAGACTCATTAGATAATTTGAATTATTTCAAATGTATATGGAATACGTGTCATTAAGTAATAGTCTTTTAACTTAGTTTCTTAGTGATGAACTAACCTAAGATTTGGTGATGGAGAATTAGAAAATACTGAAACTGTTTACATCTATTATACTATAATACAATATGAATATGGTGAATAAATATACTATCGAGACTTATTAGATAATTTGAATTATTTCAAATGTATATGGAATATGTGTTATTAAGTAATAGTCTTTTAACTTAGTTTCTTAGTGATGAAGTAACCTAAGATTTGGTGATGGAGAATTAGAAAATACTGAAATTGTTTACATCTATTATACCATAATACAATATGAATATGGTGGATAAATATACTATAGAGACTCATTAGATAATTTGAATGATTTCAAATGTATATGGAATATGTGTCATTAAGTAATAGTCTTTTAACTTAGTTTCTTAGTGATGAAGTAACCTAAGATTTGGTGATGGAGAATTAGAAAATACTGAAACTGTTTACATCTATTATACCATAATACAATATGAATATGGTGAATAAATATACTATCGAGACTCATTAGATAATTTGAATTATTTCAAATGTATATGGAATATGTGTCATTAAGTAATAGTCTTTTAACTTAGTTTCTTAGTGATGAAGTAACCTAAGATTTGGTGATGGAGAATTAGAAAATACTGAAATTGTTTACATCTATTATACCATAATACAATATGAATATGGTGGGTAATTATACTATCGAGACTCATTAGATAATTTGAATTATTTCAAATGTATATGGGATATGTGTGATTAATTAATAGTCTTTTAACTTAGTTTCTTAGTGATGAAGTAACCTAAGATTTGGTGATGAAGAATTAGAAAATACTGAAATTGTTTACATGTATTATACCATAATACAATATGAATATGGTGAATAAATATACTATCGAGACTCATTAGATAATTTGAATTATTTCAAATGTATATGGAATACGTGTCATTAAGTAATAGTCTTTTAACTTAGTTACTTAGTGATGAAGTAACCTAAGATTTGGTGATGGAGAATTAGAAAATACTGAAACTGTTTACATGTATTATACCATAATACAATATGAATATGAAGAATAAATATACTATCGAGACTTATTAGATAATTTGAATTATTTCAAATGTATATGGAATACGTGTCATTAAGTAATAGTCTTTTAACTTAGTTTCTTAGTGATGAACTAACCTAAGATTTGGTGATGGAGAATTAGAAAATACTGAAACTGTTTACATCTATTATACTATAATACAATATGAATATGGTGGATAAATATACTATCGAGACTTATTAGATAATTTGAATGATTTCAAATGTATATGGAATATGTGTCATTAAGTAATAGTCTTTTAACTTAGTTTCTTAGTGATGAAGTAACCAAAGATTTGGTGATGGAGAATTAGAAAATACTGAAACTGTTTACATCTATTATACCATAATACAATATGAATATGGTGAATAAATATACTATCGAGACTCATTAGATAATTTGAATTATTTCAAATGTATATGGAATATGTGTCATTAAGTAATAGTCTTTTAACTTAGTTTCTTCGTGATGAAGTAACCTAAGATTTGGTGATGGAGAATTAGAAAATACTGAAATTGTTTACATCTATTATACCATAATACAATATGAATATGGTGGGTAATTATACTATCGAGACTCATTAGATAATTTGAATTATTTCAAATGTATATGGGATATGTGTCATTAATTAATAGTCTTTTAACTTAGTTTCTTAGTGATGAAGTAACCTAAGATTTGGTGATGAAGAATTAGAAAATACTGAAATTGTTTACATGTATTATACCATAATACAATATGAATATGGTGAATAAATATACTATCGAGACTCATTAGATAATTTGAATTATTTCAAATGTATATGGAATACGTGTCATTAAGTAATAGTCTTTTAACTTAGTTTCTTAGTGATGAACTAACCTAAGATTTGGTGATGGAGAATTAGAAAATACTGAAACTGTTTACATCTATTATACCATAATACAATATGAATATGGTGGATAAATATACTATCTAGACTCATTAGATAATTTGAATTATTTCAAATGTATATGGAATATATGTCATTAAGTAATAGTCTTTTAACTTAGTTTCTTAGTGATGAAGTAACCTAAGATTTGGTGATGGAAAATTAGAAAATACTGAAATTGTTTACATCTATTATACCATAATACAATATGAAAATGGTGGATAAATATACTATAGAGACTCATTAGATAATTTGAATTATTTCAAAAGTATATGGAATATGTGTCATTAAGGAATAGTCTTTTAACTTAGTTTCTTAGCAATGAAGTAACCTAAGATTTGGTGATGGAGAATTAGAAAATACTGAAACTGTTTACATGTATTATACTATAATACAATATGAATATGGTGAATAAATATACTATCGAGACTTATTAGATAATTTGAATTATTTCAAATGTATATGGAATATGTGTTATTAAGTAATAGTCTTTTAACTTAGTTTCTTAGTGATGAAGTAACCTAAGATTTGGTGATGGAGAATTAGAAAATACTGAAACTGTTTACATCTATTATACCATAATACAATATGAATATGGTGAATAAATATACTATCGAGACTCATTAGATAATTTGAATTATTTCAAATGTATATGGAATATGTGTCATTAAGTAATAGTCTTTTAAGTTAGTTTCTTAGTGAAGAAGTAACCTGAAATTTGGTGATGGAAAAGAAGGAAAATACTTAAATTGTTTACATCTATTATACCAAAATACAATATGAATATGGTGAATAAATATACTATAGAAACTCATTAGATAATTTGAATTATTTCAAATGTATATGGAATATGTGTCATTAAGTAATAGTCTTTTAACTTAGTTTCTTAGTGATGAAGTAACCTAAGATTTGGTGATAGAGAATTAGAAAATACTGAAACTGTTTACATCTATTATACCATAATACAATATGAATATGGTGGGTAAATATACTATCGAGACTCATTAGATGATTTGAATTATTTCAAATGTATAAGGAATATGTGTCATTAAGTAATAGTCTTTTAACTTAGTTTCTTAGTGATGAAGTAACCTAAGATTTGGTGATGGAGAATTAGAAAATACTGAAACTGTTTATATCTATTATACCATAATACAATATGAATGTGGTGAATAAATATACTATCGAGACTCATTAGATAATTTGAATTATTTCAAATGTATATGGAATATGTTTCATTAAGTAATAGTCTTTTAACTTAGTTTCTTAGTGATAAAGTAACCTAAGATTTTGTGATGCAGAATTAGAAAATACTGTAACTATTTACATCTATTATACCATAATACAATATTAATTTGGTGGGTAAATATACTATCGAGACTCATTAGATAATTTGAATTATTTCAAATGTATATGGAATATGAGTTATTAAGTAATAGTCTTTTAACTTAGTTTCTTAGTGATGAAGTATCCTAAGATTTGGTGATGGAGAATTAGAAAATACTGAAACTGTTTACATCTATTATACCATAATGCAATATGAATATGGTGGATAAATATACTATCGAGACTCATTAGATAATTTGAATTATTTCAAATGTATATGGAATATGTGTCATTAAGTAATAGTCGTTTAACTTAGTTTCTTAGTGATGAAGTAACCTAAGATTTGGTGATGGAAAATTAGAAAATACTGAAACTGTTTACATCTTTTATACCATAATACAATATGAATATGTTGAATAAATATACTATCGAGACTCATTAGATAATTTGAATTATTTCAAATGTATATGGAATATGTGTCATTAAGTAATAGTCTTTTAACTTAGTTTCTTAGTGAAGAAGTAACCTAAAATTTGATGATGGAGAAGAAGGAAAATACTGAAATTGTTTACATCTATTATACCGTAATACAATATGAATATGGTGGATAAATATACTATCGAGACTCATTAGATAATTTGAATTATTTCAAATGTATATATAATAAGTGTCATTAAGTAATAGTCTTTTAACTTAGTTTCTTAGTGAAGAAGTAACCTAAAATTTGGTGATGGAAAAGAAGGAAAATACTGAAGCTGTTTACATCTATTATACCAAAATACAATATGAATATGGTGAATAAATATACTATCGAGACTGATTAGATAATTTGAATTATTTCAAATGTATATGGAATATGTGTCATTAAGTAATAGTCTTTTAACTTAGTTTCTTAGTGATGAAGTAACCTAAGATTTGGTGATGGAGAATTAGAAAATAATGAAACTGTTTACATCTATTATACCATAATACAATATGAATATGGTGGATAAATATACTATCGAGACTCATTAGATAATTTGAATTATTTAAAATGTATATATAATATGTGTCATTAAGTAATAGTCTTTTAACTTAGTTTCTTGGTGAAGAAGTAACCTGAAATTTGGTGATGGAAAAGAAGGAAAATACTTAAATTGTTTACATCTATTATACCAAAATACAATATGAATATGGTGAATAAATATACTATAGAAACTCATTAGATAATTTGAATTATTTCAAATGTATATGGAATATGTGTCATTAAGTAATAGTCTTTTAACTTAGTTTCTTAGTGATGAAGTAACCTAAGATTTGGTGATAGAGAATTAGAAAATACTGAAACTGTTTACATCTATTATACCATAATACAATATGAATATGGTGGGTAAATATACTATCGAGACTCATTAGATGATTTGAATTATTTCAAATGTATATGGAATATGTGTCATTAAGTAATAGTGTTTTAACTTAGTTTCTTAGTGATGAAGTAACCTAAGATTTGGTGATGGAGAATTAGAAAATACTGAAACTGTTTACATGTATTATACCATAATACAATATGAATATGGTGAATAAATATACTATCGAGACTCATTAGATAATTTGAATTATTTCAAATGTATATGGAATATGTGTCATTAAGTAATAGTCTTTTAACTTAGTTTCTTAGTGATGAACTAACCTAAGATTTGGTGATGGAGAATTAGAAAATACTGAAACTGTTAACATCTATTATACCATAATACAACATGAATATGGTGGATAAATATACTACCTAGACTCATTAGATAATTTGAATTATTTCAAATGTATATGGAATATATGTCATTATGTAATAGTCTTTTAACTTATTTTCTTAGTGATGAAGTAACCTAAGATTTGGTGATGGAGAATTAGAAAATACTGAAACTGTTTATATCTATTATACCAAATACAATATGAATGTGGTGAATAAATATACTATCGAGACTCATTAGATAATTTGAATTATTTCAAATGTATATGGAATATGTTTCATTAAGTAATAGTCTTTTAACTTAGTTTCTTAATGATGAAGTAACCTAAGATTTTGTGATGCAGAATTAGAAAATACTGTAACTGTTTACATCTATTATACCATAATACAATATGAATATGGTAGGTAAATATACTATCGAGACTCATTAGATAATTTGAATTATTTCAAATGTATATGGAATATGAGTTATTAAGTAATAGTCTTTTAACTTAGTTTCTTAGTGATAAAGTATCCTAAGATTTGGTGATGGAGAATTAGAAAATACTGAAACTGTTTACATCTATTATACCATAATGCAATATGAATATGGTGGATAAATATACTATCGAGACTCATTAGATAATTTGAATTATTTCAAATGTATATGGAATATGAGTTATTAAGTAATAGTCTTTTAACTTAGTTTCTTAGTGATAAAGTATCCTAAGATTTGGTGATGGAAAATTAGAAAATACTGAAACTGTTTACATGTATTATACCATAATACAATATGAATATGGTGAATAAATATACTATCGAGACTCATTAGATAATTTGAATAATTTCAAATGTATATGGAATATGTGTCATTAAGTAATAGTCTTTTAACTTAGTATCTTAGTGATGAAGTAACCTAAAATTTGGTGATGGAGAAGAAGGAAAATACTGAAATTATTTACATCTATTATACCATAATACAATATGAATATGATGGATAAATATACTATCGAGACTCATTAGATAATTTGAATTATTTCAAATGTATATATAATAAGTGTCATTAAGTAATAGTCTTTTAACTTAGTTTCTTGGTGAAGAAGTAACATAAAATTTGGTGATGGAAAAGAAGGAAAATACTGAAATTGTTTACATCTATTATACCAAAATACAATATGAATATGGTGAATAAATATACTATCGAGACTCATTAGATAATTTGAATTATTTCAAATGTATATGGAATATGTGTCATTAAGTAATAGTCTTTTAACTTAGTTTCTTAGTGATGAAGTAACCTAAGATTCGGTGATGGAGAATTAGAAAATACTGAAACTGTTTACATCTATTATACCATAATACAATATGAATATGGTGGGTAAATATACTATCGGGAATCATTAGAAAATTTGAATTATTTCAAATATATATGGAATATGTGTCATTAAGTAATAGTCTTTTAACTTAGTTTCTTAGTGATGAAGTATCCTAAGATTTGGTGATGGAGAATTAGAAAATACTTAAATTGTTTACATGTATTATACCATAATACAATATGAATATGTTGAATAAATATATTATCGAGACTCATTAGATAATTTGAATTATTTCAAATGTATATGGAATATGTGTCATTAAGTAATAGTCTTTTAACTTAGTTTCTTAGTGATGAAGTAACCTAAGATTTGGTGATGGAGAATTAGAAAATACTGAAACTGTTAACATGTATTATACCATAATACAATATGAATATGATGAATAAATATACTATCGAGACTCATTATATAATTTTAATTATTTCAAATGTATATGGAATATGTGTCATTAAGTAATAGTCTTTTAACTTAGTTTCTTAGTGATGAACTAACCTAAGATTTGGTGATGGAGAATTAGAAAATACCGAAACTGTTTACATCTATTATACCATAATACAATATGAATATGGTGGATAAATATACTATCTAGACTCAGTAGATAATTTAAATTATTTCAAATGTATATGGAATATATGTCATTAAGTAATAGTCTTTTAACTTAGTTTCTTAGTGATGAAGTAACCTAAGATTTGGTGATGAGGAATTAGAAAATACTGAAACTTTTTATATCTATTATACCATAATACAATATGAATATGATGAATAAATATACTATCGAGACTCATTAGATATTTTGAAATATTTCAAATGTATATGGAATATGTGTCATTAAGTAAAAGTCTTTTAACTTAGTTTCTTAGTGATGAATTAACCTAAGATTTGGTGATGGAGAATTAGAAAATACTGAAACTGTTTACATCTATTATACCATAATACAATATGAATATGGTGGATAAATATACTATCGAGACTCATTAGATAATTTGAATTATTTCAAATGTATATGGAATATGTGTCATTAAGTAATAGTCCTTTAACTTAGTTTCTTAGTGATGAAGTAACCTAAGATTCGGTGATGGAGAATTAGAAAATACTGAAATTGTTTACATCTATCATACCATAATACAATATGAATATGGTGAATAAATATACTATCGAGACTCATTAGATAATTTAAATTATTTCAAATGTATATGGAATATGTGTCATTAAGTAATAGTCTTTTAAATTAGTTTCTTAGTGATGAAGTATCCTAAAATTTGGTGATGGAGAAGAAGAAAAATATTGAAATTGTTTACATCTATTATACCATAATACAATATGAATATGGTGAATAAATATACTATCGAGACTCATTAGATAATTTTAATTATTTCAAATGTATATGGAATATGAGTCATTAAGTAATAGTCTTTTAACTTAGTTTCTTAGTGATGAAGTATCCTAAGATTTGGTGATGGAGAGTTAGAAAATACTGAAACTGTTTACATCTATTATACCATAATACAATATGAATATGGTGGATAAATATACTACCGAGACTCATTAGATAATTTGAATTATTTCAAATGTATATGGAATATATGTCAGTAAGTTATAGTCTTTTAATTTAGTTTCTTAGTGATGAAGTAACCTAAGATTTTGTGATGGAGAATTAGAAAATACTAAAACTGTTTACATCTATTATACCATAATACAATATGAATATGGTGGATAAATATACTATCGAGACTCATTAGATAATTTGAATTATTTCAATTGTATATATATAATATGTGTCATTAAGTAATAGTCTTTTAACTTAGTTTCTTGGTGAAGAAGTGACCTAAAATTAGGTGATGGAGAATTAGAAAATACTGAAACTGTTTACGTCTATTATACCATAATACAATATGAATATGGTGGGTAAATATACTATCGAGACTCATTAGATAATTTGAATTATTTCAAATGTATATGGAATATGTGTCATTAAGTAATATTCTTTTAAATTAGTTTCTTAGTGATGAACTAACCTAAGATTTGGTGATGGAGAATTAGAAAATACTGAAACTGTTTACATCTATTATACCATAATACAATATGAATATGGTGGATAAATATACTATCTAGACTCATTAGATAATTTGAATTATTTCAAATGTATATGGAATATGTGTCATTAAGTAATAGTCTTTTAACTTAGTTTCTTAGTGATGAAGTAACCTAAAATTTGGTGATGGAGAATTAGAAAATACTGAAACTGTTTACATCTATTGTACCATAATACAATATGAATATGGTGAATAAATATACTATCGAGACTCATTAGATAATTTGAATTATTTGAAATGTATATGGAATATGTGTCATTAAGTAATAGTCTTTTAACTTAGTTTCTTAGTGATGAAGTAACCTAAGATTTGGTGATGGAGAATTAGAAAATACTGAAACTGTTTATATCTATTATACCATAATACAATATGAATGTGGTGAATAAATATACTATTGAGACTCATTAGATAATTTGAATTATTTCAAATGTATATGGAATATGTGTCATTAAGTAATAGTATTTTAACTTAGTTTCTTAGTGAAGAAGTAACCTAAAATTTGGTGATGGAGAAAAGGAAAATACTGAAATTGTTTACATCTATTATACCATAATACAATATGAATATGGTGGATAAATATACTATCGAGACTCATTAGATAATTTGAATTATTTCAAATGTATATATAATAAGTGTCATTAAGTAATAGTCTTTTAACTTAGTTTCTTGGTGAAGAAGTAACCTAAAATTTGGTGATGGAAAAGAAGGAAAATACTGTAACTGTTTACATCAATTATACCATAATACAATATGAATTTGGTGGGTAAATATACTACCGAGACTCATTAGATAATTTGAATTATTTCAAATGTATATGGAATATGAGTTATTAAGTAATAGTCTTTTAACTTAGTTTCATAGTGATGAAGTATCCTAAGATTTGGTGATGGAGAATTAGAAAATACTGAAACTGTTTACATCTATTATACCATAATGCAATATGAATATGCTGGATAAATATACTATCGAGACTCATTAGATAATTTGAATTATTTCAAATGTATATGGAATATGTGTCATTAAGTATTAGTCGTTTAACTTAGTTTCTTAGTGATGAAGTAACCTAAGATTTGGTGATGGAAAATTAGAAAATACTGAAACTGTTTACATCTTTTATACCATAATACAATATGAATATGGCGAATAAATATACTATCGAGACTCATTAGATAATTTGAATTATTTCAAATGTATATGGAATATGTGTCATTAAGTAATAGTCTTTTAACTTAGTTTCTTAGTGAAGAAGTAACCTAAAATTTGGTGATGGAGAATTAGAAAATACTGAAACTGTTTACATGTATTATACCATAATACAATATGAATATGGTGGGTAAATATACTATCGAGACTCATTAGATGATTTGAATTATTTCAAATGTATATGGAATATGAGTTATTAAGTAATAGTCTTTTAACTTAGTTTCTTAGTGATGAACTAACCTAAGATATGGTGATGCAGAATTAGAAAATACTGAAACTGTTTACATCTATTATACCATAATGCAATATGAATATGGTGGATAAATATACTATCGAGACTCATTAGATGATTTGAATTATTTCAAATGTATATGGAATATGTGTCATTAAGTAATAGTCTTTTAACTTAGTTTCTTAGTGATGAAGTAACCTAAGATTTGGTGATGGAGAATTAGAAAATACTGAAACTGTTTAAATGTATTATACCATAATACAATATGAATATGGTGAATAAATATACTATCGAGACTCATTAGATAATTTGAATTATTTCAAATGTATATGGAATATGTGTCATTAAGTAATAGCCTTTTAACTTAGTTTCTTAGTGATGAACTAACCTAAGATTTGGTGATGGAGAATTAGAAAATACTGAAACTGTTAACATCTATTATACCATAATACAATATGAATATGGTGGATAAATATACTATCTAGACTCATTAGATAATTTGAATTATTTCAAATGTATATGGATTATATGTCATTAAGTAATAGTCTTTAAACTTAGTTTCTTAGTGATGAAGTAACCTAAGATTTGGTGATGGAGAATTAGAAAATACTGAAACTGTTTATATCTATTATACCATAATACAATATGAATGTGGTGAATAAATATACTATCGAGACTCATTAGATAATTTGAATTATTTCAAATGTATATGGAATATGTTTCATTAAGTAATAGTCTTTTAACTTAGTTTCTTAGTGATGAAGTAACCTAAGATTTTGTAATGCAGAATTAGAAAATACTGTAACTGTTTACATCTATTATACCATAATACAATATGAATTTGGTGGGTAAATATACTATCGAGACTCATTAGATAATTTGAATTATTTCAAATGTATATGGAATATGAGTTATTAAGTAATAGTCTTTTAACTTAGTTTCTTAGTGATGAAGTATCCTAAGATTTGGTGATGGAGAATTAGAAAATACTGAAACTGTTTACATCTATTATACCATAATGCAATATGAATATGGTGGATAAATATACTATCGAGACTCATTAGATAATTTGAATTATTTCAAATGTATATGGAATATGTGTCATTAAGTAATAGTCGTTTAACTTAGTTTCTTAGTGATGAAGTAACCTAAGATTTGGTGATGGAAAATTAGAAAATACTGAAACTGTTTACATGTTTTATACCATAATACAATATGAATATGGTGAATAAATATACTATCGAGACTCAACAGATAATTTGAATTATTTCAAATGTATATGGAATATGTGTCATTAAGTAATAGTCTTTTAACTTAGTTTCTTAGTGATGAACTAACCTAAGATTTGGTGATGGAGAATTAGAAAATACTGAAACTGTTTACATCTATTATACCATAATACAATATGAATATGGTGGATAAATATACTATCTAGACTCATTAGATAATTTGAATTATTTCAAATGTATATGGAATATATGTCATTAAGTAATAGTCTTTTAACTTAGTTTCTTAGTGATGAAGTAACCTAAGATTTGGTGATGGAGAATTAGAAAATACTGAAACTGTTTATATCTATTATACCATAATACAATATGAATATGGTGAATAAATATACTATCGAGACTCATTAGAAAATTTGAATTATTTCAAATGTATATGGAATATGTTTCATTAAGTAATAGTCTTTTAACTTAGTTTCTTAGTGATGAAGTAACCTAAGATTTTGTGATGCAGAATTAGAAAATACTGTAACTGTTTACATCTATTATACCATAATACAATATGAATTTGGTGGGTAAATATACTATCGATACTCATTAGATAATTTGAATTATTTCAAATGTATATGGAATATGAGTTATTAAGTAATAGTCTTTTAACTTAGTTTCATAGTGATGAAGTATCCTAAGATTTGGTGATGGAGAATTAAAAAATACTGAAACTGTTTACATCTATTATACCATAATGCAATATGAATATGCTGGATAAATATACTATCGAGACTCATTAGATAATTTGAATTATTTCAAATATATATGGAATATGTGTCATTAAGTAATAGTTGTTTAACTTAGTTTCTTAGTGATGAAGTAACCTAAGATTTGGTGATGGAAAATTAGAAAATACTGAAACTGTTTACATCTTTTATACCATAATACAATATGAATATGGAGAATAAATATACTATCGAGACTCATTAGATAATTTGAATTATTTCAAATGTATACGGAATATGTGTCATTAAGTAATAGTCTTTTAACTTAGTTTCTTAGTGAAGAAGTAACCTAAAATTTGGTGATGGAGAAGAAGGAAAATACTGAAATTGTTTACATCTATTATACCGTAATACAATATGAATATGGTGGATAAATATACTATCGAGACTCATTAGATAATTTGAATTATTTCAAATGTATATATAATAAGTGTCATTAAGTAATAGTCTTTTAACTTAGTTTCTTGGTGAAGAAGTAACCTAAAATTTGGTGATGGAAAAGAAGGAAAATACTGAAATTGTTTACATCTATTATACCAAAATACAATATGAATATGGTGAATAAATATACTATCGAGACTGATTAGATAATTTGAATTATTTCAAATGTATATGGAATATGTGTCATTAAATAATAGTCTTTTAACTTAATTTCTTAGTGATGAAGTAACCTAAGATTTGGTGATGGAGAATTAGAAAATACTGAAACTGTTTACATCTATTATACCATAATACAATATGAATATGGTGGATAAATATACTATCGAGACTCATTAGATAATTTGAATTATTTAAAATGTATATATAATATGTGTCATTAAGTAATTGTCTTTTAACTTAGTTTCTTGGTGAAGAAGTAACCTGAAATTTGGTGATGGAAAAGAAGGAAAATACTGAAATTGTTTACATGTATTATACCAAAATACAATATGAATATGGTGAATAAATATACTATAGAAACTCATTAGATAATTTGAATTATTTCAAATGTATATGGAATATGTGTCATTAAGTAATAGTCTTTTAACTTAGTTTCTTAGTGATGAAGTAACCTTAGATTTGGTGAAAGAGAATTAGAAAATACTGAAACTGTTTACATCTATTATACCATAATACAATATGAATATGGTGGGTAAATATACTATCGAGACTCATTAGATGATTTGAATTATTTCAAATGTATATGGAATATATTTCATTAAGTAATAGTCTTTTAACTTAGTTTCTTAGTGATGAAGTAACCTAAGATTTGGTGATGGAGAATTAGAAAATACTGAAACTGTTTATATCTATTATACCATAATACAATATGAATGTGGTGAATAAATATACTATCGAGACTCATTAGATAATTTGAATTATTTCAAATGTATATGGAATATGTTTCATTAAGTAATAGTCTTTTAACTTAGTTTCTTAGTGATGAATTAACCTAAGATTTTGTGATGCAGAATTAGAAAATACTGTAATTGTTTACATCTATTATACCATAATACAATATGAATTTGGTGGGTAAATATACTATCGAGACTCATTAAATAATTTGAATTATTTCAAATGTATATGGAATATGAGTTATTAAGTAATAGTCTTTTAACTTATTTTCTTAGTGATGAAGTATCCTAAGATTTGGTGATGGAGAATTAGAAAATACTGAAACTGTTTACATCTATTATACCATAATGCAATATGAATATGGTGGATAAATATACTATCGAGACTCATTAGATAATTTGAATTATTTCAAATGTATATGGAATATGTGTCATTAAGTAATATTCGTTTAACTTAGTTTCTTAGTGATGAAGTAACCTAAGATTTGGTGATGGAAAATTAGAAAATACTGAAACTGTTTACATCTTTTATACCATAATACAATATGAATATGGTGAATAAATATACTATCGAGACTCATTAGATAATTTGAATTATTTCAAATGTATATGGAATATGTGTCATTAAGTAATAGTCTTTTAACATAGTTTCTTAGTGAAGAAGTAACCTAAAATTTGGTGATGGAGAAGAAGGAAAATACTGAAATTGTTTACATCTATTATACCATAATACAATATGAATATGGTGGATAAATATACTATCGAGACTCATTAGATAATTTGAATTATTTCAAATGTATATGGAATATGTGTCATTAAGTAATAGTCTTTTAACTTAGTTTCTTAGTGATGAAGTAACCTAAGATTTGGTGATGGAGAATTAGAAAATACTGAAACTGTTTACATCTAATATACCATAATACAATATGAATATGGTGGGTAAATATACTATCGAGACTCATTAGATAATTTGAATTATTTCAAATGTATATGGAATGTGTGTCATTAAGTAATAGTCTTTTAACTTATTTTCTTAGTGATGAAGTAACCTAAGATTTGGTGATGGAGAATTAGAAAATACTGAAATTGTTTACATGTATTATACCATAATACAATATGAATATGGTGAATAAATATACTATCGAGACTCATTAGATAATTTGAATTATTTCAAATGTATATGGAATATGTTTCATTAAGTAATAGTCTTTTAACTTAGTTTCTTAGTGATGAAGTAACCTAAGATTTGGTGATGGAGAATTAGAAAATACTGAAACTATTTACATGTATTATACCATAATACAAAATGAATATGGTGAATAAATATACTATCGAGACTCGTTATATAATTTGAATTATTTCAAATGTATATGGAATATGTGTCATTAAGTAATAGTCTTTTAACTTAGTTTCTTAGCAATGAAGTAACCTAAGATTTGGTGATGGAGAATTAGAAAATACTGAAACTGTTTACATCTATTATACCATAATACAATATGAATATGGTGGATAAATATACTATCGAGACTCATTAGATAATTTTAATTATTTCAAATGTATATATAATATGTGTCATTAAGTAATAGCCTTTTAACTTAGTTTCTTGCGGAAGAAGTAACCTAAAATTGGGTGATGGAAAAGAAGGAAAATACTGAAATTGTTTACATCTATTATACCAAAATACAATATGAATATGGTGAATAAATACACTATCGAGACTCATTAGATAATTTGAATTATTTCAAATGTATATGGAATATGTGTCATTAAGTAATAGTCTTTTAACTTAGTTTCTTAGTGATGAAGTAACCTAAGATTTGGTGATGGAGAATTAGAAAATACTGAAATTGTTTACATCTATTATACCATAATACAATATGAATATGGTGGATAAATATACTATAGAGACTCATTATATAATTTGAATTATTTCAAATGTATTTGGAATATGTGTCATTAAGTAATAGTCTTTTAACTTAGTTTCTTAGTGATGAAGTAACCTAAGATTTGGTGATGGAGAATTAGAAAATTCTGAAATTGTTTACATCTATTATACCACAATACAATATGAATATGGTAAATAAATATACTATCGAGACTCATTAGATAATTTGAATTATTTCAAATGTATATGGAATATGTGTCATTAAGTAATAGTCTTTTAACTTAGTTTCTTAGTGATGAAGTAACCTAAGATTTGGTGATGGAGAATTAGAAAATACTGAAACTGTTTACATCTATTATACCATAATAAAATATGAATATGGTGGATAAATATACTATCGAAACTCATTAGATAATTTTAATTATTTCAAATATATATATAATATGTGTCATTAAGTAATAGTCTTTTAACTTAGTTTCTTAGTGATGAAGTAACCTAAGATTTGGTGATGGAGAATTAGAAAATACTGAAATTGTTTACATCTATTATACCATAATACAATATGAATATGGTGGATAAATATACTATAGAGACTCATTAGATAATTTGAATTATTTCAAATGTATATGGAATATGTGTCATTAAGTAATGGTCTTTTAACTTAGTTTCTTAGTGATGAAGTAACCTAAGATTTGGTGATGGAGAATTAGAAAATACTGAAATTGTTTACATCTATTATACCATAATACAATATGAATATGGTGGATAAATATACTATAGAGACTCATTAGATAATTTGAATTATTTCAAATGTATATGGAATATGTGTCATTAAGTAATAGTCTTTTAACTTAGTTTCTTAGTGATGAAGTAACCTAAGATTTGGTGATGGAGAATTAGAAAATACTGAAACTGTTTACATCTATTATACCATAATACAATATGAATATGGTGAATCAATATACTATCGAGACTCATTAGATAATTTAAATTATTTCAAATGTATATGGAATATGTGTCATTAAATAATAGTCTTTTAACTTAGTTTCTTAGTGATGAAGTAACCTAAGATTTGGTGATGGAGAATTAGAAAATACTGAAATTGTTTACATCTATTATACCATAATACAATATGAATATGGTGGGTAATTATACTATCGAGACTTATTAGATAATTTGAATTATTTCAAATGTATATGGAATATGTGTTATTAGGTAATAGTCTTTTAACTTAGTTTCTTAGTGATGAAGTAACCTAAGATTTGGTGATGGAGAATTAGAAAATACTGAAATTGTTTACATCTATTATACCATAATACAATATGAATATGGTGGATAAATATACTATAGAGACTCATTAGATAATTTTAATTATTTCAAATGTATATGGAATATGTATCATTAAGTAATAGTCTTTTAACTTAGTTTCTTAGTGATGAAGTAACCTAAGATTTGGTGATGGAGAATTAGAAAATACTGAAACTGTTTACATCTATTATACCATAATACAATATGAATATGGTGAATAAATATACTATCGAGACTCATTAGATAATTTGAATTATTTCAAATGTATATGGAATATGTGTCATTAAGTAATAGTCTTTTAACTTAGTTTCTTAGTGATAAAGTAACCTAAGATTTGGTGATGGAGAATTAGAAAATACTGAAATTGTTTACATGTATTATACCATAATACAATATGAATATGGTGAATAAATATACTATCGAGACTCATTAGATAATTTGAATTATTTAAAATGTATATGGGATATGTGTCATTAATTAATAGTCTTTTAACTTAGTTTCTTAGTGATGAAGTAACCTAAGATTTGGTGATGAAGAATTAGAAAATACTGAAATTGTTTACATGTATTATACCATAATACAATATGAATATGGTGAATAAATATACTATCGAGACTCATTAGATAATTTGAATTATTTCAAATGTATATGGAATATGTGTCATTAAGTAATAGTCTTTTAACTTAGTTACTTAGTGATGAAGTAACCTAAGATTTGGTGATGGAGAATTAGAAAATACTGAAACTGTTTACATCTATTATACCATAATACAATATGAATATGGTGGATAAATATACTATCGAGACTCATTAGATAATTTTAATTATTTCAAATGTATATGGAATATGTGTTATTAAGTAATAGTCTTTTAACTTAGTTTCTTAGTGATGAAGTAACCTAAGATTTGGTGATGGAGAATTAGAAAATACTGAAATTGTTTACATCTATTATACCATAATACAATATGAATATGGTGGATAAATATACTATAGAGACTCATTTGATAATTTGAATTATTTCAAAAGCATATGGAATATGTGTCATTAAGTAATAGTCTTTTAACTTAGTTTCTTAGCGATGAAGTAACCTAAGATTTGGTGATGGAGAATTAGAAAATACTGAAACTGTTTACATGTATTATACCATAATACAATATGAATATGGTGAATAAATATACTATCGAGACTTATTAGATAATTTGAATTATTTCAAATGTATATGGAATATGTGTTATTAAGTAATAGTCTTTTAACTTAGTTTCTTAGTGATGAAGTAACCTAAGATTTGGTGATGGAGAATTAGAAAATACTGAAATTGTTTACATCTATTATACCATAATACAATATGAATATGGTGGATAAATATACTATAGAGAATCATTAGATAATTTGAATTATTTCAAATGTATATGGAATATGTGTCATTAAGTAATAGTCTTTTAACTTAGTTTCTTAGCGATGAAGTAACCTAAGATTTGGTGATGGAGAATTAGAAAATACTGAAACTGTTTACATGTATTATACCATAATACAATATGAATATGGTGAATAAATATACTATCGAGACTTATTAGATAATTTGAATTATTTCAAATGTATATGGAATATGTGTTATTAAGTAATAGTCTTTTAACTTAGTTTCTTAGTGATGAAGTAACCTAAGATTTGGTGATGGAGAATTAGAAAATACTGAAACTGTTTACATCTATTATACCATAATACAATATGAATATGGTGAATAAATATACTATCGAGACTCATTAGATAATTTGAATTATTTCAAATGTATATGGAATATGTGTCATTAAGTAATAGTCTTTTAACTTAGTTTCTTAGTGATAAAGTAACCTAAGATTTGGTGATGGAGAATTAGAAAATACTGAAATTGTTTACATGTATTATACCATAATACAATATGAATATGGTGAATAAATATACTATCGAGACTCATTAGATAATTTGAATTATTTAAAATGTATATGGGATATGTGTCATTAATTAATAGTCTTTTAACTTAGTTTCTTAGTGATGAAGTAACCTAAGATTTGGTGATGAAGAATTAGAAAATACTGAAATTGTTTACATCTATTATACCATAATACAATATGAATATGGTGGATAAATATACTATCGAGACTCATTAGATAATTTTAATTATTTCAAATGTATATGGAATATGTGTTATTAAGTAATAGTCTTTTAACTTAGTTTCTTAGTGATGAAGTAACCTAAGATTTGGTGATGGAGAATTAGAAAATACTGAAATTGTTTACATCTATTATACCATAATACAATATGAATATGGTGGATAAATATACTATAGAGACTCATTTGATAATTTGAATTATTTCAAAAGCATATGGAATATGTGTCATTAAGTAATAGTCTTTTAACTTAGTTTCTTAGCGATGAAGTAACCTAAGATTTGGTGATGGAGAATTAGAAAATACTGAAACTGTTTACATGTATTATACCATAATACAATATGAATATGGTGAATAAATATACTATCGAGACTTATTAGATAATTTTAATTATTTCAAATGTATATGGAATATGTGTTATTAAGTAATAGTCTTTTAACTTAGTTTCTTAGTGATGAAGTAACCTAAGATTTGGTGATGGAGAATTAGAAAATACTGAAATTGTTTACATCTATTATACCATAATACAATATGAATATGGTGGATAAATATACTATAGAGACTCATTAGATAATTTGAATTATTTCAAATGTATATGGAATATGTGTCATTAAGTAATAGTCTTTTAACTTAGTTTCTTAGTGATGAAGTAACCTAAGATTTGGTGATGGAGAATTAGAAAATACTGAAACTGTTTACATCTATTATACCATAATACAATATGAATATGGTGAATAAATATACTATCGAGACTCATTAGATAATTTGAATTATTTCAAATGTATATGGAATATGTGTCATTAAGTAATATTCTTTTAACTTAGTTTCTTAGTGATGAAGTAACCTAAGATTTGGTGATGGAGAATTAGAAAATACTGAAATTGTTTACATCTATTATACCATAATACAATATGAATATGGTGGGTAATTATACTATCGAGACTCATTAGATAATTTGAATTATTTCAAATGTATATGGGATATGTGTCATTAATTAATAGTCTTTTAACTTAGTTTCTTAGTGATGAAGTAACCTAAGATTTGGTGATGAAGAATTAGAAAATACTGAAATTGTTTACATGTATTATACCATAATACAATATGAATATGGTGAATAAATATACTATCGAGACTCATTAGATAATTTGAATTATTTCAAATGTATATGGAATATGTGTCATTAAGTAATAGTCTTTTAACTTAGTTACTTAGTGATGAAGTAACCTAAGATTTGGTGATGGAGAATTAGAAAATACTGAAACTGTTTACATGTATTATACCATAATACAATATGAATATGAAGAATAAATATACTATCGAGACTCATTAGATAATTTGAATTATTTAAAATGTATATGGAATACGTGTCATTAAGTAATAGTCTTTTAACTTAGTTTCTTAGTGATGAACTAACCTAAGATTTGGTGATGGAGAATTAGAAAATACTGAAATTGTTTACATCTATTATACCATAATACAATATGAATATGGTGGATAAATATACTATCTAGACTCATTAGATAATTTGAATTATTTCAAATGTATATGGAATATATGTCATTAAGTAATAGTCTTTTAACTTAGTTTCTTAGTGATGAAGTAACCTAAGATTTGGTGATGGAGAATTAGAAAATACTGAAATTGTTTACATCTATTATACCATAATACAATATGAATATGGTGGATAAATATACTATAGAGACTCATTAGATAATTTGAATTATTTCAAAAGTATATGGAATATGTGTCATTAAGTAATAGTCTTTTAACTTAGTTTCTTAGCGATGAAGTAACCTAAGATTTGGTGATGGAGAATTAGAAAATACTGAAACTGTTTACATGTATTATACTATAATACAATATGAATATGGTGAATAAATATACTATCGAGACTTATTAGATAATTTGAATTATTTCAAATGTATATGGAATATGTGTTATTAAGTAATAGTCTTTTAACTTAGTTTCTTAGTGATGAAGTAACCTAAGATTTGGTGATGGAGAATTAGAAAATACTGAAATTGTTTACATCTATTATACCATAATACAATATGAATATGGTGGATAAATATACTATAAAGACTCATTAGATAATTTGAATTATTTCAAATGTATATGGAATATGTGTCATTAAGTAATAGTCTTTTAACTTAGTTTCTTAGTGATGAAGTAACCTAAGATTTGGTGATGGAGAATTAGAAAATACTGAAACTGTTTACATCTATTATACCATAATACAATATGAATATGGTGAATAAATATACTATCGAGACTCATTAGATAATTTGAATTATTTCAAATGTATATGGAATATGTGTCATTAAGTAATAGTCTTTTAACTTAGTTTCTTAGTGATGAAGTAACCTAAGATTTGGTGATGGAGAATTAGAAAATACTGAAATTGTTTACATCTATTATACCATAATACAATATGAATATGGTGGGTAATTATACTATCGAGACTCATTAGATAATTTGAATTATTTCAAATGTATATGGGATATGTGTCATTAATTAATAGTCTTTTAACTTAGTTTCTTAGTGATGAAGTAACCTAAGATTTGGTGATGAAGAATTAGAAAATACTGAAATTGTTTACATGTATTATACCATAATACAATATGAATATGGTGAATAAATATACTATCGAGACTTTTTAGATAATTTGAATTATTTCAAATGTATATGGAATATGTGTCATTAAGTAATAGTCTTTTAACTTAGTTAGTTAGTGATGAAGTAACCTAAGATTTGGTGATGGAGAATTAGAAAATACTGAAACTGTTTACATGTATTATATCATAATACAATATGAATATGAAGAATAAATATACTATCGAGACTCATTAGATAATTTGAATTATTTCAAATGTGTATGGAATACGTGTCATTAAGTAATAGTCTTTTAACTTAGTTTCTTAGTGATGAACTAACCTAAGATTTGGTGATGGAGAATTAGAAAATACTGAAACTGTTTACATCTATTATACCATAATACAATATGAATATGGTGGATAAATATACTATCTAGACTCATTAGATAATTTGAATTATTTCAAATGTATATGGAATATATGTCATTAAGTAATAGTCTTTTAACTTAGTTTCTTAGTGATGAAGTAACCTAAGATTTGGTGATGGAGAATTATAAAATACTGAAATTGTTTACATCTATTATACCATAATACAATATGAATATGGTGGATAAATATACTATAGAGACTCATTAGATAATTTGAATTATTTCAAAAGTATATGGAATATGTGTCATTAAGTAATAGTCTTTTAACTTAGTTTCTTAGCGATGAAGTAACCTAAGATTTGGTGATGGAGAATTAGAAAATACTGAAACTGTTTACATGTATTATACTATAATACAATATGAATACGGTGAATAAATATACTATCGAGACTTATTAGATAATTTGAATTATTTCAAATGTATATGGAATATGTGTTATTAAGTAATAGTCTTTTAACTTAGTTTCTTAGTGATGAAGTAACCTAAGATTTGGTGATGGAGAATTAGAGAATACTGAAATTGTTTACATCTATTATACCATAATACAATATGAATATGGTGGATAAATATACTATAGAGACTCATTGGATAATTTGAATTATTTCAAATGTATATGGAATATGTGTCATTAAGTAATAGTCTTTTAACTTAGTTTCTTAGTGATGAAGTAACCTAAGATTTGGTGATGGAGAATTAGAAAATACTGAAACTGTTTACATCTATTATACCATAATACAATATGAATATGGTGAATAAATATACTATCGAGACTCATTAGATAATTTGAATTATTTCAAATGTATATGGAATATGTGTCATTAAGTAATAGTCTTTTAACTTAGTTTCTTAGTGATGAAGTAACCTAAGATTTGGTGATGGAGAATTAGAAAATACTGAAATTGTTTACATCTATTATACCATAATACAATATGAATATGGTGGGTAATTATACTATCGAGACTCATTAGATAATTTGAATTATTTCAAATGTATATGGGATATGTGTCATTAATTAATAGTCTTTTAACTTAGTTTTTTAGTGATGAAGTAACCTAAGATTTGGTGATGAAGAATTAGAAAATACTGAAATTGTTTACATGTATTATACCATAATACAATATGAATATGGTGAATAAATATACTATCGAGACTTTTTAGATAATTTGAATTATTTCAAATGTATATGGAATATGTGTCATTAAGTAATAGTCTTTTAACTTAGTTAGTTAGTGATGAAGTAACCTAAGATTTGGTGATGGAGAATTAGAAAATACTGAAACTATTTACATGTATTATATCATAATACAATATGAATATGAAGAATAAATATACTATCGAGACTCATTAGATAATTTGAATTATTTCAAATGTGTATGGAATACGTGTCATTAAGTAATAGTCTTTTAACTTAGTTTCTTAGTGATGAACTAACCTAAGATTTGGTGATGGAGAATTAGAAAATACTGAAACTGTTTACATCTATTATACCATAATACAATATGAATATGGTGGATAAATATACTATCTAGACTCATTAGATAATTTGAATTATTTCAAATGTATATGGAATATATGTCATTAAGTAATAGTCTTTTAACTTAGTTTCTTAGTGATGAAGTAACCTAAGATTTGGTGATGGAGAATTATAAAATACTGAAATTGTTTACATCTATTATACCATAATACAATATGAATATGGTGGATAAATATACTATAGAGACTCATTAGATAATTTGAATTATTTCAAAAGTATATGGAATATGTGTCATTAAGTAATAGTCTTTTAACTTAGTTTCTTAGCGATGAAGTAACCTAAGATTTGGTGATGGAGAATTAGAAAATACTGAAACTGTTTACATGTATTATACTATAATACAATATGAATATGGTGAATAAATATACTATCGAGACTTATTAGATAATTTGAATTATTTCAAATGTATATGGAATATGTGTTATTAAGTAATAGTCTTTTAACTTAGTTTCTTAGTGATGAAGTAACCTAAGATTTGGTGATGGAGAATTAGAAAATACTGAAATTGTTTACATCTATTATACCATAATACAATATGAATATGGTGGATAAATATACTATAGAGACTCATTGGATAATTTGAATTATTTCAAATGTATATGGAATATGTGTCATTAAGTAATAGTCTTTTAACTTAGTTTCTTAGTGATGAAGTAACCTAAGATTTGGTGATGGAGAATTAGAAAATACTGAAACTGTTTACATCTATTATACCATAATACAATATGAATATGGTGAATAAATATACTATCGAGACTCATTAGATAATTTGAATTATTTCAAATGTATATGGAATATGTGTCATTAAGTAATAGTCTTTTAACTTAGTTTCTTAGTGATGAAGTAACCTAAGATTTGGTGATGGAGAATTAGAAAATACTGAAATTGTTTACATCTATTATACCATAATACAATATGAATATGGTGGGTAATTATACTATCGAGACTCATTAGATAATTTGAATTATTTCAAATGTATATGGGATATGTGTCATTAATTAATAGTCTTTTAACTTAGTTTCTTAGTGATGAAGTAACCTAAGATTTGGTGATGAAGAATTAGAAAATACTGAAATTGTTTACATGTATTATACCATAATACAATATGAATATGGTGAATAAATATACTATCGAGACTCATTAGATAATTTGAATTATTTCAAATGTATATGGAATATGTGTCATTAAGTAATAGTCTTTTAACTTAGTTACTTAGTGATGAAGTAACCTAAGATTTGGTGATGGAGAATTAGAAAATACTGAAACTGTTTACATGTATTATACCATAATACAATATGAATATGAAGAATAAATATACTATCGAGACTCATTAGATAATTTGAATTATTTCAAATGTATATGGAATACGTGTCATTAAGTAATAGTCTTTTAACTTAGTTTCTTAGTGATGAACTAACCTAAGATTTGGTGATGGAGAATTAGAAAATACTGAAACTGTTTACATCTATTATACCATAATACAATATGAATATGGTGGATAAATATACTATCTAGACTCATTAGATAATTTGAATTATTTCAAATGTATATGGAATATATGTCATTAAGTAATAGTCTTTTAACTTAGTTTCTTAGTGATGAAGTAACCTAAGATTTGGTGATGGAGAATTAGAAAATACTGAAATTGTTTACATCTATTATACCATAATACAATATGAATATGGTGGGTAATTATACTATCGAGACTCATTCGATAATTTGAATTATTTCAAATGTATATGGGATATGTGTCATTAATTAATAGTCTTTTAACTTAGTTTCTTAGTGATGAAGTAACCTAAGATTTGGTGATGAAGAATTAGAAAATACTGAAATTGTTTACATGTATTATACCATAATACAATATGAATATGGTGAATAAATATACTATCGAGACTCATTAGATAATTTGAATTATTTCAAATGTATATGGAATATGTGTCATTAAGTAATAGTCTTTTAACTTAGTTACTTAGTGATGAAGTAACCTAAGATTTGGTGATGGAGAATTAGAAAATACTGAAACTGTTTACATGTATTATACCATAATACAATATGAATATGAAGAATAAATATACTATCTAGACTCATTAGATAATTTGAATTATTTCAAATGTATATGGAATAGGTGCCATTAAGTAATAGTCTTTTAACTTAGTTTCTTAGTGATGAACTAACCTAAGATTTGGTGATGGAGAATTAGAAAATACTGAAACTGTTTACATCTATTATACCATAATACAATATGAATATGGTGGATAAATATACTATCTAGACTCATTAGATAATTTGAATTATTTCAAATGTATATGGAATATATGTCATTAAGTAATAGTCTTTTAACTTAGTTTCTTAGTGATGAAGTAACCTAAGATTTGGTGATGGAGAATTAGAAAATACTGAAATTGTTTACATCTATTATACCATAATACAATATGAATATGGTGGATAAATATACTATAGAGACTCATTAGATAATTTGAATTATTTCAAAAGTATATTGAATATGTGTCATTATGTAATAGTCTTTTAACTTAGTTTCTTAGCGATGAAGTAACCTAAGATTTGGTGATGGAGAATTAGAAAATACTGAAACTGTTTACATGTATTATACTATAATACAATATGAATATGGTGAATAAATATACTATCGAGACTTATTAGATAATTTGAATTATTTCAAATGTATATGGAATATGTGTTATTAAGTAATAGTCTTTTAACTTAGTTTCTTAGTGATGAAGTAACCTAAGATTTGGTGATGGAGAATTAGAAAATACTGAAATTGTTTACATATATTATATCATAAAACAATATGAATATGGTGGATAAATATACTATAGAGACTCATTAGATAATTTGAATTATTTCAAATGTATATGGAATATGTGTCATTAAGTAATAGTCTTTTAACTTAGTTTCTTAGCGATGAAGTAACCTAAGATTTGGTGATGGAGAATTAGAAAATACTGAAACTGTTTACATGTATTATACTATAATACAATATGAATATGGTGAATAAATATACTATCGAGACTTATTAGATAATTTAAATTATTTCAAATGTATATGGAATATGTGTTATTAAGTAATAGTCTTTTAACTTAGTTTCTTAGTGATGAAGTAACCTAAGATTTGGTGATGGAGAATTAGAAAATACTGAAATTGTTTACATCTATTATACCATAATACAATATGAATATGGTGGATAAATATACTATAGAGACTCATTAGATAATTTGAATTATTTCAAATGTATATGGAATATGTGTCATTAAGTAATAGTCTTTTAACTTAGTTTCTTAGTGATGAAGTAACCTAAGATTTGGTGATGTAGAATTAGAAAATACTGAAACTGTTTACATCTATTATACCATAATACAATATGAATATGGTGAATAAATATACTATCGAGACTCATTAGATAATTTGAATTATTTCAAATGTATATGGAATATGTGTTATTAAGTAATAGTCTTTTAACTTAGTTTCTTAGTGATGAAGTAACGTAAGATTTGGTGATGGAGAATTAGAAAATACTGAAATTGTTTACATCTATTATACCATAATACAATATGAATATGGTGGATAAATATACTATAGAGACTCATTTGATAATTTGAATTATTTCAAAAGCATATGGAATATGTGTCATTAAGTAATAGTCTTTTAACTTAGTTTCTTAGTGATGAAGTAACCTAAGATTCGGTGATGGAGAATTAGAAAATACTGAAATTGTTTACATCTATTATACCATAATACAATATGAATATGGTGGGTAATTATACTATCGAGACTCATTCGATAATTTGAATTATTTCAAATGTATATGGGATATGTGTCATTAATTAATAGTCTTTTAACTTAGTTTCTTAGTGATGAAGTAACCTAAGATTTGGTGATGAAGAATTAGAAAATACTGAAATTGTTTACATGTATTATACCATAATACAATATGAATATGGTGAATAAATATACTATCGAGACTCATTAGATAATTTGAATTATTTCAAATGTATATGGAATATGTGTCATTAAGTAATAGTCTTTTAACTTAGTTACTTAGTGATGAAGTAACCTAAGATTTGGTGATGGAGAATTAGAAAATACTGAAACTGTTTACATGTATTATACCATAATACAATATGAATATGAAGAATAAATATACTATCTAGACTCATTAGATAATTTGAATTATTTCAAATGTATATGGAATACGTGCCATTAAGTAATAGTCTTTTAACTTAGTTTCTTAGTGATGAACTAACCTAAGATTTGGTGATGGAGAATTAGAAAATACTGAAACTGTTTACATCTATTATACCATAATACAATATGAATATGGTGGATAAATATATTATCTAGACTCATTAGATAATTTGAATTATTTCAAATGTATATGGAATATATGTCATTAAGTAATAGTCTTTTAACTTAGTTTCTTAGTGATGAAGTAACCTAAGATTTGGTGATGGAGAATTAGAAAATACTGAAATTGTTTACATCTATTATACCATAATACAATATGAATATGGTGGATAAATATACTATAGAGACTCATTAGATAATTTGAATTATTTCAAAAGTATATTGAATATGTGTCATTAAGTAATAGTCTTTTAACTTAGTTTCTTAGCGATGAAGTAACCTAAGATTTGGTGATGGAGAATTAGAAAATACTGAAACTGTTTACATGTATTATACTATAATACAATATGAATATGGTGAATAAATATACTATCGAGACTTATTAGATAATTTGAATTATTTCAAATGTATATGGAATATGTGTTATTAAGTAATAGTCTTTTAACTTAGTTTCTTAGTGATGAAGTAACCTAAGATTTGGTGATGGAGAATTAGAAAATACTGAAATTGTTTACATATATTATACCATAATACAATATGAATATGGTGGATAAATATACTATAGAGACTCATTAGATAATTTGAATTATTTCAAATGTATATGGAATATGTGTCATTAAGTAATAGTCTTTTAACTTAGTTTCTTAGCGATGAAGTAACCTAAGATTTGGTGATGGAGAATTAGAAAATACTGAAACTGTTTACATGTATTATACTATAATACAATATGAATATGGTGAATAAATATACTATCGAGACTTATTAGATAATTTAAATTATTTCAAATGTATATGGAATATGTGTTATTAAGTAATAGTCTTTTAACTTAGTTTCTTAGTGATGAAGTAACCTAAGATTTGGTGATGGAGAATTAGAAAATACTGAAATTATTTACATCTATTATACCATAATACAATATGAATATGGTGGATAAATATACTATAGAGACTCATTGGATAATTTGAATTATTTCAAATGTATATGGAATATGTGTCATTAAGTAATAGTCTTTTAACTTAGTTTCTTAGCGATGAAGTAACCTAAGATTTGGTGATGGAGAATTAGAAAATACTGAAACTGTTTACATGTATTATACTATAATACAATATGAATACGGTGAATAAATATACTATCGAGACTTATTAGATAATTTGAATTATTTCAAATGTATATGGAATATGTGTTATTAAGTAATAGTCTTTTAACTTAGTTTCTTAGTGATGAAGTAACCTAAGATTTGGTGATGGAGAATTAGAGAATACTGAAATTGTTTACATCTATTATACCATAATACAATATGAATATGGTGGATAAATATACTATAGAGACTCATTGGATAATTTGAATTATTTCAAATGTATATGGAATATGTGTCATTAAGTAATAGTCTTTTAACTTAGTTTCTTAGTGATGAAGTAACCTAAGATTTGGTGATGGAGAATTAGAAAATACTGAAACTGTTTACATCTATTATACCATAATACAATATGAATATGGTGAATAAATATACTATCGAGACTCATTAGATAATTTGAATTATTTCAAATGTATATGGAATATGTGTCATTAAGTAATAGTCTTTTAACTTAGTTTCTTAGTGATGAAGTAACCTAAGATTTGGTGATGGAGAATTAGAAAATACTGAAATTGTTTACATCTATTATACCATAATACAATATGAATATGGTGGGTAATTATACTATCGAGACTCATTAGATAATTTGAATTATTTCAAATGTATATGGGATATGTGTCATTAATTAATAGTCTTTTAACTTAGTTTCTTAGTGATGAAGTAACCTAAGATTTGGTGATGAAGAATTAGAAAATACTGAAATTGTTTACATGTATTATACCATAATACAATATGAATATGGTGAATAAATATACTATCGAGACTTTTTAGATAATTTGAATTATTTCAAATGTATATGGAATATGTGTCATTAAGTAATAGTCTTTTAACTTAGTTAGTTAGTGATGAAGTAACCTAAGATTTGGTGATGGAGAATTAGAAAATACTGAAACTATTTACATGTATTATATCATAATACAATATGAATATGAAGAATAAATATACTATCGAGACTCATTAGATAATTTGAATTATTTCAAATGTGTATGGAATACGTGTCATTAAGTAATAGTCTTTTAACTTAGTTTCTTAGTGATGAACTAACCTAAGATTTGGTGATGGAGAATTAGAAAATACTGAAACTGTTTACATCTATTATACCATAATACAATATGAATATGGTGGATAAATATACTATCTAGACTCATTAGATAATTTGAATTATTTCAAATGTATATGGAATATATGTCATTAAGTAATAGTCTTTTAACTTAGTTTCTTAGTGATGAAGTAACCTAAGATTTGGTGATGGAGAATTATAAAATACTGAAATTGTTTACATCTATTATACCATAATACAATATGAATATGGTGGATAAATATACTATAGAGACTCATTAGATAATTTGAATTATTTCAAAAGTATATGGAATATGTGTCATTAAGTAATAGTCTTTTAACTTAGTTTCTTAGCGATGAAGTAACCTAAGATTTGGTGATGGAGAATTAGAAAATACTGAAACTGTTTACATGTATTATACTATAATACAATATGAATATGGTGAATAAATATACTATCGAGACTTATTAGATAATTTGAATTATTTCAAATGTATATGGAATATGTGTTATTAAGTAATAGTCTTTTAACTTAGTTTCTTAGTGATGAAGTAACCTAAGATTTGGTGATGGAGAATTAGAAAATACTGAAATTGTTTACATCTATTATACCATAATACAATATGAATATGGTGGATAAATATACTATAGAGACTCATTGGATAATTTGAATTATTTCAAATGTATATGGAATATGTGTCATTAAGTAATAGTCTTTTAACTTAGTTTCTTAGTGATGAAGTAACCTAAGATTTGGTGATGGAGAATTAGAAAATACTGAAACTGTTTACATCTATTATACCATAATACAATATGAATATGGTGAATAAATATACTATCGAGACTCATTAGATAATTTGAATTATTTCAAATGTATATGGAATATGTGTCATTAAGTAATAGTCTTTTAACTTAGTTTCTTAGTGATGAAGTAACCTAAGATTTGGTGATGGAGAATTAGAAAATACTGAAATTGTTTACATCTATTATACCATAATACAATATGAATATGGTGGGTAATTATACTATCGAGACTCATTAGATAATTTGAATTATTTCAAATGTATATGGGATATGTGTCATTAATTAATAGTCTTTTAACTTAGTTTCTTAGTGATGAAGTAACCTAAGATTTGGTGATGAAGAATTAGAAAATACTGAAATTGTTTACATGTATTATACCATAATACAATATGAATATGGTGAATAAATATACTATCGAGACTCATTAGATAATTTGAATTATTTCAAATGTATATGGAATATGTGTCATTAAGTAATAGTCTTTTAACTTAGTTACTTAGTGATGAAGTAACCTAAGATTTGGTGATGGAGAATTAGAAAATACTGAAACTGTTTACATGTATTATACCATAATACAATATGAATATGAAGAATAAATATACTATCGAGACTCATTAGATAATTTGAATTATTTCAAATGTATATGGAATACGTGTCATTAAGTAATAGTCTTTTAACTTAGTTTCTTAGTGATGAACTAACCTAAGATTTGGTGATGGAGAATTAGAAAATACTGAAACTGTTTACATCTATTATACCATAATACAATATGAATATGGTGGATAAATATACTATCTAGACTCATTAGATAATTTGAATTATTTCAAATGTATATGGAATATATGTCATTAAGTAATAGTCTTTTAACTTAGTTTCTTAGTGATGAAGTAACCTAAGATTTGGTGATGGAGAATTAGAAAATACTGAAATTGTTTACATCTATTATACCATAATACAATATGAATATGGTGGGTAATTATACTATCGAGACTCATTCGATAATTTGAATTATTTCAAATGTATATGGGATATGTGTCATTAATTAATAGTCTTTTAACTTAGTTTCTTAGTGATGAAGTAACCTAAGATTTGGTGATGAAGAATTAGAAAATACTGAAATTGTTTACATGTATTATACCATAATACAATATGAATATGGTGAATAAATATACTATCGAGACTCATTAGATAATTTGAATTATTTCAAATGTATATGGAATATGTGTCATTAAGTAATAGTCTTTTAACTTAGTTACTTAGTGATGAAGTAACCTAAGATTTGGTGATGGAGAATTAGAAAATACTGAAACTGTTTACATGTATTATACCATAATACAATATGAATATGAAGAATAAATATACTATCTAGACTCATTAGATAATTTGAATTATTTCAAATGTATATGGAATAGGTGCCATTAAGTAATAGTCTTTTAACTTAGTTTCTTAGTGATGAACTAACCTAAGATTTGGTGATGGAGAATTAGAAAATACTGAAACTGTTTACATCTATTATACCATAATACAATATGAATATGGTGGATAAATATACTATCTAGACTCATTAGATAATTTGAATTATTTCAAATGTATATGGAATATATGTCATTAAGTAATAGTCTTTTAACTTAGTTTCTTAGTGATGAAGTAACCTAAGATTTGGTGATGGAGAATTAGAAAATACTGAAATTGTTTACATCTATTATACCATAATACAATATGAATATGGTGGATAAATATACTATAGAGACTCATTAGATAATTTGAATTATTTCAAAAGTATATTGAATATGTGTCATTAAGTAATAGTCTTTTAACTTAGTTTCTTAGCGATGAAGTAACCTAAGATTTGGTGATGGAGAATTAGAAAATACTGAAACTGTTTACATGTATTATACTATAATACAATATGAATATGGTGAATAAATATACTATCGAGACTTATTAGATAATTTGAATTATTTCAAATGTATATGGAATATGTGTTATTAAGTAATAGTCTTTTAACTTAGTTTCTTAGTGATGAAGTAACCTAAGATTTGGTGATGGAGAATTAGAAAATACTGAAATTGTTTACATATATTATATCATAAAACAATATGAATATGGTGGATAAATATACTATAGAGACTCATTAGATAATTTGAATTATTTCAAATGTATATGGAATATGTGTCATTAAGTAATAGTCTTTTAACTTAGTTTCTTAGCGATGAAGTAACCTAAGATTTGGTGATGGAGAATTAGAAAATACTGAAACTGTTTACATGTATTATACTATAATACAATATGAATATGGTGAATAAATATACTATCGAGACTTATTAGATAATTTAAATTATTTCAAATGTATATGGAATATGTGTTATTAAGTAATAGTCTTTTAACTTAGTTTCTTAGTGATGAAGTAACCTAAGATTTGGTGATGGAGAATTAGAAAATACTGAAATTGTTTACATCTATTATACCATAATACAATATGAATATGGTGGATAAATATACTATAGAGACTCATTAGATAATTTGAATTATTTCAAATGTATATGGAATATGTGTCATTAAGTAATAGTCTTTTAACTTAGTTTCTTAGTGATGAAGTAACCTAAGATTTGGTGATGTAGAATTAGAAAATACTGAAACTGTTTACATCTATTATACCATAATACAATATGAATATGGTGAATAAATATACTATCGAGACTCATTAGATAATTTGAATTATTTCAAATGTATATGGAATATGTGTTATTAAGTAATAGTCTTTTAACTTAGTTTCTTAGTGATGAAGTAACGTAAGATTTGGTGATGGAGAATTAGAAAATACTGAAATTGTTTACATCTATTATACCATAATACAATATGAATATGGTGGATAAATATACTATAGAGACTCATTTGATAATTTGAATTATTTCAAATGCATATGGAATATGTGTCATTAAGTAATAGTCTTTTAACTTAGTTTCTTAGTGATGAAGTAACCTAAGATTCGGTGATGGAGAATTAGAAAATACTGAAATTGTTTACATCTATTATACCATAATACAATATGAATATGGTGGGTAATTATACTATCGAGACTCATTCGATAATTTGAATTATTTCAAATGTATATGGGATATGTGTCATTAATTAATAGTCTTTTAACTTAGTTTCTTAGTGATGAAGTAACCTAAGATTTGGTGATGAAGAATTAGAAAATACTGAAATTGTTTACATGTATTATACCATAATACAATATGAATATGGTGAATAAATATACTATCGAGACTCATTAGATAATTTGAATTATTTCAAATGTATATGGAATATGTGTCATTAAGTAATAGTCTTTTAACTTAGTTACTTAGTGATGAAGTAACCTAAGATTTGGTGATGGAGAATTAGAAAATACTGAAACTGTTTACATGTATTATACCATAATACAATATGAATATGAAGAATAAATATACTATCTAGACTCATTAGATAATTTGAATTATTTCAAATGTATATGGAATACGTGCCATTAAGTAATAGTCTTTTAACTTAGTTTCTTAGTGATGAACTAACCTAAGATTTGGTGATGGAGAATTAGAAAATACTGAAACTGTTTACATCTATTATACCATAATACAATATGAATATGGTGGATAAATATATTATCTAGACTCATTAGATAATTTGAATTATTTCAAATGTATATGGAATATATGTCATTAAGTAATAGTCTTTTAACTTAGTTTCTTAGTGATGAAGTAACCTAAGATTTGGTGATGGAGAATTAGAAAATACTGAAATTGTTTACATCTATTATACCATAATACAATATGAATATGGTGGATAAATATACTATAGAGACTCATTAGATAATTTGAATTATTTCAAAAGTATATTGAATATGTGTCATTAAGTAATAGTCTTTTAACTTAGTTTCTTAGCGATGAAGTAACCTAAGATTTGGTGATGGAGAATTAGAAAATACTGAAACTGTTTACATGTATTATACTATAATACAATATGAATATGGTGAATAAATATACTATCGAGACTTATTAGATAATTTGAATTATTTCAAATGTATATGGAATATGTGTTATTAAGTAATAGTCTTTTAACTTAGTTTCTTAGTGATGAAGTAACCTAAGATTTGGTGATGGAGAATTAGAAAATACTGAAATTGTTTACATATATTATACCATAATACAATATGAATATGGTGGATAAATATACTATAGAGACTCATTAGATAATTTGAATTATTTCAAATGTATATGGAATATGTGTCATTAAGTAATAGTCTTTTAACTTAGTTTCTTAGCGATGAAGTAACCTAAGATTTGGTGATGGAGAATTAGAAAATACTGAAACTGTTTACATGTATTATACTATAATACAATATGAATATGGTGAATAAATATACTATCGAGACTTATTAGATAATTTAAATTATTTCAAATGTATATGGAATATGTGTTATTAAGTAATAGTCTTTTAACTTAGTTTCTTAGTGATGAAGTAACCTAAGATTTGGTGATGGAGAATTAGAAAATACTGAAATTGTTTACATCTATTATACCATAATACAATATGAATATGGTGGATAAATATACTATAGAGACTCATTAGATAATTTGAATTATTTCAAATGTATATGGAATATGTGTCATTAAGTAATAGTCTTTTAACTTAGTTTCTTAGTGATGAAGTAACCTAAGATTTGGTGATGGAGAATTAGAAAATACTGAAACTGTTTACATCTATTATACCATAATACAATATGAATATGGTGAATAAATATACTATCGAGACTCATTAGATAATTTGAATTATTTCAAATGTATATGGAATATGTGTTATTAAGTAATAGTCTTTTAACTTAGTTTCTTAGTGATGAAGTAACCTAAGATTTGGTGATGGAGAATTAGAAAATACTGAAATTGTTTACATCTATTATACCATAATACAATATGAATATGGTGGATAAATATACTATAGAGACTCATTTGATAATTTGAATTATTTCAAAAGCATATGGAATATGTGTCATTAAGTAATAGTCTTTTAACTTAGTTTCTTAGCGATGAAGTAACCTAAGATTTGGTGATGGAGAATTAGAAAATACTGAAACTGTTTACATGTATTATACCATAACACAATATGAATATGGTGAATAAATATACTATCGAGACTTATTAGATAATTTGAATTATTTCAAATGTATATGGAATATGTGTTATTAAGTAATAGTCTTTTAACTTAGTTTCTTAGTGATGAAGTAACCTAAGATTTGGTGATGGAGAATTAGAAAATACTGAAATTGTTTACATCTATTATACCATAATACAATATGAGTATGGTGGATAAATATACTATAGAGACTCATTAGATAATTTGAATTATTTCAAATGTATATGGAATATGTGTCATTAAGTAATAGTCTTTTAACTTAGTTTCTTAGTGATGAAGTAACCTAAGATTTGGTGATGGAGAATTAGAAAATACTGAAATTGTTTACATCTATTATACCATAATACAATATGAATATGGTGGGTAATTATACTATCGAGACTCATTCGATAATTTGAATTATTTCAAATGTATATGGGATATGTGTCATTAATTAATAGTCTTTTAACTTAGTTTCTTAGTGATGAAGTAACCTAAGATTTGGTGATGAAGAATTAGAAAATACTGAAATTGTTTACATGTATTATACCATAATACAATATGAATATGGTGAATAAATATACTATCGAGACTCATTAGATAATTTGAATTATTTCAAATGTATATGGAATATGTGTCATTAAGTAATAGTCTTTTAACTTAGTTACTTAGTGATGAAGTAACCTAAGATTTGGTGATGGAGAATTAGAAAATACTGAAACTGTTTACATGTATTATACCATAATACAATATGAATATGAAGAATAAATATACTATCTAGACTCATTAGATAATTTGAATTATTTCAAATGTATATGGAATACGTGCCATTAAGTAATAGTCTTTTAACTTAGTTTCTTAGTGATGAACTAACCTAAGATTTGGTGATGGAGAATTAGAAAATACTGAAACTGTTTACATCTATTATACCATAATACAATATGAATATGGTGGATAAATATACTATCTAGACTCATTAGATAATTTGAATTATTTCAAATGTATATGGAATATATGTCATTAAGTAATAGTCTTTTAACTTAGTTTCTTAGTGATGAAGTAACCTAAGATTTGGTGATGGAGAATTAGAAAATACTGAAATTGTTTACATCTATTATACCATAATACAATATGAATATGGTGGATAAATATACTATAGAGACTCATTAGATAATTTGAATTATTTCAAAAGTATATTGAATATGTGTCATTAAGTAATAGTCTTTTAACTTAGTTTCTTAGCGATGAAGTAACCTAAGATTTGGTGATGGAGAATTAGAAAATACTGAAACTGTTTACATGTATTATACTATAATACAATATGAATATGGTGAATAAATATACTATCGAGACTTATTAGATAATTTGAATTATTTCAAATGTATATGGAATATGTGTTATTAAGTAATAGTCTTTTAACTTAGTTTCTTAGTGATGAAGTAACCTAAGATTTGGTGATGGAGAATTAGAAAATACTGAAATTGTTTACATATATTATACCATAATACAATATGAATATGGTGGATAAATATACTATAGAGACTCATTAGATAATTTGAATTATTTCAAATGTATATGGAATATGTGTCATTAAGTAATAGTCTTTTAACTTAGTTTCTTAGCGATGAAGTAACCTAAGATTTGGTGATGGAGAATTAGAAAATACTGAAACTGTTTACATGTATTATACTATAATACAATATGAATATGGTGAATAAATATACTATCGAGACTTATTAGATAATTTAAATTATTTCAAATGTATATGGAATATGTGTTATTAAGTAATAGTCTTTTAACTTAGTTTCTTAGTGATGAAGTAACCTAAGATTTGGTGATGGAGAATTAGAAAATACTGAAATTGTTTACATCTATTATACCATAATACAATATGAATATGGTGGATAAATATACTATAGAGACTCATTAGATAATTTGAATTATTTCAAATGTATATGGAATATGTGTCATTAAGTAATAGTCTTTTAACTTAGTTTCTTAGCGATGAAGTAACCTAAGATTTGGTGATGGAGAATTAGAAAATACTGAAACTGTTTACATCTATTATACCATAATACAATATGAATATGGTGAATAAATATACTATCGAGACTCATTAGATAATTTGAATTATTTCAAATGTATATGGAATATGTGTTATTAAGTAATAGTCTTTTAACTTAGTTTCTTAGTGATGAAGTAACCTAAGATTTGGTGATGGAGAATTAGAAAATACTGAAATTGTTTACATCTATTATACCATAATACAATATGAATATGGTGGATAAATATACTATAGAGACTCATTTGATAATTTGAATTATTTCAAAAGCATATGGAATACGTGTCATTAAGTAATAGTCTTTTAACTTAGTTTCTTAGCGATGAAGTAACCTAAGATTTGGTGATGGAGAATTAGAAAATACTGAAACTGTTTACATGTATTATACCATAATACAATATGAATATGGTGAATAAATATACTATCGAGACTTATTAGATAATTTGAATTATTTCAAATGTATATGGAATATGTGTTATTAAGTAATACTCTTTTAACTTAATTTCTTAGTGATGAAGTAACCTAAGATTTGGTGATGGAGAATTAGAAAATACTGAAATTGTTTACATCTATTATACCATAATACAATATGAGTATGGTGGATAAATATACTATAGAGACTCATTAGATAATTTGAATTATTTCAAATGTATATGGAATATGTGTCATTAAGTAATAGTTTTTTAACTTAGTATCTTAGTGATGAAATAACCTAAGATTTGGTGATGGAGAATTAGAAAATACTGAAACTGTTTACATTATTATACCATAATACAATATGAATATGGTGGGTAAATATACTATCGAGACTCATTAGATAATTTGAATTATTTCAAATGTATATGGAATATGTGTCATTAAGTAATAGTCTTTTAACTTAGTTTCTTAGTGATGAAGTAACCTAAGATTTGGTGATGGAGAATTAGAAAATACTGAAACTGTTTACATGTATTATACCATAATACAATATGAATATGGTGAATAAATATACTATCGAGACTCATTAGATAATTTGAATTATTTCAAATGTATATGGAATATGTGTCATTAAGTAATAGTCTTTTAACTTAGTTTCTTAGTGATGAACTAACCTAAGATTTGGTGATGGAGAATTAGAAAATACTGAAACTATTTACATGTATTATACCATAATACAATATGAATATGGTGAATAAATATACTATCGAGACTTATTAGATAATTTGAATGATTTCAAATGTATAAGGAATATGTGTCATTAATTAATAGTCTTTTAACTTAGTTTCTTAGTGATGAAGTAACCTAAGATTTGGTGATGGAGAATTAGAAAATAATGAAACTGTTTACATGTATTATACCATAATACAATATGAATATGGTGAATAAATATACTATCGAGACTCATTAGATAATTTGAATTATTTCAAATGTATATGGAATATGTGTCATTAAGTAATAGTCTTTTAACTTAGTTTCTTAGTGATGAAGTAACCTAAGATTTGGTGATGGAGAATTAGAAAATACTGAAACTGTTTACATCTATTATACCATAATACAATATGAATATGGTGAATAAATATACTATCGAGACTCATTAGATAATTTGAATTATTTCAAATGTATATGGAATATGTGTCATTAAGTAATAGTCTTTTAACTTAGTTCTTGGTGAAGAAGTAACCTGAAATTTGGTGATGGAAAAGAAGGAAAATACTTAAATTGTTTACATCTATTATACCAAAATACAATATGAATATGGTGAATAAATATACTATAGAAACTCATTAGATAATTTGAATTATTTCAAATGTATATGGAATATGTGTCATTAAGTAATAGTCTTTTAACTTAGTTTCTTAGTGATGAAGTAACCTAAGATTTTGTGATGGAGAATTAGAAAATACTGAAATTGTTTACATGTATTATACCATAATACAATATGAATATGGTGAATAAATATACTATCGAGACTCATTAGATAATTTGAATTATTTCAAATGTATATGGAATATGTGTCATTAAGTAATAGTCTTTTAACTTAGTTTCTTAGTGATGAAGTAACCTAAGATTTGGTGATGGAGAATTAGAAATACTAAAATTGTTTACATGTATTATACCATAATACAATATGAATATGGTGAATAAATATACTATCGAGACTCATTAGATAATTTGAATTATTTCAAATGTATATGGAATATGTGTCATTAAGTAATAGTCTTTTAACTTAGTTTCTTAGTGATGAAGTAACCTAAGATTTGGTGATAGAGAATTAGAAAATACTGAAACTGTTTACATCTATTATACCATAATACAATATGAATATGGTGGGTAAATATACTATTGAGACTCATTAGATGATTTGAATTATTTCAAATGTATATGGAATATGTGTTATTAAGTAATAGTCTTTTAACTTAGTTTCTTAGTGATGAAGTAACCTAAGATTTGGTGATGGAGAATTAGAAAATACTGAAACTGTTTACATGTATTATACTATAATACAATATGAATATGGTGAATAAATATACTATCGAGACTTATTAGATAATTTGAATTATTTCAAATGTATATGGAATATGTGTTATTAAGTAATAGCCTTTTAACTTAGTTTCTTAGTGATGAAGTAACCTAAGATTTGGTGATGGAGAATTAGAAAATACTGAAACTGTTTACATCTATTATACCATAATACAATATGAATATGGTGAATAAATATACTATCGAGACTCATTAGATAATTTGAATTATTTCAAATGTATATGGAATATGTGTCATTAAGTAATAGTCATTTAACTTAGTTTCTTAGTGATGAAGTAACCTAAGATTTGGTGATGGAGAATTAGAAAATACTGAAATTGTTTACATCTATCATACCATAATACAATATGAATATGGTGGGTAATTATACTATCGAGACTCATTAGATAATTTGAATTATTTCAAATGTATATGGGATATGTGTCATTAATTAATAGTCTTTTAACTTAGTTTCTTAGTGATGAAGTAACCTAAGATTTGGTGATGAAGAATTAGAAAATACTGAAATTGTTTACATGTATTATACCATAATACAATATGAATATGGTGAATAAATATACTATCGAGACTCATTAGATAATTTGAATTATTTCAAATGTATATGGAATATGTGTCATTAAGTAATAGTCTTTTAACTTAGTTACTTAGTGATGAAGTAACCTAAGATTTGGTGATGGAGAATTAGAAAATACTGAAACTGTTTACATGTATTATACCATAATACAATATGAATATGAAGAATAAATATACTATCTAGACTCATTAGATAATTTGAATTATTTCAAATGTATATGGAATACGTGTCATTAAGTAATAGTCTTTTAACTTAGTTTCTTAGTGATGAACTAACCTAAGATTTGGTGATGGAGAATTAGAAAATACTGAAACTGTTTACATCTATTATACCATAATACAATATGAATATGGTGGATAAATATACTATCTAGACTCATTAGATAATTTGAATTATTTCAAATGTATATGGAATATATGTCATTAAGTATTAGTCTTTTAACTTAGTTTCTTAGTGATGAAGTAACCTAAGATTTGGTGATGGAGAATTAGAAATACTGAAATTGTTTACATCTATTATACCATAATACAATATGAATATGGTGGATAAATATACTATAGAGACTCATTAGATAATTTGAATTATTTCAAAAGTATATGGAATATGTGTCATTAAGTAATAGTCTTTTAACTTAGTTTCTTAGCGATGAAGTAACCTAAGATTTGGTGATGGAGAATTAGAAAATACTGAAACTGTTTACATGTATTATACTATAATACAACATGAATATGGTGAATAAATTTACTATCGAGACTTATTAGATAATTTGAATTATTTCAAATGTATATGGAATATGTGTTATTAAGTAATAGTCTTTTAACATAGTTTCTTAGTGATGAAGTAACCTAAGATTTGGTGATGGAGAATTAGAAAATACTGAAATTGTTTACATCTACTATACCATAATACAATATGAATATGGTGGATAAATATACTATAGAGACTCATTAGATAATTTGAATTATTTCAAATGTATATGGAATATGTGTCATTAAGTAATAGTCTTTTAACTTAGTTTCTTAGTGATGAAGTAACCTAAGATTTGGTGATGGAGAATTAGAAAATACTGAAACTGTTTACATCTATTATACCATAATACAATATGAATATGGTGAATAAATATACTATCGAGACTCATTAGATAATTTGAATTATTTCAAATGTATATGGAATATGTGTTATTAAGTAATAGTCTTTTACTTAGTTTCTTAGTGATGAAGTAACCTAAGATTTGGTGATGGAGAATTAGAAAATACTGAAATTGTTTACATATATTATACCATAATACAATATGAATATGGTGGATAAATATACTATAGAGACTCATTT
>CATIWC010002056.1:0-266532 GCA_948472305.1 Vicia faba | reverse complement strand
AAATAAATTTTATAAATTTCCTTTCAGTGGGAGTCCTCTAAACTCTACCCAGAAACACTTGAACTTAATCTTTAAGTGAAGATGAACACAAGAAACTCCAAAGTACTTTGGAGAAGAACCTTCCCTTTTCTTCTTTGGAAATTCACTGCCAAAATTCACAATAGATCTTCCTTCTAGAAACAATCAATCAAATATTAACACTTTAATGAATTCCTCACAACAATGCTTTTATTTAGAGACAATGCACAAAAACAATGTAAATATATATATATTATATATATATATATATATATATATATATATATATATATATATATATATATATATATATATATATATATATATTGGTTTGAACCAAGTAAGAAAGTGAACCTAATTAAGTTAACAAAAAAAAAAAACAACTAAAATTTCAAACTATAATTCGAATCATAATTTTTGACATATGATTTGAGCCACACTAGTCCATGTTTCGATTAAGATAAAACCATGAATCAATCATGTTTCCTGAATTGAATTCATTTGGCAAAATTGCACTCATGATTCAATTCAGATGAAACTATGAATCGAATCATGTTTCTCAAATTCAATTTTTGATAAACACATTTAGCCATGATTCAATTCAAGACATTTCATGATTCGAGTCACGCTGGACAAAAGTATCCATGATTTGATTCAAGACATTTCATGATCTTAATCATGCTGAACAAAAGTACACATGATTCTATTCAAGACATTTTTGTTAGTGCGTGAGACACTTTTAGTGAGGAGAGAAAGAAAGAATAATAAAGGAAATAAGAATTATGTTATTAACATGAATTGTATTGTACAAAATAAGGATACACACTCTGACTATTTATATACAATCTTAATTGAGTTGGGCTTACACAACTTGGATTATATTTAAATATTAAATCTAATCAAATATAATCAAATATTTCAACATACCCCCCATAATCTAAGTTGTTGGACCTACGCTAATCATAGTCGATCTGAACTATTCCTAACTTCTTTCTCAAATTCAAGAATCTGTCGATCTTCAATCCTTTGGTGAAAATGTCGGTCAACTGTGCTTCACTTTAGTAATGCCTAACTTCGAGTTCACCTAGATTTACATTTTCTCTCAATAAGTGAAACATAGCTTCAATATGTTTACTTCTTCCATGTAGAACTGAATTCTTCGCTAGATTTATGACTGACTTGTTGTCGATTTGCAATACTAGAGGTTTCTTCACTTCGACCTCCATTTCTTCAAGTACAAATCTGATCCAAATTGCTTGACATACAACATATGATCCTGCTATATATTCAGCTTCACATGATGACAATGCCACCACCGGTTGCTTCTTCGAACACCATGAGTTTGAGACACCAAATACTTGAAAGAAATATCCAGTTGTGCTTCTTCGGTCTTCCTTATCTCCACACTAATCAACATCTGAAAAAACAAGTAATTGTTGCTTCTTTGCCTTCAGAATCTCGTCGAAATAGAATTCCATAGTTTATCGATCATTTTAAGTATCTTAGAATTCTTCTTGCAGCCTTCATGTGCGACACTCTTGGTTCACCCATGAATCTGCTCACTAATCCGACTGCGAAACCTATATCGGGTTGACTGTTGTACACATACCTCAGAGATCCCACGATTTGTTTGAACAAAGTTACAACGACTTTATCTTTGTATTCATTCGTCTCTAACTTTAAATTTGGTTCGACAGATAAGGATGCAGGATTCGAATCATCCATTCTGAATCTCTTGAGTATCTTTTTGACGTAATTCCTTTGATGTAACACCATACCTTGCTTTGACATTTTAAATTCCATGCCTAGTGATAACGAGAAAACATATCATATAATTACCATGCTTTTTACCGATTTTTATATTTCATTAAGTCGTCTAACCCCCGATTATTCCGAGATTATGTGTCTTTTTACAGGTATAACATTTGTCGACTCAAACCGATGGAAAAGGACAACATGAAGAAGGCTAGACAATAAACAAAGAGAAAAAGAATAAAAAAAATACAAAGTTTGGATTTTTGGAACAGTGACGGTCGTCACATCCTTGTGACGGGCGTAACACCCCCCCCCCCCCCCCCCCCCCCCCCCAACATGAAGAAACGCTCGTCACACACCACTGACGAGCGTAATGCACTACTTCAGCACGTTACGACCGTCACCCACCTGTGACGACCGTCACGCGCGTGAAGGTGGACGTTATACATGGATTGAGACGTGGGCATTAAGGGCAGACTCGTTCTCCCTTGTTCTGCTGAGTCTCCTATTTTCCTGCCACCACTATTAGTGCTCCTATATTTTCTCCATTGAAGACTTCATCAAGAATTCAAAAACTGCTGATTTTCCTATGCTATATATATGTGTACCAGTGCATATTTCAAGGGTCGAAGAATTTTCCTCAGAATAAATATTATTTTATTTTGTAATTATTTTCCATTTGCTTGTTTTGGAATATTGTTTTCACGTTCCTGTAATTTTCATTCAAAGTCTTAGTTTTTAGTTTTAAGTGTTAATTCTTCTTTCAAGAATTAACACGGATTATTTACTGCAAATCAAGCTCGAAGATTGGATTATTGTAATACTTCAAGATTACCATAGCAACTTTGATTCCAGGTTTTATATTGCAATTATTATTCATTCAGTTTTTATATTATGGCAATTATCGCTATGAATTATATTTTGAACTGTATTGCTGTTAAGTTAATTATGTCTGGCTAAATTATTAATACCGGTATGTGACCGTAAGAACTGAAAGAATTCAGTGATACCTTGGCCAAAAATATTTATAAAACAATTTCTGGTTTCCAATTTCCAAGATTAATTTAACTATCCTTGTCACGAGAGTGAGAGGTTAATTAACACGATTTTGCCACGAGAGTGGGAAATTAATTAAGGCAAGAACCTGCATGCGAGAGCTGGGGTTCAACCCAGATAGTGGTAACGAAGCATTGATTTTTAAATACACGAGATTGTTTTAATAAATTAATTAAACTCAAATTGTTTTCAAAAAGTGTTATTAAATTTAAAGTGCATCCACTAGGTTTAGTAGCATGACTTATTTCATAAACACGAGAGTGTATGTCTCAGGTTTTTAAACAATTAGCTTTTACCGAAATACTTTATAGGCCAAGCGATTCACCGAATTCCCTAAGTCCGATTATCACATACCGGTATAATTAATACTATTATTTTTAATTAAACTGTTTCTCCCAAAAATCAAATATTCATCGCTTAGTTAGACAAATTGTAGCATTAGATCGTATGCGATTGATCCTCAGTCTCTGTGGGTTCGATAATCTTTTAAAACTAGAACGACTGAACTGTATACTTGCAGTTAATATCCCGACAGACTTATAAAGTCCCGATCAAGTTTTTGGCGCCGTTGCCAGGGACTGGTAGTCAATTAATTACGATTCTTCTGTTGCGCGTTTAGACTAGGCAACAGACACCCTTTGTCGATTTGTATGCCAAGGACTCGCTCACAAGGCGAACCACTTGACAAATCGACGGACGAACCTGAACGCATTCTTTCCGTAAGACGTGCAGTCAGGGATTACTGTTTAAATCACGCTATTCCTTTACCTAAACCCGAAATCAAGATTGATTCTGGAACTGATTCTAATTCTTCCTCTGAAACCGAAACCAATCCAGAATTAGACATGGCCGAAGAACAAAGGACCCGTCCACTGAAGGAGTACGCAGCTCCATCATAACAAGAACCCCATAACAGCATTGTTGCTCCAGCAATAAACCGAAACGATTTCGAGTTGAAACCGTCGTTGATATCAGCTATCCAACAACGCCAATTCTCTGGAGATCCTTCTGAGGATCCGAATGAACATCTTACAAAATTCGTTCAATTTGCTGACACAGTTATAGTGAACGGTGTTAGTAAAGATGCGATAAGATTATGTCTTTTCCCTTTCTCACTAAGAGATAGAGCTTGGGCTTGGTTGCAATCCTTGCCATCAAATTCCGTCACTACGTGGGAAGGACTGAAGATTGTATTCTTGGCACGATACTTTCCCCCAAGCAAGACCGCTGCACTAAGAGCCCAAATCAACGGATTTAGGAAGAAGGATACTGAATCACTATTCGATGCATGGGAGCGCTACAAAGATATGATGCGAATGTGCCCACATCACGGATTAGAAAAATGGCTGATAATCCACACATTTTATAATGGACTCTTGTACAACACAAGACTATCTATAGATGCCGCCGCATGTGGTACACTGATGGACAAACCTTATGACGAAGCTAACCAACTCATTGAAAACATGGCTCAAAACCACTATCAGTGGGGAGGAGAAAGAACATCTGTGGAGAAAACTCAAGCCAAAGGCGGGATGTACGAGGTTAGTAGCCTAGATAAAGTTAATGCTAAGGTAGATGCTCTTACCCAAAAGATAAAAAGCTTGACCTTGCCTCCTGCAGCTACCGTGGCTGCAGTTACCCCAAGCTGCGAAGTTTGTGGAGTTCCTGGTCATGTTGGAATCGAATGTCAAATCTTAGCAGGAATATCAGCTGATCAGGTAAATTACGCTAAAGGAAATCCTTATGCCAATACCTACAATCCTGGTTGGAAGAACCATCCTAACTTCTCGTACAAGAGCAATAACGCTTTATATGCACCTGGCCAAGCACCTGCTGTACCTCCAGGGTATCAAAAACCCGCTGTTAATGTTCCTAACATTCCTAAGAAATCTAACCTTGAAATCCTAATGGAAAATTTTATCGCTAATCAAGCCCAACAAAACAAAGAATTCCTCAATCAAAACGTTCACACCGGTGAACAATTGAAGCTATTAGAAAACAAGGTAGATGCCCTAGCAACTCACAATAAAATGTTAGAAACCCAAATCTCCCAAGTAGCACAACACCAAGCTAGTTCTGCCACACCTGCTCGTAATTTCCTGGACAACCACAGCCCAATCCTAAAGGACATGCAAATGCTATTACATTACGAAGTGGGCAGCCCTTGATGGACCGGTAGATCCTAGACTCCAAAACCCGACCATGTATAAAAAACCCGAAAAAGAAATAGAGAAGTCGAAAGATCAATCTGAAAATGTAGAGGAAGACGCGAATGAGAACAGAGAGGCTTCAGAGAAACCTTATGTGCCTCCACCACCATATAAACCACCAATTCCATATCCCCAAAGACTTGCAAAATCCAAGAACGAGGGACAATTCAAGAAATTTGTAGAACTTCTGAAACAACTAAACGTCACTATTCCGTTTACAGAAGCTATAACCCAAATGCCGTCATATGCTAAATTCCTAAAAGAAATATTGGCTAATAAGAAAAAAATCATTGAAAATGAAACCGTCATGCTAACTGCCGAATGTAGCGCCATAATTTAAAACAACATGCCTCCAAAGCTAAAAGATCCTGGTAGTTTCTCCATACCATGTGTAATTGGAAAATCTGTCATAGACAAAGCTCTATGCGATTTAGGAGCCAGTGTTAGTCTAATGCCCTTATCTATTTGCGAGAAGCTCAAATTAGGCGACATGAGACCTACCAAGATGTCCCTACAACTAGTCGACAGATTAGTCAAATTTCCTGTTGGTATGCTAGAGAACATTCCTGTCCGAATAGGACAATTTTACATACCGACCGACTTTATAATAATGGACATCAAGGAAGATTCAAACATTCCCATCATACTAGGAAGACCATTTTTAGCTACTGCAGGAGCCATCATAGACGTTAAGAAAGGAAAACTTACCTTCGAGGTAGGAGAAGAAAAAGTAGAATTCATTCTTTCCCAATTCTTTAAAGCCCCTGCTATAGATGACTCATGTTGTCTCCTAGATATCATTGATGAATGTGTCAAAGAACTTGAATGCCAAGAGGACACCTATTCTGAGATGCTGAAAATTCAGACACCAACTATCCTCAAGAACGAAGACTGGAAACAAGAACACTTAGCTGCCAACCTAAGCGAATGTTTAGCCTTAACGCCCGATCCTGACCCAACTAATAAGAAACCTGGTATAGAACTTAAAACATTACCTGAAGATCTTAGGTATGAATTCTTAGATAAAGAACTCGAACGACCAGTTATAGTCAATGCCAAATTAGGAGAGATCGAAACCGAAAAACTTCTTAGAGTGTTAAGAAAATATCCAGCCGCATTAGGCTATAATATATCAGATCTAAAAGGAATAAGCCCTTCTCTCTGTATGCACCGCATTATGCTGGAGGAGGACTGCAAGACTTCTAGAGAACATCAAAGACGAATAAATCCTATCCTAAGTGAAGTCGTTAAGAAGGAAGTGCAGAAATTACTAGAAGCAGGCATCATATACCCAATATCAGATAGCAACTGGGTCAGTCCAGTTCACGTGGTGCCTAAGAAAGGAGGCGTTACGGTTATAACAAACACAAAAGGCGAATCGGTAGCACAACATACTCAAACAGGATGGAGAATGTGTATCGATTATAGAAAATTAAACAAAGCTACGCGCAAAGACCATTTCCCTTTACCATTCATTGATCAAATGCTCGAGCGTTTAGCCAAACATTCCCATTTCTGCTACCTTGATGGATACTCAGGATTCTTTCAAATTCCCATTCATCCTGATGATCAAGAGAAAACTACGTTCACATGTCCCTATGGTACCTTTGCATACCAGAGAATGCCATTTGGACTATGTAACGCACCTGCAACTTTTCAACGATGCATGATGGCGATTTTCGTAGATTTTTTAGACGGAATCATGGAAGTATTCATGGACGATTTCTCTGTCTGTGGAGAGAGTTTCGAAGGATATTTATCAAATCTTGAATTAGTATTGAAACGCTGTGACAATGTCAACCTAGTGCTCAACTGGGAAAAATGTCACTTCATGGTAAGACAAGGAATTGTGTTGGGTCACATTGTATCAAACAAGGGGATTGAAGTCGACAAAGCAAAGATCAAAATTATCAAAAACCTTCAACCACCCAAAACAGTTAGAGAAATACGAAGTTTTCTAGGACACACGGGTTTTTACCGACGTTTTATAAAAGATTTCTCTAAAATCACCAAGCCACTAACCGAATTATTAATGAAAGAGGTTGAGTTTATTTTCGACGATAAATGCTTGAACGCATTCGAGACGCTTAAAGAGGCCTTAATCTCAACACCTATTATGCAACCTCCTGATTGGAATTTACCATTTGAAATAATGTGCGATGCGAGCGATTATGCTGTAGGCGCAGTCCTAGGACAACGCAAAGAAAAGAAGCTTCACGCTATCTACTACGCAAGCATAACGCTCGATCCTGCACAGATGAATTACGCCACTACGGAGAAGGAACTCTTAGCTGTGGTATTCGCGTTGGATAAATTTCGTTCCTACTTAGTAGGCGCTAAAATCATTATTTATACGGATCATGCTGCGATCCGATACTTACTAAGCAAGAAGGACGCCAAACCGCGACTGCTCAGATGGATCTTACTCCTACAAGAGTTTGACTTAGAAATAAAAGACAAGAGAGGAACTGAAAATGTGGTAGCAGACCATTTATCGAGATTAGATGGAATCCAAACCGAGAGTGTTCCCATTAACGAAGATTTCCCTTATGAACGCCTTGTTGCCAAGCTAGAGATAAACCCTACCGACAGTTTAGATCAACATAATGAACCTTTAACAACTGCGGTAGTGAAAGCCATTTGTACTAACACCACATTACCATGGTACGCTGACTTCGTCAACTATTTAGCTGCCGGTGTTTTACCCCCTGATTTGACGTACCAACAGCGGAAGAAATTTTTCCATGACCTTAAACACTACTTTTGGGATGAACCATTACTCTTTTAAAAGAGGCGCCGATGGTATCTACCGTAGCTGCGTTCCCAATGATGAAATAGACGATGTCATTTCCCATTGCCATTCCGCCCCTTATGGTGGACACGCTAGTACGTCAAAAACCTGTGCAAAAATACTTCAAGCTGGCTTCTTTTGGCCTACCTTATGGAAAGACGTCCACGTAGAAATTATGAACTGCGATAGATGTCAACGCACAGGAAATATATCTAGACGCGATGAAATGCCGCAAAAAGGAATCCTCGAAGTAGAAGTTTTCGATGTATGGGGAATTGATTTCATGGGACCTTTCCCCGCATCTTTTGGAAATAAATATATTTTGGTAGCCGTCGACTACGTATCAAAATGGATTGAAGCCATCGCTGCACCCACAAACGATACACGTGTGGTACTAAAACTATTCAAGAATATTATCTTCCCACGATTCGGTGTACCAAGACTAGTGATCAGCGATGGTGGCTCCCATTTTATCTCTAGAATCTTCGAAAAGTTACTTTCCAAATATGTCGTTAAACATCGCATAGCCACACCATACCATCCTCAAACGAGCGAACAAGTGGAAGTGTCAAATAGGGAGATAAAACAAATCCTTGAGAAAACCGTAACTTCATCCAGAAAGGACTAGTCCTCCAAGCTAAACGATGCTCTTTGGGCATATCTGACAGCTTTTAAAACCCCTATCGGAACAACGCCGTTCAAGTTAGTTTATGGAAAATCTTGTCATTTGCCAGTAGAATTAGAGCATAAAGCTTTTTGGGCCATAAAAACCCTTAACTTAAATTATAAGAGTGCTGGCGAGAAACGAGTGTTAGATATCCATGAACTAGAAGAATTGCGTTTGGACGCTTATGAAAATGCTAAAATCTATAAAGAACGAACAAAAAAATGGCACGATAAGCGTATCTCGCGGAAAGACTTTAAGGAAGGAGACATCGTACTCCTATTCAACTCTAGACTGAAACTTTTCCCAGGAAAATTACGTTCCAGATGGTCCGGACCGTTCGAAATTAACAAAGTTTTTCCAAGTGGTGCGATAGAAATTAAAGGCAGTTCTATCGAACCATTCATAGTTAATAGCCAACGTCTAAAGCACTACTTTAGCGTCGGAAATATCGACTATTCGGCTTATCTTCAGTTAAGTGAGCCGCCTACCCCAAATACCTAACTGAATAGGTGTTAACTGTCGAGCCGTCGACATAAAATAAAGGCGCTTCGTGGGAGGCAACCCATGTTTTACTTTAATTATTTTTTCTGCTTTAATATGCTTTTCTTTTTCTTTTCTTTTTCTTTAAAACATTTTCATGATTACATCTCTTACTCCTTTCTATTTTTCTTCTGTTTTTATTTTTCCCTTTCATCTTTCTTTTTCTTTTTAATTTAACTTTGGCAATTTTCTAACCCGAAAATACTTACTTAATTTCTTTTTTTCAAACATTTATCAAATATTTTCAGGGGGGTAATTCTTTTGCTTTCATATTTAGCGCTATGGATTGTGCAAACTTCATGAATGTCAAATTGCGAAGCAGACACCAAAGAAGACGATTTGTGGACCTGGGTGAATGGGAGATGTGCCCTACTATCTACGCAGATGATCATGCTATGGCCGCCCTTGGCATTCGTGAGAGTGTCATGTACTTGCTGCATCAGATTGGCTGGGACACTGCTCCTATTCGAAGACGGTTCTGTACCTACAAAAAGCTGACTCTAGAGTTCCTAAGCACCCTGAGCTTCATTCCAAATCATGGGATGGGATTCAACCGTGGGTTGATCACATTCAGGATGTTTAACATGGATTACACTTATAACCTACGGGAGTTTAGCCAGCTGCTTGGGTTCCCTTTTGGACCCGATGTTATCAGTATGACACAGGAGAACCTCTTGCCTGAATCTGATCTTGATTATTTCTGGGGAAGCATCACTGGTAATAACCATCCTGAGCCGTCTGATCTTTACTCTGAATGCATCCATAACTCGGCTATCAGGTATTTCCACAAGATCATAGCCCACACCATCTTTGGCAAACAACAGAATGTCACATCTGTATCCCGTGATGAGCTGTTTATTATGTATTGTGCATCCCAGAGCCGTCCGGTGAATGGTGCAACTTATATGCTCGCTAATATGGAGTGTATCATCCAGACTCCGAATGCACCGATCTTGTTGGGCGGGTTAGTTACCATGCTGTCTAATGCAATTGGACTCCGCCGGCCTATGCTCGAATCTGCCCCGCTTTATGGAATAAAGCCGATGGACATTGCATTCTGTTTCAACACTAGCATGATCGGAAACCTTGGACCATATCAATTTGACCTGCTAGTTAATCATCAGATCGTCCACCAGTTTAAGCTTCCGGACCCTATCACCAGTGTGCACAACAAAGATAACTGGCTGTTTGACCTTCACCATCCTGCTTCACCGCCCTCCTCACCATCTACGGTTGACATTTATGAGGTTCCAAACACTACTCATGCTGATGAAGATCCTGCTACACCGCCAAGATACCATGAGTTCCCTGATCCTTGGGAACAGCGGGCTACTTCCGCCGAGACCGCGACCCAGGCTCCTGAGATTACTCCACCTCCACCTACTGTTACCCTAGACTCCTTACATAAGGCAATTACTGACATGCGGGGTGAGCTGACATCCCTCCGGGTGGACTTCATAACCTTCATGGACTTGGTGACTGATCAGCTGGACTACATGCATCAGCATATGTTTCCGCCTCCCCGTGGCTAGAGTTGCCATTGTTATTCATTTTCTTTTCTCTCGCATTTATACATACAGTGGGGACACTGTTTAGTTTTAGTGTGGGAGGGATTTTCAGTTATTATTTCATTATTTCAGCTTTATCATTTTTTATTCCAAGTTATTTTGAAACAATTTCTTATGAATTTATTCTATTAATTATTTAAAGTATAATGTTTATTTTAATTTGCATTTCTTTTCATTTCCCGCTTACTGTTTATTTCCTTTTTATTTTACTGTCTATGTTTATACGCAATATTTCTATTTCGTTATGTAATGGTAACAAATATTACAAACTTTAAATTATTTGAACACGAGTTGCCTCAATCCGACATCGCGAGACTTCTTGGCTTTTGTTCGGACGAAGGTGCTCATTTCCGGGTGCCAGATAGTTTTGGTGAGGAAGCTTTCAACTTATGGCACAGTTTGACGAATATCAGTGCCGGATCCTATGACCACTTGAATGCCACCCACATTCACAATCCGGCCATCCGCTACTTCCATCGCATCCTTAGCAACACAATCTTCACCCGCGACAGCAACCATAAGCTCAACTCCAAGGAGCTCTTCTTTTTACACTGCGCATTCACTGGGCAAAAGATCAATGCCGCCCCGTTCCTGCTTGCTCACATCCACTCTATTTGTGCTAGAGGTGGAAAACCATTTTATTTCGGAGGGCTGGTTACTTCAATTGCCATTGGTCTGAACTACGGTGCTGCTCTCGCAACCTTGCCTTCTATGGCACCGACTTTGTTAACCTTGGATCACTGCAAAGCCACACACCTCATCTACGAGCAGGAAGACGGCAGATTCCACTCTGTAATCAGGAACACTGTCTATCAAAATATCATTTTACCGAACAGGGACCGAATCGATCCAAGTAACCGAGAAAACTAGTTGTTTGATCCTGAAATTCCCGCAGAGCGTGCACCTTCCCATGAAGACCAACCTGCAGCCGCCGCAGACGAAATACAAGAAGAGTTGGATAGTGCTCCTCCAGTCCACGACATTCCAGGATCCTCATCTGCACCTCCTCCTATTAATCTTGAAGACATCCTCCGCGCCCTCCACATGCAAAACCAAATGAATGCGGCGCTTGAAAGGAGGCAAGCCGATAATTTGAGTCTCTGTGCGCCCAAAACGCTCAGATCTTGACTGGGCAGCGCAACATGAATGAGAGGTTAGATGAGGCCCAGTCAGAGCTTAACGCCTTGAGGATGGACGTGAGTACCCTTGGCTTCCAAGACACCGAAACTGAAGCCACTCCTACCAGACGCTCTCGCACCAGGAGTAGAGGACGTGGTCACCAGTAGTCTTTCTTTAATTCCTATGTAATTTATTATTTTTCTGTTTCATTTCTTTTCCGTTTGTTTTTGTAATTGTACTTCCCCACATATATACCGCAACATTGAGGACAATGTCAGATTTTGTATGGGAGAGGTACCTTTCAATCTTTTATAAACTAGTAAATTCTTACGATATGTCTCGATTCAAATTCTTCGCTTTATTTAGCCATACCGAAAAATTTTTATTTTCGCATTAGCCCGACATACCTATTTTAACGAAATCCCGGTTGAGGAAGCCGAAAACGACATAACAAGATCGATACGGTTCTGACACCATAGACTTCCTACTTACGCGATCTGTTTCAATAACCATTATACCGATATCTGGAGTTTCAAGTTCTAGAAGTAACCCCTAGTAGTTTATACTAGAAGTCAGCACCGTCTTGACATAAACCACGTGGAGAATCGATGAATATAAGTGTTTGATGCCTGATTCTAAAAATATCCTTCCTATCTCGCTGCTAAAAGAAAAGAAAATTTGTGTACCAAAATATACGGGCACATATAAGAGCTGAGCAAATAATGAAGGAATCCAGTGTTGGTTGGTTCAGAGGTATCTGGTCCTGAACTCGGTAGGGCGTGCTACGGCCCGATCCCCCACAACCTCCAATTTGGATAACATATGTAGGGTTTCCACATTCATGTACCAGACCCCGTGCTAAAGGATCAAAGTCACTAACCGGTTACTCCACTACGTGCGTGCTAAGACAAAGGGCTTAATGTGATTGCGCCAGAACGAAACCGGGTGAAATAGATACGAGGAACTCCGGGCAGAGTTATAACGGAACTGTTGGATAGCTCATTTAAAATGGAAGTCTACGGCTAAGCTTATTGCTTGTGCCATTAGTGTATCTTTAGTGTTTTACTCAAGTATCGGCCGAACCAACGAGGACTTCCCGAAACTTCTTTAAAAATCCAAGGTATGTCATGCTTATGCGCTTGACAAAAACTTGTCCGACCTTTCGAATGACTATTTGCTTGAGGACAAGCAAAGGTTTAAGTATGGGGGAATTTGATAACGAGAAAACATATCATATAATTACCATGCTTTTTACCGATTTTTATATTTCATTAAGTCGTCTAACCCCCGATTATTCCGAGATTATGTGTCTTTTTACAGGTATAACATTTGTCGACTCAAACCGATGGAAAAGGACAACATGAAGAAGGCTAGACAATAAACAAAGAGAAAAAGAATAAAAAAAAATACAAAGTTTGGATTTTTGGAACAGTGACGGTCGTCACATCCTTGTGACGGGTGTAACACCCCCAACATGAAGAAACACTCGTCACACACCACTGACGAGCGTAATGCACTACTTCAGCACGTTACGACCGTCACCCACCTGTGACGACCGTCACGCGCGTGAAGGTGGACGTTATACATGGATTGAGACGTGGGCATTAAGGGCAGACTTGTTCTCCCTTACTCTGTTGAGTCTCCTATTTTCCTGCCACCACTATTAGTGCTCCTATATTTTCTCCATTGAAGACTTCATCAAGAATTCAAAAACTGCTGATTTTCCTATGCTATATATATGTGTACCAGTGCATAGTTCAAGGGTCGAAGAATTTTCCTCAGAACAAATATTATTTTCTTTTGCAATTATTTTCCATTTGCTTGTTTTGGAATATTGTTTTCACGTTCCTGTAATTTTCATTCAAAGTCTTAGTTTTTAGTTTTAAGTGTTAATTCTTCTTTCAAGAATTAACACGAATTATTTACTGCAAATCAAGCTCGAAGATTGGATTATTGTAATACTTCAAGATTACCATAGCAACTTTGATTCCAGGTTTTATATTGCAATTATTATTCATTCAGTTTTTATATTATGCCAATTATCGCTATGAATTATATTTTGAACTGTATTGCTGTTAAGTTAATTATGTCTGGCTAAATTATTAATACCGGTATGTGACCGTAAGAACTGAAAGAATTCAGTGATACCTTGGCCAAAAATATTTATAAAACAATTTCTGGTTTCCAATTTCCAAGATTAATTTAACTATCCTTGTCACGAGAGTGAGAGGTTAATTAACACGATTTTGCCACGAGAGTGGGAAATTAATTAAGGCAAGAACCTGCATGCGAGAGCTGGGGTTCAACCCAGATAGTGGTAACGAAGCATTGATTTTTAAATACACGAGAGTGTTTTAATAAATTAATTAAACTCAAATTGTTTTCAAAAAGTGTTATTAAATTTAAAGTGCATCCACTAGGTTTAGTAGCATGACTTATTTCATAAACACGAGAGTGTATGTCTCAGGTTTTTAAACAATTAGCTTTTACCGAAATACTTTATAGGCCAAGCGATTCACCGAATTCCCTAAGTCCGATTATCACATACCGGTATAATTAATACTATTATTTTTAATTAAACTGTTTCCCCCAAAAATCAAATATTCATCGCTTAGTTAGACAAATTGTAGCATTAGATCGTATGCGATTGATCCTCAATCTCTGTGGGTTCGATAATCTTTTAAAACTAGAACGACTGAACTCTATACTTGCAGTTAATATCTCGACAAACTTATAAAGTCCCGATCACCTAGAAAATAAGATAATTTTCCCATATCTGACATTTCAAATTCTCTCATCATCAGCTCTTTGAACTTAGACAAGTTCTCCAAGCTATTTCAATTAAAAAATCTTAATTCGACTAAGTATGAGTCAATCATCTTGTTCCATGTCCTAGGTGTCTACCTGAGGCCATAGAGCGCTTTATGCAGATTATATACTTTACTCGTTTTCTTCTGAATCACAAACCCTGGCGGTTATGTGACATAGACCTCTTTGTCTAAAGGACCATTTAGAAATGCTAATTTCATATCTAGATGAAATTTTGACCAACCTTGGTTGCATACCAATGCTACCACTAGTTAACAGTCTCCAATATTTCTACTTGAACAAATACTTCATAGTAGTCAAGTCCTTCTTATTGAAGAAACCATCGAGCTACTAATCTTGCTTTATGTCTTGCTATCAACCCATTAGCATTGTGTTTCAATTTGAACATCCATTTAACTTTGATAGCAATTTGACTAACTCCCATGTATTGTTTCTTTAAATTTCTTGTAACTCTTCGACCATAGATAACTTTCACTGTTTAATCTTCAAAGTTTCATTATGGTTGATTGGTTCAACACGTGCAAGTAAAGGCAAATGAACTAATTCTCCATCTGGTGTGACTTCATCATCACCCACCACTTCATAATCACAAAGTCTTGTTGGAAGAACTCTATTTCTTTGAGGTCTTTGGCTTGTTTAAACCACAACCTCTTCGACTTCGACCGTTTCTGGAATGTCAACAACTGCTATGACTTCGATTGGAATATTAGCAATTTCTTCGACTTCGACTTCATCAGTTTCTTCGTCGAAACTATATATCATCAATGGCTTGTTAATTGCATCATTAGAATTCTAATCCCAAGAATAATTTTCATCAATCACAATGTCTCGACTTAACAAAATCTTCTCAACTAGATTGAATAGCTTGTATGCACCAATTTTATGATATCCTACCAGAATCATAGGTTCACTCTTGTCATCAAGCTTCTTTCTTCTTAGATCAGGAACATGCTTGTAACACATAGAGTCAAACACCTTCAAATGACTCACTGATGATCGTTTGTTACTCCATACTTCTTCAAGATCCTTGTTCTTCAATATCTTGGTAGGGCACCTGTTCAAAATATAAACTGCAGTCGAAACAACTTCACCCTATAAGGATTTTGGCAAATCCTTTTGCTTCAACATGCATCTCGTCATATCCAATATGATTTTGTTTCTTATTTCTGCAATTCCATTATGTTGAGGCGTATAAGGAGCAGTTACCTCATGATTGACACCATGTTCTACACAAAAATCTTCAAACATCTTGGATGTGTATTCGCCATCTCCAACTATCATTAAATCTAATCAAATAATTAAATCTAATCAAATCTAATATAATATTTCAATAATTTCATGATTCAAGTCATGTTAAATAAAAGTACTTGATTCAAATCATACATTTTCTTAATTTAATTAATTGTGCTGACTTTGAAAAAAAACAGTTTTATGCATGCAAAAGCCATTTTAAAAGAGGTGCAAGTGAAATTTTATTGTGAGAGCAGAATAATAAACATAAAGTCACGCAATAAAACACCCTAATTGCACAGGATTATCTTAGGATCAATTTCATGTTAGACCATGAATAGTTTTGATGGCCTTCTATTATGGATTATGTGTGTTGCTATATAGGTTTTTGTATTTTTTGTTGTTTCCCACCAAGTTAATAGACATGGGATTTTTAACAATCCTGTATTTCCATAATAAACATAAGTTACTTTAGTTGTATCTTTTTTTTTATATCAAAAGGTGAGCATGGAGCATCACCTGTAAATATTATAAAATAAAAAGGTTACAGAGTAGAGGGAGGACATAAAACCAAAGCCCTCTAAGCAAAGCAGAAGCAATAAGAAGGCAATCCTAAACAGTTTTGGGCAAAATCAGATTTGATAGCACAGGAAGTGTAGTAGTTTCATTGACTTCATGTCTACCTTAAATAAACCTCCTTTAGTTGGCCGAAATAATTTTTGAAACTATAATCATCAGTCTACCGGCCGAAATCTTGATGATGATTTAAAAAAGAAAATTGGCAAGGATATTCGATCTATAGAGCATCATTCTATCTAGATCTAAAATCTTAAGAATCACAATTATGACATTAGCATTAAGGATAGCTTTTCTCGAATATTAGGGATAATTTCAATTTGTTTATATGATAAACTGCGTAACAATATTTAGTTGAAAATTGAGTAAATAGATAAAAAAATTTCAAATTTTATAAACTTTTAAAATATAGTTGAAAAGAGAGTAAATTAAGGAAACTTTTCAAATGTAGTTTGACTTGTAAAATAAGTTAAAATAAAAAAAAGTTAATTAAATTTTAAATAATTAATTTTATTGAAAAAAAAATTAAAATAAAATAATAAAATAATAAAATAAATAAATAATATATAGTGGATATAATGAATATTGATATATGTAATTAATTGAAATAATTATCCTCAACAAATATTAATTTTAAATTAAAAAAATCAATTTAGAAGAGACACTTGATCATAAAAAAAACTACATTATTTTTTAAAACTATTTAGTTAAACTATTTAACAGAAAAGTATTATAAGAAATTAATTTTACATTAAAAGTTTAAAAAGATAAAAATAAATAAATAAAATATTTAATATGTAAAATAAAAGTAAACATGTGCTTTAATGAAACATTTATTATAAATAAAAAGTCAATTTAAAAAAATAAATAAATAATAACTTGCAAGTGATTTGTGTGCCTATCAATCAATCAAATATTATCCTACTAAGTAGATCAACTAATTATAAGAATTAATTTTCGTTATAATATTTTATTTAAGATCACACTTCTATCCAAATTGTTAATTCTGAAATTTTTCTGAATAACGTCTCTTATATAGTATTTTTAGGTCTTTCTTTTTCTTTGTGTTTGTCTTCTCTCTGTGATATACTTTCATCACCATAAATTTAAAGGTCTTCTCACTATATGCTCAAACCACTTAAGTTTATTTTCGATCATCTTCTCTACTGTAAGTGTTACCCCAACATTTTTTATAATATTTTTATTTCTAATTCTATCATGTTTAGTCTTACCACACATTCAACTCTCATCTCTTTCTATCACACTCATTTTATTCTCACGTTGATTCTTAACTGCTCAATATTTTATTTTGTATAATATCACAAGTCTTATAGTATTCTCATAAAATTTTCCTTTTAGTTTGAGGAGTATCTCTACGTCATATAAAACCCAAAAACCTTCTTAAGTTTTAGCCACCTGATCGTACCAGACCAGAATGGATCGTCACAGTCTTATGTCGAGCAGACGTTGAAAGTGAGATGAGGGAGGGGGGGGATACCTGCAAGACACTCTGATGCTAAAGTAAGATTCAGGAAGAGTGCTAGCAAGTATGAGAGTATGAGTATGAAAGAATGAATACCTGACCCTCTTAAAGGAGATGGTATTTATAGCCCCCAACACTGAGCCAAGGTCTTCAATATTGGGCCACGATGAGGCCTAACAATGGAGACTTCCAGGGCTTACGTGTGTATGGAATCCAATACATAGACTCCCCTCTGGTCAATTTCCACGAGAGAATAGGTATTGGACCCGTGATTCCCGGAGGGCAGTTATGGTGACAATGACACAGACACGTGGGCCACGTTCCCTAACAGACACGTGGGGAGTTGCCCAACGATCCTCAGCTTGGGTTGCTTGTCTTTGGGCCTTATGCAAGGGTGTTGGATTGGGCCTCCCCAACAGTGGGGTAAGTGCGGGCCTAGTCCAGATCAGGAGCCCCCCAAGTTATTGCCCTTAGGTGAAATGGTAATAACTTAAGTTCAGCTTTATGGCCGGGGATAATTTACTCGAGAAGGGAGGTCGAAGTCCTTTGACGGAAATGAGTTGTTTCCCGTGTCGGGGATAACCTGTTTTCCTGTGTCGGGGATCTCGTGGATAAGCGAGTTGTGAGACAACCAGACCAGTTATTCGTCCAATGCTCGACGAGAGTATATAGGCTACGGGGAGCTTCCATGAACTCTTTTTCAACATGCTCGTCTTCAAGGGGTTGTTACGATGTCGAGCGTTATTTCTCCCTCGATGTGGATCACGACGAATATGCCCGTTGTAGCGGTAGAAATATTGAGAATAAGCCATTGGATTGACTTGACTCCCACTGATCAAATTAAAAATCATCACCACACTTTATTGTTTTCAAAGGAATGAGAAAAGAGCAAATAACCCAAAAAGAGGGGGAGAGAATCTAAGTTCAGGGATTGATTATGCAAAGGGAAGGTATTAACACCCTAAACATCTACGGTACTCCGCAGGAACCTCTTTAAAAATATGTGTATTTTGGCTATAAGTGTTGTATAAAAAATGGATTGTAGAGATGAGGAAAGAAGTATTTTTTTATGATTTTTGCACCCGCCGCGGTTGTGAACCTTTAGTGCCTACATGCCACCTTCTGTGCAATAGGGGATCAGGGTACACATAGTTCACCTTAAAAAAAATTTAAAACACAAGTGTGTTGGTTAATTTTAATAGACGAGACATCATCGTCTTATCAGAGTGGAAAACATACTTACTATCCACAATTATGAGAAAAGAGAATTTACGTCATCTCAAAGCGGAGGATATAACTTGGATTTTAAAAATTAACAAAGCTTCGCTCAACACCCAAGTGGAAAATATCTCACTTCACGATACATTGTAGAAGTATAGTAGTTCGCATCACTATAGAGATTGACAAGAGTCTAATCTTTTGAGAAAATTTTAAGGTAAAAAGCCAAAGTGGCAAAATGGTTTGAATGAGATTGATTGACTTTTAATCTTCTCACAAAAATGTCAAGGTATTATTAAGTTGATTAAAGTATGATTAAGAGAATATTTTAAAATAACATGGACATAAGTCCAAGTTTATTATGAAAGCAGTTCAAATTTAAAAACAAGAAGAGTTTTTAAAAGGAGTGAGGAGATTTTGAAATTAAAGAAGACGCGAGGAGATGAAGGGACTATCGTAAGGCATAAAGTAAAAGCTAGGGGAAAAGAACCGTCTAACCAACAAGAAGCCAACACTTAGACATAATAAGTCATTGTAGAATTCCCATCCTTTGGATTGAAACCAAGCAAACAAAGATACTAAACCTCTTAAGAAACCAAGCTTCAATTGCATTAAGTCTTCACAAAAATTGGACAGAGTAACAATTGTATACAGATGAATTCCAGATTACAGACAAAGCATGTAATCATAATAACCTACACACAAAACAAACAAACAACCCAATATCTTGGGGTAAACCCCAAGAACTCCAGACAAAATAACAGTTAAGATCACAAGGTCTCAAGGTAGGTTGAGGTCTCTACTCTAAGTCCAAGAAGTCTAAAATCTCCATAATGCCAAGGATATAACCAAGTAGTCTAAGTAACATTAATTTTTTTAGGGTTCAAGTTGATTATTAAGTTTCTTCAAAAAGAAATGAAAAGATCAAATGAGCAAAACTAAAAAAGACTTAAAAGGAAAAATATTCAAATGAGAAAAGATGAAAATAACATGAAATGTAAATGCTAAAATAAATGTGCTTAAAATAAAAGCATAAAATAAAATCACAAAATAAAGTTAATTGTTAGAAGTTAGAGGTTAGTTGAATGACCATCTTGAAACTTGCATTTGAAACTCATTAGAAGATTGATAAAATCAAAGTCTCTCATCAAAAAGTTTCATTTGCTTTTTGTCATGTATATCATCCATTTAAAATTCTCAAGGCAACAATAAATGATCAATGATGTTTAAGTGATTCACTTTGACCAAAGTTTATGAAGATTCATTAGAGGATTGATAAGACAAAAGCCTCCTAATAATGAATCTCAAAGTTATTGGATCAAAGGATTCAAATCAACATACTTGGGCTTACAAACATGGATTTATGCCACAAATGATCATTTCTCGAATCGGGACAAATTTTAGCGCTATATTAAGCAATCGTAAGTGGACTTATATAGAAGTCGCACCTATTTTAAGGCCGGTCAATAGCAATTTATGTGTCCTATGCTTGGAGAGATGATATGTACATCATCCTCTAACAACATATGACACAATAAGAAGGGGATAAGATGAAGAGGGATGAGAGAAGAATTAAACCATATTTGAACAAAAAAAATTAATCAAACTATTATTAAAATCATTCATCCATTTTTATGGAGTTAGACTCAACACCATGAATCCAATAATGTTAATAAAGCTCATGATCAAAATTTCATAGTCCAAGATGAGCCATAATATATACAAAAAATAAAATTGTATTTAAAATAAAGAAAAAGGTTTTTTAAAAATAATTAAAAAATGAAAATAAGAGGGGGGAAATGGAAATTATATTCAAATCAACCAAGAAAAATTAAATGAGGCTATAGAAAAATCAGAAATATACTCAAATGTTTATATAAATTTTTTGGTAATTTTTTAAGGTCAGAAACTATTTTTAAACTAATTAAAATTGCTCAAATAAATGGAAAAAGGATAAAAAATAGTAGAAGTAAAAATAAAATTCTAAAAAAAATTCATAAGGTAAGAAATAATGGAAATAATGTTGATGAATTTTTTCAGAATTTAAAAATGCTCAAAAGTATTTTTTAAGTAATTAAAAACAAACCAAAACAAAGAAAAATTATAAAAAATATCAAATCTAAAAATAAAATTATGAAAAAATAATATTCAGAAAGAGAATATTTGAAAATATTTTTATGAATTTTTTCATAATTTTTGAACCAGAAATGAATTTTCTATGATTTTTTGAAGTTTAAAACAATTTAAATATAAAAATCAGAAATAAAAAATAAAGTCAAAAAAATGTAGACCAATAGATGAGAGTAGAAACGCGCTAGTAAGCTAATCCAATAGATCAGACGCGTTGTGCATATCATGGTCTTTAGTGGAATAAGCACATGATCATTAATTAAATCAGATTTTTGAAAAATAAGTGTGATACACTTTCATTGGTTGATAGATGACACATTGGTCATCTTCAACCTCCAGCCAACAAAATATGCAGGTTTCATAAACTGTAAAATTAGAAGACAAGACCGATATCATTCGCTTTGTCTCTTCAAGACGATTCCAATGGTACCTTCGTGAAAAATTTATATAAGCTGTAACTCAGTCGTTTTGGAAGAGAAGTTTTGGAAAGAGATTTGAAATTTCATGGTCAAAACGTACTTCCAGTTGAAAGCAAATGTTGCGACTAGAATCAGGCTGAGAGCTTCATAATAGTATCAAAGTTTGAGAGAATTGGTAAAGGAATCTACCTATTGAAGTTAAGTTGTAGAGCTCTGAAACTTGACTTAGCTAGCACGATTCAGGGAGTTTTAGAGCTTAATTCTTCTTCTGTTAGCTCCAGTGAGGTTCAAGAAAGATGAATTGAAAAAGAAAAATTATTCCACGAGAGATAGCTCAGTGGGGAAATTGAAAGGATATACCCTTTCTGCCTAAGGCTGACACTCTATTGGAGAGAGGATAACACAACTCTGTAAAACAGGCTAATATGCCAACAAAATATTAATGGATGCACATGAGCAATGATTTGCTAAAAATTAACTATGCATAATATATGTATGAATGTATGAATGTATGAATGTCATCATGTATATGCTGACAAAACAAACGTATAACATTGGGGACAAACAGACAAAACCAACTTGGGTACAGCCAATACTCGGCCAAATCACATCCAAGATGAAAATTTCATGAGAAAGTAAGCACCAACTGAGGAAACAAATTCCTATTTTGCGGCTTAACTCTAATGGGAAGGAACATAATCTGAAAACAATTACATCATAACAAATAAATCATTGCAGATACAAGGATATAATATCCTCCTCCAGGCTTCACCAGAGAATATCACACAAACTTCAATGGGGAAACCAAATGTTTCAAGATCTGTACTTCTACTGGGGATTGCAATACTGATTTCAATAGGGTAGACGAAAACCATATCATTGAGATATCAACTGGGGATATCTTACTAACTTCATTGGGGAGGGAAAAACCACATCGTCGAGAGGAACCCAAGATACATTCTCCAATACTGTGAGTGATGATTGCACCAACTTCTATGGGGAGAAATTATGAAACCTCATGGGGATAGCAATTTTCAAAGAGACCCGTTATCCATACTTTTCTTGGGGATTTAAGAAGTCAAACCTTACAGCAAGAAATCAAATTTATGGGGATTTTAAATCAAACCCAGCACTTGGCAGGAGAAAACCCAAAAAGTTGACAACTGTTTCAACATTTCTTAGAAAAGATATTGCTCTTGTCTGGTTGCCTGGAAAACAAACAACGACAAGAAATGCTAGCAATGCAAAGGGAGATGCTTTGCAAATGATTTCATATCCGTATGCAAAAGGGAAAATACTCTCGTCATGTGAGCGTAGAATTTACTAGGGAATTTGGGGGTAGAGAACTCATACCATGCAAACCCAAAATCAAAATGAACCAAGACCTGACTGGGGAAAAATGGGATCACAAACCCAACACCGCACCATACATCCATTGGTATTATCTTCAATTATTTGAGAAGCATAAGAAGATCATACTCATTCCAACAAAACTGACCTGAGAGAGCCTTCCCGGAGGATTCAGACTTCCAAAATTTCAGAGTTCGTCCATCCTTGGAGTCACTATTTTTGTTCTCCTTGAGTCACAAAATATAAAGTAAAAAATTATTTGCAAATTCTTTTCGATTTTTTTTTGTTATTTAATCTGTTTGCTTTGAAAATTACTATCAATAATAAATGAAGTTATTGTAAGCTGAATAAAATAAGAATTGAAAATAATTGGATAAAAGCTCAAACTTTATTAATAGAATGGTAGTCTATAAATGGATGGACTCCATAGATGGTTACAAAGTTTAGAAAATGGTAATATTCATTGGAAAAGATACATTGAAATACAATGACCACTATTCTCCCTAACAACTTTGAATTCCTGAGCAGATACTTCGGTTGAAGATCAGTGAGGATCTAAAAAGATTGTTGCTTCAACGATCAAGTCTTGTCTGATGCAGTTACTTGCCAGGAAATCCCTACCTTTTTCCTAGATTTCCCTTGCGGGTTTTCAACCTACCGGGAACATTTATTCTGTTTATGTCTCTAATTTTTTCTTAGACCTCCCTTTCGGGTTTTCGGCCTACCGAGACGCTCCTTTTTTCCTAAGCTTCCCTTTCGGGTTTTCATCTTAGCGAGTTGTTCTTTTTATTTTTCTAGGCGAAGTATTTCTTGACTGCATCAACATTCAGAGGACGTGGGAACTCCTCGCCATCCATTGTTTCAAGAAACAATGCACTTCCAGAGAAGGCATTCTTGACAACATATGGTCCTTCAAAATTGGGAGTCCACTTGCCCCTAGAATCAGCGTTAAAAGACATGATCTTCCTGAGCATGAGGTCGCCTTCTCTGAATTCACGAGGCTTGACCTTCTTGTCAAAAGCTTTCTTCATTTTTTTCTTGTATAACTGACTGTTGTACCCCAAAATTTTCCCTCCCATTTTTCTTAAAATCATTCTTTCAAGGCTCTTCAAATGATCGAAAAACTCAAGGTTTGATTAGTCAAGGTGCTCCTCCTAGACCAAAGACCCATAACTAGGGTTTGAAATTTCTCAAGGAAATTTGGTTTGAAAAGGTCTCAAATGTCTTCCATGGATATTCATAGTTCCTCAACAAGGTTCATGTCAAGTTTCAAGCCCTACATCACAATTTTGCTCAGTCAATGTCTCAAATGCTTAAAAATCAACTGTATTTATAAAAAAGTCAACTATGGTCAACATACAGCCAAACTTCAAGATTTTTGGTCAACATCAACATTTTGAAATGATATTCATAATTTGATCAAGGGATGGTCATGATTCCCCAAGGAAAGTCCTCAGATCATTAAAAGTCAAGAATTGCCAAATTAGGGTTTTCCTTAGAAGAAGTCAACTGAATTTTGACCAGGCATAACTCTCTCATGCTTCATCAATGTTTCCCCAACCAAAGCCCATTTTTAAGAAAATTCTATTGTCTACAACTTTGTTTTTATTCTAAATTCCAAAAAATACTTCATTTGGAAGATATGATCTCATACATTATAGGTCATTTTCAAAAAGCCAACAAAAATTACTTTTGTCAAGGCATCTTACATCAATATAATATCTCCAAATGCAAAAATGATTAAAAGAGAAAGTGTAGAGGACATCTTGGGCTTTCCTAAAAGTCCAAGATCATCTTCAAAAAAACAAAAATTGAGCAAGTTATGAGTTGCACAAGTTGGGCAATTTTCAAGAAATGCATGAAATCTCAATTGAGCAAATTTGTGATTTTAAGTTATTAGGACTAACATTTTAGAGTTCAAACATACTCATGACATATCCAAGAGATTCTAAAACTATCCATGCATTATTTTGATTTTTATTTCTATTTATTTGAATTTTTTTCATTTAAATATAAAAGAAATAAAGTGAAATATCAAACAAATGGATCAAGGCTTAAGTGGGATTCATTTGGATCATTCAAGAGGCCCAAATTCGTGCAAGGTACATCAAAAATGACCAGGTTCACGCAGAAAACAAAAATGGCAAGGGATCATGAAGTTTGGAAACTTTTCAAAACTCGATTCTTGTTTTAAACCATGGTTTAATGGTGTGATTCCTTGACATGTTGGTGGATTTAATGGTGTAGTTATTTACCATATTGGTATAGCCTCCTACTCCTCTATAAATACACAACATTTAAAGCTTAAAGGGGACGGAAAAACATTGCAAAGAAAGCTTCACAAAATTCTCAAGAAAATACTCTCAAAGTTGCAAAGTTCATAACTGCATTCCCAAGCGTGATCAATCCAAACCAGTGATCAAATCATATGCATGAGGCTCCCAGAAGTTGAACCAGACTGATAACCAAGCCCTTCCACGTCCAAAACTCCCACATCCAATCATACCGATTTGGTTTTAAAAAAAATACACCATCAGAGAAGATGGTGTTTCTCCTCTATGTCTTGCTACAGCGCCTAGGCCAATGTTATTAGGCTTAGGGGATTTCAAATCTATGTACCCCCCTAATTACTTGTTTTGCAGCTTGGCCCAATTTAATTTTTTGTCTTTTTCTTTTATTTCTATTAATTTCTTTTCCCTAAAAATCATAAAATTAAAATCACAAAAATAATTAGACTTAGATTTTCATTAATTAAATTAATTTTAATTAATCATTTGTAATCACTTTTAAAAAAAACTAATTTATCAATTATAATTAGGTTTTCTTTTTCTTAATTTAATTTAAATATTTTCCTAAAACAAATAAAAACAACAAAAACATTTCTTTTATCACTTAGAAATTTTTCTTAGGTTTTTTCTCCATCCTTTCATTTTTATTTCTTTCTTCCCCCGCGCGTCTATTTATTTATTCGCATTATTTTTCATAATTATGTAAATATATAAAGGATGTAATAGTTTTATTTAGGACTTTTACACTTTTCTTTCCCCCATTTTGGTTTGTAATTCCCCCACCCCGAAGCTTTGTAATAATGTAGATTTAAATTCCCGCATCTTTATTTTTGTACTAATATTAACTATTAGATGAATGCTAATAGGCTTGTATGAAAAGACTAAAAGTAAAAGCTAGCAAACCTAACATTCGAAGATAAATAACTGAAACACAACACACTCGCACACACACCTCTAAGGTACCTTCACTTGTTGCCTTCAGAATAAACAATCACGACTCTCGAACGTAAGATATTTTAGTGGTGACCCTTTGGTTTAAAGATTATAAGTCCCTCGATGACCCTTTCGACATTGCCTCGGTATATGATCTTAAAACCTTAGGGTAATTACTAAAGTATCTTACTAGTTGCTTTCGTGACTGTACGATGACCCTCGCCCGTCCCTCAAAAATCCAATGATAGGGCTACCTACTCAATAATAGTAGGATAGCACTGTCTAAAGAAAAAGAGGAAAAGAACAAACCTTTCGAGTAGGTAGATATCTCCTAGTTTCTTGCTCATAAAACAATCAAAAACAATTTTTTCACACATACACAAACTCTTTTCTAAATATTCTCAAAGACAAAAAACACTTTGTATACATTCTCACAGAAACGAGAAACATTACAAAGTTCACCGTACTAAGGCGTCTTTTCAAAATATCTTCAAAACACACTTACACAAAAAAGCATTTTTAAAGTGAGCTAGCAACTAAGAGCCCGTAGATAACTACAAATGAAAAGGGTGCTAACACATTTCCTTTCTATAACCTACCCCCCTTACTCAGAAAATTCTCTCGAAAGGTCTTTCCTGTTCTTTTCACCCTTTCCTTTGTTGGATAAAAGAAAAGTTGGTGGTGACTCTTGATAACCGCAACATTTGCGATAAAACGTAAAACTAGTAAAGTCAGCTCTCCCACCGTATAACAGAACTGGAAACTCTGCTGGAGAACATAAACTAAAAGTGGGGTTACCTTAGAGCTAGATCAAATAAAAAATGCTTTACTTGTTTGATTTGTGTGCTTTATCTTTCGAGTTTATGTTTGGGTTATTATTAAAGATCCTATACCCGGAGTTGGGGCACCTTTTAGGTAAGTAGCAATAAATCATAGAGGTTGTATGGTGTAGACCGATATGGATGATATGATAGCTACATTAGTGCGATACTCTGGCTTGTACTAATGTTCCTTGAGTCAGTCAAGAATAACATTAGGCTTCGACATAGTGTCATTAAGCACTAACTGACCTTTAGAATTTTAAATTTACTCATCTTAGCCATTAGAAAGTAGCGAGATGGCCAGCTTTGGTGCAGACTGAAGTTGGTTGATACTCGATACTACACTCATTGAGATTGGACTTTCGGGATATTTCAGCCGCAATTCAGATGCTTGAGCTGAAATAATGCCTGAGAGAAAGATCAATGATTTGAGATCCCTAGAACCCGGTTACTATTGCTAGGACAGGTTGAGCCAACTAAAACTTCAAGATGGTACTTAGCTACAAATTCCATGCAAGCCTGAACCTAAGGCTACTTGTGTGACTTGTTTGCTTTCATTATCTAACAACTTGAACTCCTTGCAGGGTTTTGTTTGTATTCATTATCTAACGATGTGAGTTCCTTGCAGGACTTGTTTGTAGTCATTATCCAATAACCTGGACTTCTTGCAAGACTCACTTGTCTTCATCACCTTACACTTTTGCTTGGTGCATAACATACACATCATGACATCATGCCATAGCATTTTGTTAACCATTTTAAGGATCTCAAGGGCCTGTGATGCAGGTTATCATGAACTAGACGCCCAACAAGGGGCATGAGGATTTATTTTTGTCTAACCAAAGGCCGCCAAAGTATGATGAACCAAACATCTAGAAAGGGGCAAGGGGATTTATTTTCCTCTAGCCAATGCCGTAAAAGCATGATGTCTTGAGTCAGAGGCTATGATCCACTCGACATGGTGAACTTGATTCTAGTAGAAGGGCATTCAACGATACGAAGTTCTTCAATTGAAGCTGTAGTCAGATTCAGTTGCTAACATTTTCTTGTGTTTACCCTATAAGATCCTTGAAAACATTGCATGCATGTCATTACATAACAGGTCTTCCAGTACAAGTTTCTCATTTCTCGCTCTTTATTTCAGCAGAAAAATGACTCTCGAACAGAATGGCAGAGGTTTTCGAGCTCAAGATGCTCAGTTCGAGGAAATGTTCCTAAATCTATCCAAGGGACAAGAAGAATTGAAAACACTCCTCGCTGGGAACATGACCAAGAAAAATCCTGAAGACAACAAGGATGGCCAGTTGGAACAACTGCAAGCTGAGATGGAAAGGATGAGAATCCAGATGGGTAGTCAGATGGCTCTTATCCAAAGTTTAGCTCAGGAATAAGAAAAGTTAAGGGTTCTCATCAACAAGATTCATCAAGACATATATTACCGTCTGGGGAAAACTACTAGAGCTTAGGGCCTAATCAATGATCAATCTCTCTTGGAAGACAGGGAATTGGGTGACATGTTCATGCGGGAACATGTTGAAAATAAACTCAGGAGCGGTGAAATTTAGGGGACTACATCTTCAAGTACTCAAAAGAAATCATACAATGGAAAGAAGGAGTCAAGTACCGTGTACGACCAGAAGGGTCGTAATAAGAGTGATCTCAACCAATCCGTGGGGCAGTGCGTATCTCTAATCCAGCATCGATGCAACAACAACGACAAGGCAATCATCATAAGCAGGACGTGCCTAAAAGGAAATTCACCAAAATCAAAATGTCCTCGGCTCAAGTATTACAACACATGTTAAAGATGGAGTTGATAACATTGAAGGATCCTCCTCAAAATCCCAACACCGCCTCTCCTCGGTACAACCCTAATATGAGATGCACTTATCATTCCAATAGTCTGGGGCATGACACTAATGGCTGTTGGGCATTGAAAAATAAGATTCAGGACTTGCTCGACGAAAGGATGTTGAAGTTCAAACAAGATGGTCCGACTGAATTCTTCTGCCATCCCTCAAAGGCACACCATCTGAAGTAGGGGTGTTCGCGGTGCTGTTTGAGCGGTTTTGAAGCAAAAAATCACCTGAACCGCAAGAGAAAAAAATGTGCGGTTCAGTTTGGTTCGGTTGGCTTTTAAAAATAAAACCAAACCAAACCAAACCAAACTAAGTTCGGTTTGGTTCGGTTTGTGCGGTTTTTTACAAAAAAATTATTTAGCCATACATACACATATAGAGAAAAATATAATTTTGTGTTTAATCGTTCATACATTACCATAAAAAATTTCTAATTGTCAAAATAAGTTTATAATTTATTACATAAAATTGCGTATTATAATTTTATCTAAATCTAAAGAATGATATACATAAGATTGTATTCTTAAATAAATATTATACAAAGAATACGGTAAAATATATTTTATGAGAATAGTATTTATAAATGAATAATATTTCATTTTTTATGATTTGTAAATTAAAATACATATCATACAAATAATATGATAAAATATACACATAATACATCTTGATTTCTCTAAAGAATTAAAGAAATATATTGGTTAATAAGATTTAATAACATAATGCGATTTGGTTCGGTTTGGTTCGGTTTACAAAATACAAACCGCAAACCAAACCAAACCACGCGGTTCCATTAGAAAATGACCCAAACACATCCGAACCAAATGTGGTTTTTTGCGGTTTCGGTTTGGTTCAGTTCGGTTTTGCAGTTTTCTATTGGGCCAGTTTGTTTTGAACACCCCTAATCTGAAGTGACAAGTTAAGACAAAAAGGCTTTTTGTTCATTAGAATTTTCAAATTGTAATTTTCTTTTGATTGTTCGAACACTTATTTCATGTCAAACTTTGTTATTCCATTAATGCATTGCATATGTTTGTCTTGAATTAATCCATTAGTTGTCACTATACATAAACTATGCTTTTACTTACTTTTTGTGATATTCAAATCTCGATTAAAAGCTTAAACCTTTAGAGGGAGGATGACGAAAACAATACCATAATCTCATACAGTATGCTTTTGAACAGACCCTGCTAACGAGGTACATGCATTCTTTCAAATCCTAAACAGTGGAGTTATAAGGAAGATAATCCCTAGTCAACCCCTTTGAGCCTAAGAAGTAGGACTTTTCTTTTTAACACAAATTGAAACCTTTAATCATAACCTGGGGCAGGGTAGTATCTCAGTTAATTTAATGGTGCATTCAAACACAAGCTTTACCCTCATACACAACGAGTAGTGTCGAAGATAATCTTCTAAATCAAAAGACAGTGATGGTTCCCCGTAATCACTAAAATAGGCAGTCATTATCTCTCAAAAGAAAAGCCCGTTAAGTCAAAACCTATGAAGGAGACTTAAGAAAAAAACGGGGCGTCCCGCTGACTGTAATCACAAAAGAAACAGTTCAGGTAAAAGGTAGGGATAATAAAATAAAAAAAAGAGGTTGCTACAAATCCTCAACAAAAAGAAAATATTACAAAAAATGACTGCCTCCTCAAAATAAACTTTAGTATCCGAACCATCACTGGAATATCAGGGCAAAGATTCCAGACTCAATTGACGCACAATTAACTAAGTATAGGACTGAAGAAAATCACGAAGAACAGGTTGGGTACAAATAAATTTCGAGCTTTTATCCTTTGTTTCTTAAACCGTGAACTAGGTCACGCTACAACCCTTAAAAGTCCTAACTGAAGCATGGGTTAGTTCGAAAGCATATTGTTACAAAATGTATCCTGACTCCTGTAAGGTTTTCCATAAATCACGAGTTAATATCACTCTCTTACAAAATTTGTTTTACTAAAAAATGAATTTTCAAAACTTCAAGACATAAATAAGCTTTGCATTTTTTAAAATGCCATTGTTTGCATATGAGTAATTGTTCGACGATAGAGAAATTTGCACGACGGATATTCAATGAGCAGAAATCCTCTCAATAAACAGAATCACCTCAGATGGAAAGATATTTCCAGTAACATGCCTTTCACAATCAATGGGCATGACATGGTGTCTAACTGATATGGGGAAGTCGAGTCAAGATTCAATGAATCTCTCAAAAGTTCTGAATAGCCAGGGGCAGATCTTCATCTGAATCACTTGGGGCATTGAACATGAATTCCAATAAAGGATCACGTACAATCAAGAAAACATTTTCTGGTAGTGCTACAACACTTACTACTATAGACAATGACAATTCTCTGCACCCTGTGAACATGGAGATAGTCAGAAAATACTACGCATGAAAAAAAGACCCACTAGGTCGACTGGCCTAGGCAAAATAAGGGCATCCCGACGAACCAAAAAAGTTCGGGCAAAAATTAGGGATATATAAATAAAACTGCACACCCGACAAGTCGAAAACCTGAAAAGGCAACTTGGGCAAAAAGGGTATCCCAGTGGACTGAAAATCTGAAAGGACAGTCCATGCAAAAGTTAGGGATTAAAGCGTATGACTGTCTCGTCATCTCGTCACTTGTCTATTAGTAGAAGACTAGTCACCCTGATCAACATTCACCAAAGGATTTAGAAGTTGAGATATGTTCAAGTCTCCATGAATCCCCACAGGGCCACTGCCATGAGATTATCTCCACAAGGTAATCTTCACAAGTTCATACATTCCCCATAATTTCTCTGACAGATCACTCTGGCTGATAAAGGAGTATGATCTTCTCCCTAGCAATGTCACCAAATACAAGATTCCAAACATTACAGTCCATGGGAATTCCTCTCCCCAACTGAGTTGTCAAAATTGTAAAAGCCCCTGCAGATTACTTCTCTCCAATAGAGCGTATTCTCCTTGATAAAGAGCTACCCTCAGCTGGATATTCCTCCATCGCCAGGGTTTATTTCCCCAACAAGCTCCATATTCCCCATCACGAGTCTTTTCTCAGACTATTACAAATTAATGGACAAAACCCCTTGTCCCCAGTGAAGTTGATACTATTCCCAGTAAGTTGCTGCGAAGCCTGGAATCCGACCAGATAACAGTTTAAGTTCATCCTCAGAAAGTTGTTGCGAAGCCTGGAATCCGATCAGATAACAATTTAACTTCATCATCCTAGAAAGTTTATGCGAATCCTGGAATCCGACCAGATAACAGTTTAACTTCATTCCTAGAAAGTTGATGCGAACTCTGGAATCTAACCAGATGACAATTTAACTTCATTCTCAAAAAGTTGTTGCAAAGCCTGGAATCCGACCAGATAACAGTTTAACTTCATCTTCCTAGAAAGTTGCTGCGAAGCCTGGAATTCGACCAAATAACAGTTTAACTTCATCCTCCTATAAAGTTGCTGGAAGCCTGGAATCTGACTAGATAACATTTTAACTTCATCCTCCTATAAAGTTATTGCGAAGCCTAGAATCCGACCAGATAACAATTTAACTTCATCCTCAGAAAGTTGTTGCGAAGCATGGAATCCGACCAAATAACAGTTTAAATTCATCCTCCTAGAAAGTTGTTGCGAATCCTGGAATCTGACCAGATAACAGTTTAACTTCATCCTCCTAGAAAGTTAATGTGAGGCATGGAATCTGACCAGATAACAGTTAACTTCATTCTCCCTACTAAGTTGCTGCGAAGCCTGGAATCCGACCAGATAATAATTTAACTTTATCCTCCTAGAAAGTTGATGCGAAGCCTGGAATCCGACCAAATAACATTTAACTTCATCTTCCTCAGAAAGTTGTTGCAAAGCCTGAAATATGACCAGATAACAGTTAAATTCATCCTCCTCATAAAGTTAATGCGAAGCCTGGAATCAGACCAAATAACAGTTTAACTTCATTCTCCTAGAAAGTTGTTGCGAAGCATGGAATCCGACCAGATAACAATTTAACTTTATCCTTCTAGAAAGTTCATGCGAAGCCTGAAATCCGACCAGATAACAATTAACTTCATCCTCCTCAGAAAGTTGTTGCAAAGCCTGGAATCCGACCAGATAATAGTTAACCTCATCCTCCCCAGAAAGTTGTTGCGAAGCCTAGAATCTGACCAGATAACAGTTAACTTCATCCTCCTTAGAAATTTGTTGCGAAGCCTGGAATCTAACCAGATAACAGTTAACTTCATCCTCCCCAGAAAGCTGTTGCAAAGCCTGGATTTCAACCAGATACTAGTCAACCATCCTCTCAAAGACGAAAATTTAACCATCTCTTTTATCCCCAGTCAGGGTAAATAAGAACTAAATTCCCCAGTAAAGCGATGGACAACCAAAGGTTCCTGAACTCTACTCCCCAAGAAGAAATCAACATCCCATGCAAAGTTTCCTCAAAGCAAACAGGAATCCACAGCGGAAGTATTCAAGACAAAATTGAAGATACACATACTCTTCATCCACAACGACAGTCAAGGATTTATTTTCCCCAGACTAAGATGCTACTCAAATTTGTGAATGCGCTTCATTAACATTGCACATCCATAAATCATTTACCAAATGTCATAGAATATGCATACAAAATGCATATAATACAATCTCATTTATTTTGAGAACATCATTACGCAATGCATTTCATCGATCATGACATTTCATACAACTAAATATTTACCTTTTCAGGAAAGATCAGTCAACAAATATCATCAACTATGTATATGACCTAACAGTCTTCTCGAAAGCTGCATTTGACGAAGGGCTATTTCAGCATTTTCCTCAGAAGTTAAAGATAATTCAAGACCTCTACTGGTTCAGTTTAAATCAATCAATGATTTGTCCTGATTTATTTTCCAGTAGACTTCTTTCTCTGGTTAAGCTAAATCAACTTGAAGATTTTACTGATTTTGTTTCCAGTTAAAGATAATTCGAGACCCATGCTGGTTCAGTTTAGATCGATCAATGATTTATCCTAATTAGTTTTGCGATAGACTTCCTCCGCTGTTTTAATTTAAATCAACCAATGATTTATCCTGATTCATTTCCGGTAGACGCTTCCTCTGGTTCAGTTAAAGTCACCCGAAGGTTTATTCTGATATTTCTTCTAGTTAAAGTCAACAGTTATTTAGGATGACATCTATAAGCCCATCTCCTACAACTCTTTGTCCCTTATCCAAATGGCATCTATAAGCCCATTCCTAGTAAACTCAACCAACAACATTACTTCTTGCACAGGCGAATGCAAATTTATGGGCACTTAAGTGTTCAATCATCTTCAACCTTCAAGTCACGAATGATGGACATGCCAATCTAACTCTTCAGGTTTAAGAAGATTAAACAGGGGCAAATGTTGTACCCCAAAATTTTCCCTCCCATTTTTCTTTAAAGCATTCTTTCAAGGCTCTTCAAATGGTCGAAACACTCAAGGTTTGATTAGTCAAGGTGCTCCTCCTAGACCAAAGACCCATAACTAGGGTTTGGAATTTCTCAAGGAAATTTGGTTTGAAAAGGTATCAAATGACTTCGATGGTTCTTCATAGGTCCTCAACAAGGTTCATGTCAAGTTTCAAGCCCTACATCATAAGTTTGCCCAATCAATGACTCAAATGCTTGAAAATCAACTATATTGATAAAAAAGTCAACTATGGTCAACATACAGTCAAACTTCAAGATTTTTGGTCAACATCAACATTTTGAAGTGATATTCACCATTTAATCAAGGGTTTATCATGATTTCCCAAGAAAAGTCCTCAGATCATCAAAAGTCAAGAATGGCCAAATTAGGGTTTTCCTTAGGAGAAGTCATCTGAACTTTGACCAGGCATAACTTTCTCATGCGTCATAAACTTTTCCCCAACCAAAGCCTATTTTGAATAAAATTATATTCTCTACAAATTTGTTTTTATTCTCAAGTCCAAAAAATGCTTCATTTGGAAGATATAATCTCATACATTATAAGTCATTTCAAAAAGTCAACAAAAGACAATTTTGTCAAGGCAACTTACATCAAGATAATGTCTCCAAATGTAAAAATGATTAAAAGAGAAAGTGTAGATGACATCTTGGGTTTTCCAAAAAGTCCAAGATCATCTTCAAAAAAACAAAAATTGAGCAAGTTATGAGTTGCACAAGTTGGGCAATTTTCAAGAAATGCATGAAATTTCAATTGAGCAAATTTGTGATTTTAAGATATTGGGCCTAACTTTTTAGAGCTCAAAGATAATCATGACATATCCAAGATCCTCTAAAACTATCCATGCATTATTTTGATTTTTGTTTCTATTTATTAGAATTTTTTTCATTTAAATATAAAAGAAATCAAGTGAAATATCAAACAAATGGATCAAGGCTTAAGTAGGCTTCATTTGGATCATTCAAGAGGCCCAAATTCGTGCAAGGTACATCACAAATGACCAGGTTCATGCAGCAAATGAAAATGGCAAGGGACCATGAAGTTTGGAAAATTTTCAAAACTTGATTTTTGTTTTAAACCATGGTTTAATGGTGTGATTCCTTGCCATGTTGGTGGCTTTAATGGTGCGATTCTTTACCATATTGTTCTAGCCTCCTACTCCTCTATAGATACACAACATTTCAAGCTTAAAGGGGAAGAAAAAAACATTGAAAAGAAAGCTTCACAAAATTCTCAAGAAAAAACTCTCAAAGTTGCAAAGTTCATAACTGCATTCCCAGGCGTGATCAGTCCAAACCAGTGATCAAATTATATCCCTGAGGCTCTCAGAAGTTGAACCAGGATGATAACCAAGCCCTTCCATGTCCAAAACTCCCACATCTAATCATATCGGTTTGGTTTTAAAAAAAATACATCATCAGAGAAGATGGTGTTTCTCCCCCATTTCTTGCTACAACGCCTAGGCCAATGTTATTAGGCTTAGGGGATTTCAAATCTCTGCACCCCCTAATTACTTGTTTTGCAGATTAGCCCAATTTAATTTTTTTGTCTTTTTCTTTTATTATTTGTTTTCTTTTATTTCAATTAATTTTCTTTCCCTAAAAATCATAAATTCAAAATCACAAAAATAATTAGACTTAGATTTTCATTAATTAAATTAATTTTAACTAATCATTTATAATCACTTTTTTAAATTAATTAATGAATTAGAATTAGGTTTTCTTTTTCTTAATTTAATTTAAATATTTTCCTAAAACAAATAAAAACAACAAAAACATTTTTTTTATCACTTAGAAATTTTTCTTAGGTTTTTTCTCCATCCTTTCATTTTTCTTTCTTTCTTCCCCCACATGCCTATTTATTTATTCACATTATTTTTCATAATTATGTAACTGTATAAAGGATGTAGTAGTTTTAATTAGGACTTTTATACTTTTCTTTCCCCCCGTTTTGGTTTGTAATTCCCCCACCCCGAAGCCTTGTAATAGTATAGATTTAAATTCCCGCATCTTTATTTTCGTACTAATATTAACTGTTAGATGAATGCTAATAGGCTTGTATGAAAAGACTAAAATTAAATGCTAGTAAACCTAACATTCAAAGATAAATAACTGAAATACAATACACTCACACACGCGCACCTCTAAGGTACCTCCACTTGTTGCCTTCAGAATAAACAGTCACGACTCTTGAACGTAAGATATTTTAGTGGTGATCCTTTGGTTTAAAGATCATAAGTCCTTCGACGACCCTTTCAATGTTGCCTCGGTATACGATCTTAAAACCTTAGGGTAATTACTAAAGTATCTTACTAGTTGCTTTCGTGACTGTACGATGACCCTCGTCCGTCCCTCAAAAATCCAATGATAGGGCTACCTACTCACTAATAGTAGGATAGAACTATCTAAAGGAAAAGAGGAAAAGAACAAACCTTTCGAGTAGGTAGATATCTCCTATTTGCTTGCTCATAAAAACAATTAAAAATAAAATTTTCACACATACACAAACTCTTTTCTAAATATTTTCAAAGACAAAAAACACTTTGTATACGTTCTCGCCGAAACCAGAAACATTACAAAGTTCGCCGCACTAAGGTGTCTTTTCAAAGTATCTTCAAAACACACTTACAAAAAAAAGCATTTTCAAAGTGAGCTAGAAACTAAGAGCCCGTAGATAACTAAAGATGTAAAGGGTGCTAACACCTTCCCTTTCCATAACCTACCCCCTTACTCAATATCCTCTCGAAAAGTCTTTCGTATTCTTTTCACCCTTTCCTTTGTTGGATAAAATAAAATTTGATGGCGACTCTTGCTAACCGCAACATTTGCGATAAAATGCAAAACCAGTAAAGTGAGTTCTTCCACCGTGTAACACTGACCATGACACAAGGCTGTCATTTTATTTTCTTCAATTAAATTCAACTGGTCAAACCTGTTCTAGACTCATTCAGCCTCTGATAACTTGGTTTCCTTTATCACGCGCAAGGAGGTAATCTCAACCTCAACGGGGAGCATTGCTTCCATGCCATACACAAGAGAGAATGGGGTTTCCCCTGTTGAAGTGAGGACATATGTTCTATACCCATGCAAAGCAAAATGGAGCATCTCATGCCAATCTTTATAAGTAACAACCATTTTCTAGATGATCTTCTTGATGTTCTTATTAGCAGCTTCAATAATCCCATTCATCTTTGGCCTGAAAGGAGATGAATTATGGTGGAAAATCCTGAACTCTTCACAAAGTTCAGTCATCATATTGTTATTCAGATTTGAGCCGTTGTCGGTGATAATCCTGCTTGGTACACCATACCGACATATTAGATTATTCTTAATAAAACGCACTACCACCTATTTAGTGACATTAGCATATGAAGCTGCTTCCACCCACTTGGTGAAATAGTCAATTGCCACCAAGATAAAGCGATGTCCATTCGATGCCTTTGGTTCAAGCATTCCGATCATATCAATACCCTACATAGAGAAAGGTCACGGGGATGAAATAACATTGAGAAGTGTTGGAGGCACATGAATTTTGTCAGCATAAACCTGACATTTATGGCACTTCTTCACAAATTTTTAACTGTCAGATTCCATTGTCAGCCAATAATAACATGCCCTAAGAATCTTCTTTGCCATCGAATGTCCATTGGCATAGGTAACAAAGGAACCTTCATGGATTTCATGCATCAACATGTCTACTTCGCGTCTATCCACACATCTGAGCAAGACCATGTCATGATTTCTTTTGTATAACACATGTTCATTGAGGAAAAAGCTGCCTACCAACCTTCTCAATGTCTTTCTATCTTTATTCAATGCATCGACTAGGTATTCCTGAGTCTGGAGAAAATGCTTGATATCATAATACTAAGGTTTTTTATCTGACACTTCCTCTGCTACAAATACATGAGCCGGTCTATCCAAACATCGCACCGTGATACGAGGCACATCGTTCTAAGTATTCACTTGATACATAGAACGCAGAGTTGCCAAGGCATCTGCCATTTGATTTTCGTCTCTGGGAATATGATGAAATTTAAATTTGTTAAAGAAGTGTAGTAGTCTTCTAGCATAATCTTTGTAAGGGATCAAGCCAAGGTGACAAGTACCCCATTCTCCTTTAATCTGATTAACTACCAAAGCTAAATCACCATACACATATAGAACTTTGATTCTGAGATCAATGGCTTCCTCGAGACTCATGATACAAGCCTCATACTCCTCCATATTATTAGTACAATTAAATTTAAGCCTTGCTATGATACGGTGGGAGAACTGACTTGGGATTTTGTGTTTGTGTTTGCAAATGTTTCGGTTTAGCAAGAGTCGCCACCGACTTTTTATTTTATCCTAAGGAAAGTTCAAAAAGCACAGGAAAGACCTTTGAGATGTTTTTTTGGGTTCGGGGAGTAGATTATAGAAAGGGAAGATATTAGCACCCTTTCTATCCATGGTTATCCATGGGCTCTTAGTTACTTACTTAGATCACTTGCTTTGCATTTTCAATTGTTTGAAATGGTGCTTTGTGTGTGGTTTTGAAAGATGTTTTGAAAAGAGGCCATCATTGTGGCAACCTTTGTAATGATTCTTGTTTGAATGTATACAAAGGTGTTTTTGTCTTTTGAAAAGTTTTCAATATTTGAAAGTAGGGTTTTGAAATTGTGTTGTGAAGTGTGTTTTGAAAAATAGCAAGGATGTTTTTGCAAGCTTGATCAAGTAACTAAGAGCTATCTACCCTATTTTACTCAAAGATGTTTCTTATGTTTTAACCCTTTTAACAGTGTTGTTTCACCATTGTATTTGGTGAACAACCTTGTGTTAGGATGTGAGACGGGACAGGCGCGGGTCATCGTATAGACCATGATAACAATTGTGTCAAGTATTTTTGGCAATTTTCTTGAGGGACTTGATCATTTTGTTTTAGGCAACCCAGATAGCGTCATCGAGGGACTATGATCTTTTTATTTGTTTTTGTTTTGCCAAAGTACTTGACATACAACTATGGCCCATTTTTGAAGGCAACAAGTGGATTGTAACCCTAGGGGTGCAAGTGTTCATTGTGTTTGTTTTTCATGCATATTTGTCTTTGATTAGGTCAAACTAGTTGTTGATTTTATTTGCATACAAACCCTAAGTCTAAGCATGGCATAATTGGAAGCTTTTAAATGTGCGAGAATTTAAATGCTACACTATTACAACATGATATAGGGAGGGGGGTAAAAATTTGAATTGGGGGTATTTGACAAGAAATTAAATTCTAAGTTATTACAACCAAATTGAATGTACAAGGCATAATATAATATTTAAATAAATACAATTAAATAAATATCAAATAAAATGTATTATGCAAAAAAAAAAGATTTTTATGTATGTAAAAAGTATTTTGCAATGTGAAGTAAAAATAATAAAATAAAAAAAGGAAGCCAATTTTAATTATTTTGTTATTTAGGGCAAAAAACCCTAATTCTTAATAAATAGTATTATTTATTAATTATATACAATAATATATTAATTTATACAAAAAAATAAAAGTATATTGTAAAAAAGATATTTTTAGTGTAAAATATTAATAAAATGAAAATGTATTCCTTCTTTTGTATTTTTATCCTAATTATTTAACTAATAAAATATATAAGTATATATATATATAAGTATATATATATATATATATATATATATATATATATATATATATATATATATATATATATATATATATATATATATATATATATATATATATATATATATATATATATATATATATATATATATATATATATATATATATATATATATATATATATATATATATATATATATATATTAATTACTTACAAAAAAATGTGTATATCCAAGAAAATGTTTTGAAATGTAAATAAAAATAATAAATGAAGACAAGTATATTTTTTTGTATTATTTTTGAGTTTTAATAAAAAAGAAAATAGTTTATTTACCTATTTATACTAGTAAAATAAAAATAAATATGAAAAAATATAAAATAATTTTTTTGGCATTTTTTATATTTGGACAAAAAATAATAAAGTCAGAATAAAAAATAAAAACATCAAAATGACAAATATTCAAATAAATGGGCCAGGGGGGTGTAAACTGAAAAATGGGGTATCAAAAGCAAAGGAAACCAGGCTCAGCCCAGAATCCACTTCTTCTTCTTCCTTTGAACTGTAACACGCGCGCCTTGTACAGAAAATGCTATCTCCTGATTCTTTGATTTTTTGACAAAACTCATAACATGAATATTGTAGAGCATTAAACAACGAATCCAACCATATAAAAAACTTGGACTAACTCTCAAAGACCAGAGAGAATTTCTCTGGCCCTAATTTCTAACCTAGTTTTTTCAGAAAGTTCATGGGTGAAATTCTCCTAGTACGATTAATGTAAATGAAAACTAAACATATGTATGGCTTCATGGCTATGAGTACAACATATTTTATTCACAAACTTAAGCCTAACTATTCCTAAATAGTGAGATAGAAGTCCATGAAATACCTGTTTCAGTTGAGTTCGAGTTGGACAATGTAGCAACCTTCAATGGTGTTTGAGCTTCTTTCGAGCTTGCCTGAGGTCCAAGGAAGCTTTCCAAATGCTTGGCTTATTTTGAAACAGCTTGAATCGTGCTATAGAACTCAACCTGCAAAGCTTTGAAACAAAAATGGCAATGTGTGTTAAAGGTGTTACAGCTAGCAATGGATGATCTGGATAGCTTAGATATGTTGGTTGGAAGGTGTTTGAAGTGTCTTTGGGCAAAACGCACGATAGAATTTGATGATGGCTTGCAAAATGCAGAACTGACTCTGTTTTGTAGAAAAATGGAGATTTTGAGTATGAGGAGGTTTGAGTGATGAAAGGGTCGTGTTTCTGGCTTGTTGGGAGGTACCAAACTTGTTTTCAATGTTTGTGTAAGTTGGTTCTTACAAATGTGAGAGATGGCTTGTATTTTGCAAGTTTCTTCTTTTTCAAGCAAGAGTGTGTGTGTGTCCAATGCAGGCCTGTACAAGTCCTATATTATGCTGCACCTCTTTGTTCTTGGTTACTGGAATTGGTAGATTTGATCTGGCCCCATGCCTCAAGGATTTTGTTTTGACATAAAGTGCAACTTTACAAAAATGGCATTATACCTTTTACCATTTAGGGCTTAATTTTGTATGCAATGTCCAAATGACCAAGATAATACCTTAGCTCAATGGTTATGCATTAAATTATGGAGTACAAACTGGTTTTGAGGCCTGCAAGCTAGTACCAAACATGCTGATTTGAAAATGCAAGTTTGTATGAACATATATTGGCCATGGATCAAAGTGAGTTTTTGCCAACTTCAAGCATTTGATTCTCTCTAACCACAAGGGTGTTTGAGGAGTTCTTTGACAATTTGGAAAGCTTGGAACACGTACTATAATCCATCTTTGAAATGAAACTTGAAACTCCAAGTGGAACTATGTGAAAAATGGCCAAGAAGATGGGTCAAAATCCTGCCTAAACTAGGGCAAAATGTTTCTAAGTTAAAAGTTTTAGGTACCCTTGTTCCAAAAATCATAACTTGAGATACATGCTTCTTTTGAGAAAACTTTGTGATTAAAAGTTGTAGACTTTGTGATGGACTACAACTATCATGTTGCAAGTTTTGTTTGAATCCATTTGCATCTAGGTGAAAAAATGGGACAAAGTTAGGAAAAAATAAGAAAATTTCATAACTTAGAAAATTTCTAAGTTATGAAACTTTTCCATTTTAAACCCTAATTTGCATTTTTGGGTTTCTTGATGAACCAGTTTCATAATTTGACATGTCTTGATGAAAAATAACTCTTGGCACTTGATTTTGACCAAAAAGTCAAAGTTTGACTTTTCAGTGTACAGTCAAATTTTGATCAGTTGACTGAAAAATTCATCTGTCAATCCTATGCATTTGAGATCTTTTGAACTTGTTGAATGGGTAAAGATAATGTCATTGAGTTCTTGAGTCCATGTGTGAGCTTGATTTGCCATTGGTTAGGTCAAACAGTCAAAAATTGCCTTTGTACAGTCAAAACCCTAAAAATGACCTTTTTGCCCTTTTGGTGATCTGATTAAATTTCTTGTGGAATTGTGATCCAAACTTGATAAAATGGTTCATATGAGTTAATAATGTTGATGTGGGTCAAAATTCATGAGGTTTGATTGTCAATTGGCCACAATTGACTTTTTCCCCAATACAGTTGATTTCTAGGTCAACTGTCCAATTGACTGGGCAAAAATTTGAATCAAGGCTTGAAACTTGGTATGGACAAACTTGTGGGTCTAACATGAAGTATTAAAGTCACTTTGGGCATTTTAGGTCAAAATATACCTGTGCAAACTCAAACCCTAATTTAGGTCAACAGTGCAAGGAGGTGTCTTGAGCAGAGCAAACCCTAACTTGATCTTGAGTTCCAAGAGTCTTGTGATTGAGAAAATGTTGATGAAATGAGAGGGAAAATTTTGGGGTACAACAGTTGCCCCTGTTCAATCTTCTTGAACCTGAAGAGTTAGATTGGCAAGTTTGCCTTTCGCGACTCGAAGGTAAAAGAGGATTGGACACTAGAGTGCCCGTAAATTTGCACTCGTCAAAATAATGTTGAGGGAATGGGCTTAAAGATGCCATTTGGAGATGGTAGAACCTTACTGGAGATGGGCTTAAAGATTCCATCCAAGAACCTTTGTTGAATTGCAATGCTGTAGGTTAGAAGAATGAGCATCAAAATGGTATCCGTGTATGGAATGTCATTGAACTGTATCTGGAGACTGAGTTTGTTTAGGCAAAAGAATGGCGTCCGTGTCTGGCGCGTATCTGAGTTGTAACTATATTTGAACTTTGAATGAATATCAGAATGACTACCGTGTCTGGAGTGTATCTGTATTGTATCTAGGTAATAGAGAAACATCTGCGTATGGAGCAACTGTATACTGGGGATAAACTATGAATGAGTGACAGAATGACAACCGTGTCTGGAGCGTATCTGGACTGTATCTAAAGTTGATAACTGTATGAGTAGTAGAATGACCTCCGTGTCTGGGGTGTATCCGTACTGTAACTGGGATCTGAATAAGTGACAGAAAGACCTCTGTGGCGACTGCACTAGGGGGATCAAACTGCTGGTGTAAAGGCCAGAACGACATCCGTGTTTGGGGCGTATCTGAACTTGTAGTTGATAGTTGAATCTGAATGAGAGATAGAATGGCAATCGTGTCTGGAGCGTAACTAGTCTGTATCTGATTGCTGGAGTCTGGATGAGTAGTAGAATGACCGCCGCGTCTGGGGTGTATCCATACTGTATTTTAACTTGAAGTTCTGTATGAGTAATAGGATGACCGCCGTGTCTGGGGTGTATCCGTACTGTATCTGAATAATTGTTAACAAAAGCCTTTTAATCTTATCCTGAAAAGGGTAAAATGTTAGCTGAAACACAAAGTTATGTTGCATGATATGTATGATGCAATGAATTGTGTTTCATCAATGTTTATGATATATGAATGTAATGGATGTGCATGTAAGATGAGTAGCTGTCTTGCTGAGGAAAATAAATCCTTGATGACTGGAGATAATGAAATCTTTGATTGCTGTCGGGGAAAGTAAATCCTTGACCAAAGCTGGGGATTTTAAAAATCTTTGAAGATGAGAAATCCTTGCTGACTATTGACTGCTTGGGGAATAAGAAAAACTCTGAAAATCTCTACTAGGGAGTTAGAATCTGGGAGACTTATACTGGAGAAATGAGATTGAGAATCTTCAATCTGCTGAGAAATAACTCTGTGGGGAGAATGTTTACTCTGCTTGAGAAATCAGGAGCTTGAATTGCATGCCAATCTACTGGGGATTCCTAGTTGAAGATAAGGCCAAGAGTTAACTGTTATCTGATTGATTCTCAGACTTTTAAGATATCCTGCTGGGGAAATTGGGGAAAACTGAATGGTTCCCGCTGGGGATTGATAGTTGGAAATTTTGACTCCGCTGGGGAAGAAGGTTTAGAGTGTTCTAATTCCGCTGGGGATATTCATTTCAGGGTTTTCGGGCTTCACTGAGGATTGGGTTTTCAGAGTTTTCGGGCCCCACTGGGGATCTTGAAGCTTTGACTCTGATGGGAATTTTGAAGCTTAACTCAGCAGGGGAATCGAGTTTTAGACTGCACTGGCTCCGTTGCGGATCTTGAAGCTTAACTTCGCTGGGGAAATATACTCCATATCTAACCTTGTTGAGGATCTGAATGATGTATCGTAGGGGACTTCTTCTGGAATGGCATAAAGATATCTTCCTACACCTTTAACCTATCAGTAATTATCCTTTTTCAATTTCATTTTATTTGTAAGCAGTGATAATATTCAAATGCATATGCCTATTTTAACAAAACATTGGACGTTTTCAAATAAAACATAAGTGTAAGAAAAAAAGAAAGGCAAACAAATTTCTGCACTTTGAAGTATATTTGTATTTAACTTTTGTGAGTATCTTTGTACAAAGGAGACAGACATCCTAGTAAGAGAATGTTGTCGTAAAAATTGAAAAATTTTATACAAAAGAAAGATGGCTATGTGTAATAATTGCATAGGATTCCCATTATGCTATAGCCTTCACAACTCTGAATATTTAGTCCATTCGCTGCTTCGCCCGCTGATGACTGGATTGATCAGAAGCTTGGAGCTTGTTGGTGAAGAGATTGTTCTTAAAGTGATCCGACGAGACATAGTCATACGCTTTAATTCCCTAACTTTTTCCTGGAACGCCCTTTCGGGTTTTCGATCCACCGGGAAGCCCTTTTTTGCCCAAGTCGCCCTTTCGGGTTTTCAACTTGCCGGGTGTACATTTTTTTTTGTTTTATCCCTAATTTTTGCCTGAACCTCCCTTTCGGGTTTTCGATTCACCAAGATGCCCATTTTTGCCCAAGTCGCCCTTTCGGGTTTTCAACTTGTCGGGTCGTTTTATGCATAGTATCTTTTGACTATGTCTGCGTTCGCAGGATGCGGCAAGTCGTCACTGTCCATGGTGGTCAGAATCATTGCTCCACCAGAAAAGATGCTCTTGATCACAAATGGTCCTTCGTAAGTAGGAGTCCACTTTCCCCTGGGATCACTTTGCGGCAAGATGATCCGCTTGATTACAAGATCTCCGACTTGATATACCTGACGTCTGACTTTCTTGTTGAAAGCCTTGATCATCCGTTTTTGATACGTCTGACCATGACAAATAGCAGTAAGTCGCTTCTCGTCGATCAAATTAAGTTGATCAAGTCGGGTCTGAATCCAATCGTCTTCGCTCAAACCAGCGTCCTTCATAATCCTTAAGGAAGGAATCTGAACTTCCATGGGTAGCACACTTCCATGCCATATACTAAAGAAAATGGGGTTGCCCCTGTTGAAGTACGTGCCGTGGTACGATATCCATGCAGAGCAAATGGTAACATCTCATGCCAGTCCTTGTAGGTGACTGTCATCTTTTGAATGATCTTCTTGATATTTTTGTTCGCGGCTTCAACATCACCGTTCATCTTTGGCCGGTAGGGAGATGAATTGTGATGATAAATCTTGAACTGCTCGCATAGAGCGGTGATCATAGTATTGTTCAAATTTGTACCGTTGTCTGTGATGATCCTGTCGGGGACACCGTACCGGCATATGAGATTCTGCTTGATGAAGCGGGAAACCACATTCTTTGTAACAGAGGCAAAGGAAGCTGCCTCGACCCATTTGGTGAAGTAATCAATAGCCACCAGGATGACGCGATGTCCATTGGACACCGTGGGCTTGATCTCTCCAATCATGTCAATGCCCCACATTGCGAATGGCCAAGGAGTTGTCAGAACATTGAGAGGAACAAGAGTAATATGTATCTTGTCAGTGTAGACTTGGCATTTGTGGCAGGTACGGGAATGTTGATGACAATTAGCTTCCATGGTAGACCAGTAGTAGTCTGCCCTTAGAATCTTTTTAGCCATTGTATGCCCGCTCAAGTGGGTGCCAAATGTGCCACTGTATATCTCAGTCATGATCAACTCTGCTTCAGCTTTGTCTACACAACGAAGGAGAACACAATCATGGCTACGCTTATAAAGGATGCCATTACTTAGGAAGAACTTGGCAGCAAATCTCCTTAAGAACTTTTTGTCATTGACGGAAGCTCCTTCAGGATATTCTCGAGTCTGAAGATGCCTTTTGATTTCGTGAAACCAGGGTTGTTCCACTACTTCTTTGGTATTAATTTCATGACAGTGCACAGGTTCGTCCATTCGCTCGATGGTAATTTGGGGAGCCTCGTTATCCCAGTTGAGTTTAAACATGGAAGACATTGTAGCCAGAACATCGGCTAATTGATTTTCTTCTCGCGGGAAATGCTCGAAGGTAATTTGCTCGAAATGAGGCAACAATGTCAAGACATGTTCTTTGTATGGGATAAGATTAGGATGTTTGGTGTCCCACTCTCCTTTGACTTGACTGATAACCAAATCCGAGTCCCCAAATACGACCAAAGATTTGATTCCCAAGTCTATAGCAGCCTTGAGACCAAAGATGCAAGCTTCATATTCGGCCATGTTGTTGGTACAACTGAAACAAAGTCGGGCAGTGAAGGGTGTATGGCAACCTTCCAGAGAAATGAGTACCGCACCGATGCCGTTGCCAAGTGCATTTGAAGCACCATCAAAGTACAAGGTCCATCAGGATCCTTGTTCAGGTCCGTCATACGGTCCGTTAACTTCAACATTGTCCAATGTCATAATGTCCTCGTCAGGGAAGTCGAATCTCATAGATTGATAATATTCGATGGCTTGATGAGCTAGATGGTTAGCTAGTACACTCCCCTTTATAGCTTTTTGGGTAGTATACTGGATATCATACTCAGTCAGGATCATTTGCCATCTAGCGATTCTCCCAGATAAAGCAGGCTTCTCGAAGATATACTTGATTGGATCCATTCTGGAAATCAGCAAAGTGGTGTGAGTCAACATATACTGCCTTAGCCGGTGAGCAACCCATACCAAAGTGCAGCAAGTTTTCTCGAGCAGTGAGTAGCGAGTCTCACAGTCGGTAAACTTTTTGCTAAGGTAATAAATGGCATGCTCTTTTCGGCCAGACTCGTCATGTTGGCCCAGCACGCACCCCATGGAGTTATCCAAAACAATCAAATATATGATTAACGACCTTCCTTCGACGGGTGGCATCAGAATAGGAGGTTCTAGTAAATACTCCATGATCTTATCAAAAGCAACTTGACAATCATTGTTCCATTCAACTACCTGATCTTTCTTCAATAGTTTGAAAATTGGCTCACAGGTAGATGTCAGGTGAGAGATGAACCTCGCGATATAGTTTAAGCGTCCCAAGAATCCTCTAACCTCCTTTTCAGTACGGGGGGTAGGCATTTCTTGTATAGCCTTTACTTTAGCTGGATCAACCTCAATGCCTTTGTTGCTGACAATAAATCCCAAAAGTTTACCAGACCTAACTCCAAAAGTGCACTTGCTTGGATTCAGTCTGAGCTTATACTCCTTCAACCTGGCAAACAACTTTTGCAAATGATCAAGGTGTTCTTCCTCTGTCTGTGACCGAGCTATCATGTCGTCTATGTAAACTTCGATCTCATGATGTATCATATCATGAAACAAAGCTACCATGGCGCGTTGATAGGTTGCCCCTGCATTCTTCAGTCTGAATGGCATCACTTTGTAGCAGAAGGTACCCCATTGCGTGACAAAAGTTGTTTTCTCCATGTCCTCGGGGACCATTTTGATCTGGTTGTATCCCGAGAATCCATCCATGAAGGAAAAAACTTTGTGTTAAGCTGTATTGTCAACCAAAATGTCGATATACGTTAGCGGAAAATCATCTTTGGGGCTATCCCTGTTCAAATCCCGATAGTCCACGCACATTCTGACTTTGCTGTCCTTCTTAGGTACGGGCACGATGTTAGCAACCCATTGTGGATAGGAGGTAACAACCAGAAAGCCAGCGTTGAATTGCTTCATTACTTCAGCCTTAATCTTCTCAGACATGTCAGGCCTCATTCGGCGAACCTTTTGCTTGATCGGTGGACAATCTTCTCTTATAGGGAGACGGTGAACCACGATATCTGTGTCTAACCCTGGCATGTCTTCATAAGACCAGGCGAAGATTTCAACATAATCATTCAACAATTGCACCAAGCGCTCCTTAACATTTGGTTCCAGGTTGGCACCCAATTTTACTTCTTTCCTGTCTTCCTCTGTCCCCAAGTTGATGGTTTCTAGCAACTCTTCATGAGGTAGAATGGCCTTCTCTTCTTGTTGTAGAAGTCTGGCTAACTCTCCCGGCACTTCACAATCTTCGTCAACTTCGTACTCAGCATGATTGACCAAATCTTCAGAGTTATCGAAGGCTAAAGCAGAATAGTCACCCACGGAATCCGGAGTGGATGGGTACCTGCATTTGTGAGTGTGGGTGTGTGTAAGGGATAGCCATCAAAAAATGAAATAGAAAGAAAATGAACACAACAGTTTATAGATGAAAAACGTCCAATGATTCATTAAAACATGGCATATGATTATGAAGAAAATCAAACCCTTACAAATGGACCTACATGCCCCGGGCAAGGCATGAGGTGAAAGTAGTGTGCGAATTGTTTTAGTTATTACAGACCATAAAAATGGGAAAATGTTCAAAGATAAAATTACTGGTTGATAAAGGTGATGGGAACAAAATCCTTTGCTTCCCAGTTTCTCAAACCCCCTTCGACGGTCGGAAAGATCCAATCTTCAAAGTGGCTCTCCTCATCTTCATCTTCTACAGCATTGATTCCATGGTGTGAGATCTTGACGGGTGGTCCTCCAACCTTGGAGCGACGCATAGCCTTTTGTCCTGCAGCAGTAAACCCTAACCCAAACTTGTCTATCTTATGGGGAAAGTCAGGCAATTGTCCCCATACTGTACTCTTCCCTTCTTTGATCACCGCCTCTGCGTCCTTGAGAGATGCCATCCTTGATACATGCTTGGGAACGATAGGTACCTCAACCATTGTCTTCGCCACTTCTACCTCAGGAGACACTTCCTCGAAATGCTGGAAAGGCGTTTCGATGAACTCGCCATCCAACTCCACATAGCGGAAGGAATTGAGATGACTTATCATGTATTCTTCCTTGCCGTGCACTGTTATAATCTTACCCTTAACAGGATATTTCAACATTTGGTGCAAAGAGGAGGTAACTGCCCCGACATAATTGATCCACGGTCTCCCTAGCAAGCACGAATATGACGGACGGATGTCCATCACGTAAAAGGTTGAGTTGAAGACTTCCGTGCCTACCTTGATAGGAATATCAACCTCTCCATGAACCATTCTCTTGGAACCATCAAAAGCCCTCACAACGATGTTACTAGGTTTGAGAGTCATTCCTTCGCAGTCCAAACGGTCTAAGGCTTTCTTTGGCAGCACATTCAAGGAAGAACCAGTATCAACTAAGACATGGGCGAGAGTGGTTCCCCGACATTCAACTGAAACATGTAACGCATCATTGTGTTTCCTTCCTTTAGGGGTTAAGTCAGCATCGGAAAAGCCAAGGCCATTATCAGCAGTAAGACTGGCCACACATTCCTGAAACTGGTCAGCCGAAGTCTCTTGGGGAACATGTGCCGCCTTCAAGAATTTGATTAGGGCCTTAGCATGGGCCTCAGAACAGAGCAGAAGAGCCAACATTGAAATTTTAGAAGGGGTATGCCCTAACTGTTCCACAACGTTGTAGTCACTTTTTCTGATTATTTTCAAGATTTCATCCATTTCTTTCTGAGTGGTTTCGGGGATAACCACAACATGGGCCTTCGTCCTGACAGGCACTTCCAGTATCCCCTTACCCTTGTCGGTAGTTTCAGCAGATGGTCTTACTTCAGGAGTATCCAGTTCTTCAATCACTGGGCCTTGCACAGATGGTCCAACAGGTGCATAAGCTTTCAAGGGTCCGAAAACTGCTCGAGGGGGAGCAATCTCCGGAGAAAAGATCTGGCCACTGCGGGTTATCTTGCTTGTACCTGTGATGTTCCCTACATCAGGGTTTTCTTCTTCAGAAATCTCTTGAACTGTCTCAATTTGTTTGATACCATGGTAGAAGATTTCTCCCCCATAGTTCTATGGTATTGTTTTGCTTGATTGGTACAGGACAGGTCCCGGCATGGTGATCTTTAAAGGTACACATTCAAAGTTGGGTGTAATCCTGACAGGCCTTTTGCAAGCCTTGGGAGGATTGTCAGAAATGGTTATGATTGCAATATCGTTGGTTGTAGTAGCAAAAGTATCAGGAGTAACAGGATTGAAGGTATCAACAGGGGTTTTCTGGAAAAGTATCTCTTGGGTATCCATCAGGCATTGGACACCTGATTTCAACATTGGGCAATCACCTCGTATTTTCAAACAAAAATAACAGTCTTTATCACAACCAGGAAAGATCCCGGCTCTCAACAAATTTTCTTTAATCACAAGTAACAGTGTCAACAAATCAACAACATCAGTAACATGAGTGTCCTCCATAACAACATGAATATTGTGGCCGTGCTTGGGCATCGGAGCAAATATAACATTGGGCTTCTCAGGAGCATCAAATTCTACTTCCTTAGCATCAATCAGATCCTGGATTTTGTTCTTAAGCGCCCAGCAATTATTGGTATCGTGCCCAGAACTGTCGGAATGGTAAGCACACTTGGCATTGGAGTGGTAGTATGAAGAGGAGGTGTTAGGGTTCTTTTGCGCTTCCTTCAAGATGGTCAGATTCAGCTTCAACAAATGAGGAAGTACCTGAGCGGGCGTCATGTTGATGCGGGTGAACTTCCGTTGTGGCCTTTCCACCTGTTGTTGATTAGGTCTCGACTGATTGTTACGAGGTTGATCATTTGACGAGTTTTGAATCATCACATCCCCTACAGTTGGCCGACGCTCAGTTCTTCCCAATCCCTTCTGAGAATACACAACATATGCTTCCTTCTTGGCTGGGAAGGGTTTCTTAATAGCCGTGGATGCAGAAGCATCCTTTTGAATCTTTCCACTCTTAATACCGGCCTCAACCCTTTCACCGGTCAAAATCAGTTCAGTAAATCCCGCGGAAGAACTTCCGATCAGATGATTGAAGAAAGGGCCAGACAGGGTCCCCAGAAACATGTCAACTAACTCCCTGTCTGACAGAGGTGGCTGCACCCTTCCCGCCAGATCACGCCACTTCTGGGCGTACTCTTTAAACCCTTCATTGGAATCCATCCCCATACTTTGTAACTGAGTACGAGTGGGCGCCAAATCAGCATTGTATTGATACTGACGATAAAAAGCAGCTGCCAAGTCTTCCCAATTGTGAACCTATGATCTCTCGAGTTGATAAAACCACTCTAACTGCGTGCCAGACAAGCTGTCTTGGAAAAAGTGTACCCAGAGGTCTTTATCGGATGAGTGGGGTTGGATTTTTCTGACATACGACCTCAGGTGCATCTTTGGGAAAGACAGACCGTCGTACTTGGCAAATGTTGGCACTTTGAACTTAGGAGGGATAACAATCCCAGCTACCAGCCCTAGTTCTTCAAAATCTAATCCGGGCACCCTCTGCAATTCCATAGCTGTCAGTCTATCCTCAAGGTTCTTATATTTATCATCCGCTGGTGGATACTGTTGTTTGGAGTAGTCTTTGTCTTCTTCCTCTTCCTCCTCTTCAACCTCAGATTCAGAAGGCACAACAGTCCCTTTCCCTTTACCGGCCCCTTCGTCAGACGTTGAGGGGAACTCGAGAACTCTCTTGGCCTGATGCTCAAATCTTCTTCCCAAAGTGGCTACTCCCGGTCTCTTTTTCTTTTTCTCTTTATTCTTCTCCAACAAAACTTTGAGGTCCTCTTGACCCTTTGCCAAGGTCATGAGGAGTTGCTGGAACTATGAATTTTGTGCCTGTAGATCCTTTACCGTTTGCTCCAAATCCATCTTGCTGAATAAACAGCAGAAAGATAAGGAAACCTGGCGTGAAGACCTGTTTATGCATATGATGAATGGTATGTTATTCATGTAATGCACTCAAGGGTTCAAAAATTCAAATTTGTTGCAAACAAAAATAACGCACGTCATATTAAGAAGAAATTTGTTAGTAGATAAGTGCCCCATGGGCGAAATATTACAAAATTCTTAATGTAAAAAGACATTGCGCATCCTCTTTGGTGCGATGTAAGTGTTGAGAGTCTCCTCCTCGTGAACTCGGCAGGTAAGCTCCAAAACCTTCTTCTCACTAGCATAGAAGCTGGCTTCAAAAGTATCCCGTTCTTCCTTGAGTTGGATCCAACTCTTTTGCATTTCTTCCCATGATGTTGGCATGTCAGAATGTAGGATGGTGTATGAAACCTCTCCTTCCATAACAAGCTCTTTGATCAAGGGGAGAATGTGAGGGTATGGCATCATAAGATTCTGGGAGCGGGTTCGTACCCACTTGAGATAAGGCTCAAGGGGGATGGAATTCTTGTGCCCCAGTGTCTTACTATTCACCTTGTTAGGCATCCTCTAAGCTCTGATGAACCTTTGTCGAAGTCCTTGCGCATTGTTGTCGAAGTCAAAAACTAGGTCCGGAATCAGCATGTCATGAGGGCCATCCCTCCGAGCATATCCAAATTGTCTCAAAGCTAGACAGGGGTTGTAGGTGATGCCTCCCCTAATGCCAAGTAGTGGGACATTAGGGAATTCCCCACAACGATCAATGATGATGACATTTTCTATGGATAGAGAACACCAATGTACATCATAATGTGTGAGGGTCATCAACCGTTGTGACCACCTTAAACCCTGCTCATTCTTCAGAACTGATTGTGGAAGGTGAGAAATAAACCACCTTGCTAGTAGAGGAGTACAACACATGAGAACACCTCTTTTCCTCATTGTTCGTGTGTAAAATGAGTGTAGGATGTCCCCAAGCAATGTAGGTATAGGATTCCTGGATATGAAAATCTTGACAGCATTCACATCTATAAGTTGATCAGGGTTTGGGAACAAGACCAACCCATAGATGAGGAGTGCCACAATCTCTTCAAAGGCTTGTAGATCAAGAGAATTCCAGCAGTCTTGTGCCTTCTCGAACAAAAACTTTGCCAAGAAGCCCTTGAAACCACTTCTGGTTTCCCAATGCCCCTTGATGTCAGATGGTTGCAAGTGTAATGCTTGAGCAACATCTTCAGGCTTTGGTTCTTTTTCCATACCGTTGTAGGGTAGTTGATCAAGAATGGGAATTCTCAGGAGTTGAGAAAATTCCTCCAAAGTAGGCACCAATTGATAATCAGGGAATGTGAAACAGTGGTGTAGGGGGTCAAAGAACTGGAAGAGAACTTTCACCATGTCTTCTTCAATGTTGGTGTTTACCAGGTTGAGGAGTCTACCATGTCTTTCACTAAAGAGGGAATTCTTTAGAATCCTGGAAGTAAGCTTCTTGAGTTGAGGAGGGATTCTCACAAGGTTGACTTGAATTGTTTTCCTGCGAAAAGATTCCATGACCTATAAAACAAGAACAAAGATGAAGATCCAAACCCTTGAAATGGTTAGTGGATGCATATGATGCTTGATGATGTTCATGATGTATGCACAAGCACATGTACAAGCAAGTCACACAAAACCCTAGTTTCAGGCTTGCATGAGGTTTGATAGGTAAGTACCCTCTTGAGTTTAGTTGGCTCAAACCTGTCCTATAAATAGTAACCGGGTTCTAAGGAGCTCAATATCATTGGATTGTTTTCTATGTTCATTGTTTTGGTTTAGCCACTTAACTAGCGACCAAAATATTCCAAGAAAACAACCCTCAATGAGTGTAGTATCGAGTATCTACCAACTTCGGACTGCACCAAAGCCGGTCATCTCACTACCCCTAATAAAGGCCAAGATGGTCAAGTAAGGTTCTAAGAGTTCATTAGTGCTTCATGACATCACTCAGCGGCCCCGTATTCTCTTTGATTGACTCAAAGTCTACCGGTACTCACAAATATGTCGCACTAATATAGCTATTGCTTCAACTGTGTCGGTATACCCCGCATAGTTTCCACAACGTAATGCTATTTACCTATGAATGTTTCCCAAATTCGGGTGGAGGATTTCAATCCCAAACAAGAGAACCAAAATGTAAAGCAAGCAAGGCAAACAATAATCATGCAAAGGGTGATCTAAGCCCTAAGGTTACTCCACTTTTAAAGTTCTTCCCCAGCAGAGTCACCAGTTCTGTGATACGGTGGGAGAACTGACTTGGGATTTTGCGTTTGTGTTTGCAAATGTTTCGGTTTAGCAAGAGTCACCATCGACTTTTTATTTTATCCTAAGGAAAGGTAAAAAAGCACAGGAAAGACCTTTGAGATGTTTTCTTGGGTTCGGGGAGTATATTATAGAAAGGGAAGGTATTAGCACCCTTTCTATCCATGGTTATCCATGAGCTCTTAGTTACTTACTTAGATAACTTTCTTTGCATTTTCAATTGTTTGAAATGGTGCTTTGTGTGTGGTTTTGAAAGATGTTTTGAAAAGAGGCCATCGTTGTGGCAACCTTTGTAATGATTCTTGTTTGAATGTATACAAAGGTGTTTTTGTCTTTTGAAAAGTTTTCAATGTTTGAAAGTAGGGTTTTGAAATTGTGTTGTGAAGTGTGTTTTGAAAAATAACAAGGATGTTTTTGCAAGCTTGATCAAGTAACTAAGAGCTATCTACCCTATTTTACTCAAAGATGTTTCTTATGTTTTCAACCCTTTTAACAGTGTTGTTTCACCATTGTATTTGGTGAACAACCTTGTGTTAGGATGTGAGACGGGACAGGCGCGGGTCATCGTATAGACCATGATAGCAATTGTGTCAAGTATTTTTGGCAATTTTCTTGAGGGACTTGATCATTTTGTTTTAGGCAACCCAGATAGCGTCATCGAGGGACTATGATCTTTTTATTTGTTTTTGTTTTGCCAAAGTACTTGATATGCAACCATGGCCCATTTTTGAAGGCAACAAGTGGATTGTAACCCTAGGGGTGCAAGTGTGCATTGTGTTTGTTTTTCATGCATATTTGTCTTTGATTAGGTCAAGCTAGTTGTTGATTTTATTTGCATACAAACCCTAAGTCTAAGCATGACATAATTGGAAGCTTTTAAATGTGCGAGAATTTAAATGCTACACTATTACAACATGATATAGGGAGGGGGGTACAAATTTGAATTAGGGGTATTTGACAAGAAATTAAATTCTAAGTTATTACAACCAAATTGAATGTACAAGGCATAATATAATATTTAAATAAATATAATTAAATAAATATCAAATAAAATGTATTATGCAAAAAAAAAAGATTTTTATGTATGTAAAAAGTATTTTTCAATGTGAAGTAAAAATAAAAAAATAAAAAAAAGGAAGCCAATTTTAATTATTTTGTTATTTAGGGCAAAAAACCCTAATTCTTAATAAATAGTATTATTTACTAATTATATACAATAATATATTAATTTATACAAAAAATAAAAGTATATTGTAAAAAAGATATTTTTAGTGTAAAATATTAATAAAATGAAAATGTATTCTTTCTTTTGTATTTTTGTCCTAATTATTTAACTAATAAAATATATAAGTAATATATATATATATATATATATATATATATATATATATATATATATATATATATATATATATATATATATATATATATATATATATATATATATATATATATATATATATATATATATATATATATATATATATATATATATATATATATATATATATATATATATATATATATATATATATATATATATATATATATATATTAAATATATTAAATATATAAAAATAAAAATTAATTACTTACAAAAAAATGTGTATATCCAAGAAAATGTTTTCAAATGTAAATAAAAATAATAAATGAAGACAAGTATATTTTTTGTATTATTTTTGAGTTTTAATAAAAAAGAAAATAGTTTATTTACCTATTTATACTAGTAAAATAAAAATAAATATGAAAAAATATAAAATAATTTTTTTGGCATTTTTTATATTTGGACAAAAAATAATAAAGTCAAAATAAAAAATAAAAACATCAAAATGACAAATATTCAAATAAATGGGCCAGGGGGGTGTAAACTGAAAAATGGGGTATCAAAAGCAAAGGAAACCAGGCCCAACCCAGAATCCACTTCTTCTTCTTCCTTTGAACTGTAACACGCGCGCCTTGTACAGAAAATGCTATCTCCTGATTCTTTGATTTTTTGACAAAACTCATAACATGAACATTGTAGAGCATTAAACAACGAATCCAACCATATAAAAAACTTGGACTAACTCTCAAAGACCAGAGAGAATTTTTCTGGCCCTAATTTCTAACCTAGTTTTTTCAGAAAGTTCATGGGTGAAATTCTCCTAGCACGATTAATGTAAATGAAAACAAAGCATATGTATGGCTTCAAGGCTATGAGTACAACATATTTTATTCACAAACCTAAGCCTAACTATTCCTAAATAGTGAGATAGAAGTCCATGAAATACCTGTTTCAGTTGAGTTCGAGTTGGACAATGTAGCAACCTTCAATGGTGTTTGAGCTTCTTTTGAGCTTGCCTGAGGTCTAAGGAAGCTTTCCAAATGCTTGACTTGTTTTGAAACAGCTTGAATCGTGCTATAGAACTCAACCTGCAAAGCTTTGAAACAAAAATGGCAATGTGTGTTAAAGGTGTTACAGCTAGCAATGGATGATCTGGATAGCTTAGATATGTTGGTTGGAAGGTGTTTGAAGTGTCTTTGGGCAAAACGCACGATAGAATTTGATGATGGCTTGCGAAATGCAGAACTGACTATATTTTGCAGAAAAATGGAGATATTTAGTATGAGGAGGTTTGAGTGATGAAAGGGTCATGTTTCTGGCTTGTTGGGAGGTACCAAACTTGTTTGCATTGTTTGTGTAAGTTGGTTTTTACAGATGTGAGAGATGGCTTGTATTTTGCAAGTTTCTTCTTTTTCAAGCAAGAGTGTGTGTGTGTCCAATGCGGGCCTGTACAAGTCCTATATCATGCTGCACCTCTTTGTTCTTGGTTACTGGAATTGGTAGATTTGATCTTGCCTCAAAGATCTGGCCCCATGCCTCAAGGATTTTGTTTTGACATAAAGTGCAACTTTACAAAAATGGCATTATACCTTTTACCATTTAAGGCTTAATTTTGTATGCAATGTCCAAATGACCAAGATAATACCTTAGCTCAATGGTTATGCATTAAATTATTGAGTACAAACTGGTTTTGAGGCCTGCAAGCTAGTACCAAACATGCTGATTTGAAAATGCAAGTTTGTATGAACATATATTAGCCATGGATCAAAGTGAGTTTTTGGCAACTTCAAGCATTCGATTCTCTCTAACCACAAGGGTGTTTGAGGAGTTCTTGGACAATTTGGAAAGCTTGGAACATGTACTATAATCCATATTTCAAATGAAACTTGAAAATCCAAGTGTAACTATGTGAAAAATGGCCAAGAAGATGGGTCAAAATCCTGCCTAAACTAGGGCAAAATTTTTCTAAGTTAAAAGTTTTAGGTACCCTTGTTCCAAAAATTATAACTTGAGATACAAGCTTATTTTGAGAAAACTTTGTGAATCAAAGTTGTAGACTTTGTGATGGAATACAACTTTCATGTTGCAAGTTTTGTTTGAATCCATTTGCATCTTGGTGAAAAAATGGGACAAAGTTAGGAAAAAATAAGAAAATTTCATAACTTAGAAAATTTCTAAGTTATGAAACTTTTCCATTTTAAACCCTAATTTGCATTTTTGGGTTTCTTGATGAACCAGTTTCATAATTTGACATGTCTTGATGAAAAATAACTCTTGGCACTTGATTTTGACCAAAAAGTCAAAGTTTGACTTTTCAGTGTACAGTCAAATTTTGATCAGTTGACTGAAAAATTCATCTGTCAATCCTATACATTTGAGATATTTTGAACTTGTTGAATGGGTCAAGACAATGTCATTGAGTTCTTGAGTCCATGTGTGAGCTTTATTTGCCATTGGTTAGGTCAAACATTCAAAAATTGCCTTTGTACAGTCAAAATCCTAAAAATGACCATTTTGCCCTTTTGGTGATCTGATCAAATTTCTTGTGGAATTTTGATCCAAACTTGATCAAATGGTTCATATGAGTTCATAATGTTGATGTGGGTCAAAATTCATGAGGCTTGATTGTCAATTGGCCACAATTGACTTTTTCCCCAATATAGCTGATTTCTAGGTCAACTGTCCAATTGACGGGGCAAAAATTTGAATCAAGGCTTGAAACTTGGTATGGACAAACTTGTGGGTCCAACATGAAGTATGAAAGTCACTTTGGGAATTGTAGGTCAAAATATCCCTGTGAAAACTCAAACCCTAATTTAGGTCAACAGTGCAAGGAGGTGTCTTGAGCAGAGCAAACCCTAGCTTGATCTTGAGTTCCAAGAGTCTTGTGAATGAGAAAATGTTGATAAAATGAGAGGGAAAATTTTGGGGTACAACACTTGCAATAAAAGGAATGTGTGATCCATGATGAGTGATAATTACAGCACCAATTCCTTTCCATAAGAATTCACAGCTCCATCAAATACCATACCCCACCGGGATTCAGGATCGGGACCTTCCCTAGGCAAAGGTTCATCACAATATTTTTCTTTCAAGAACATCACATCCTCATCAGGGAAATCAAACTTGATATATTGATGATCGTCAACCAGTTGGTGAGCAAGATAATTCGCCAGCACACTGCTTTTTATAGCCTTCTGGGTGCAGTATTCAATATCATATTCAAACAACAACATCTGCCAACGAGAAATTATTCCAGTAAAGGCATGCATTTCAAAGATATACTTAATTGGATCCATTTTGGAAATCAACCAAGTAGCACGATTTAGCATATATTGCCGCAACCTCTTTGTCGCCCAGGCTAGAGCACAACATGTCTTTTCCAACGTAGAATACCGTGACTCTTAGTCAGTAAATTTCTTACTGAAATAGTTGATGGTGAAACAACCGGCCGAACCGTCATCCGATATGAAAATCAATGAAGTCGCCACCGAACGTCTTTTGTCCCGCCGAGAGGGGAAAGGTAAACATCGAGAAAACCTGAAGAGGGAGAAATCACGATCTTGCAATCGAGAGATCGAGTAAGGGAGTCTGTTACACGAGGGGAAGGTATTAGCACCCCACGCGCCCATAGTACTCTACAATATCCACTCTTGTTGTTCTAATCTAATGGGTGCAGAAATCTATATCTAAGCTGTACAAGGAAAAAGGAAGATGCAAGGAGGGAATGCATGCAAAAAGAGAAGAGAAAATAATGTAGGGAAAAATAAAAGTTGTGCTCGCTTGGGCCCTACCCCAGTTCCTACGTATCCCTTTTAAGGAATAAGAGCAGCCGTAGTTCGACTCATATATTTTGGTTGGTTTGTGTTTTTTAGTTAAGAAGTCAAAAGCAACAATCAAGATGGCAAAACATCAGATAAAACGACAAAGCATAAACAACAATGATAAAGCAACAAAAAGGATGGAAAGACATCACATGGAAACATAAACTCAGATGATAAAACATCAACATGATAGCGAAATATCAGACAAGACGATAAAACATTACACCTAACAATGATATCAAAAATCAAAGAAGGATGACAAACATACGCGATGGCGAAACATCGGCAACAAAAATATGCGATGGCGAAACATCAACAAAAAGATTGCAAGATAACATGGAAAAGATGGAGAAACATCGATAAACCAAATAATAAAACATCACACCTAACAATGATATGAATAATCAAAGTAGGATAACAAACATGTGCGCGATGACGAAACATTGGCAACAAACATATGCGATGGCGAAACATCGGAAAAAAGATAACAAAAACATGGCAAAAATGGTGAAACATCAATAAACCAGATAATAAAAAATCACACCTAACAATGATATAGAGAATCAAAGTAGGATAACAAACATGTGCACAATGGCGAAACATCAGAAACAAACATATGCGATGGCGAAACATCGACAAAAAGATAAGAAAAACTTGGCAAAGATGGCGAAACATCAATAAACCAGATGATAAACAAAGTAGGAAGGCGCACAAACAATTAAGATTGGTTTGTATTTTTTACCTTGAAGAAGGATTTAAGTTTATTAGAGATGTTTTATGATTTTCCAAGAAGAGGTTTTAGTTTTAAGATGCAAGAATGCAAAGAAAGGAAAAATAACTAAGGGAGACTAGCCTAGCACCATCCCTAATATTATCATACAATGATTGATCCTAAGGTTGAGGATGAAAAGGGGAATTACTACCCTATGTTAGCATGCATGGATACCTATCCTAGTGTCTAGCTCGAGGACTAACCCTACACGAGCAATCCTAGGGAGCATGGTAAAGACCAAACAAGTAAACAAACAAGTGCTTTGGAAAAAGTAAGCAATCGGGGTATACTGACTCAGGAGATGGGGGATATGAAGAGAAATGCTTTAGCTAAGGGGAGCGGATCACCCGAAGAAAACAAGCGGGAGACAGATGAAATAAGATAAATTTGATGTTCAAAGCGACTGTGCACCTAACCAAGATATATAAGATCGAGGTAGATGACAGAAGACAATATGAACGATCACAGAGTGTCAGCATTGTACAATGCAAACTCCTGACAAAGCGTGGGGGTTTGATCACAGAACCCTTACCCACTTGACGGACTCAATACATATGATCCGCACGACTCCGAAGCATCGACGTACCACGTGAGCTAAAGATGACACATACTAGAATGTGTGGGGGTCGATTACGAACCCTTCCCCGCTTGCCTCCTTTTAAGGACTTATTATCTATAATATAATGCAGGCTCAAATGTAAACACACATGCCTAATACCTACTCCTAAGGTAGGGTTTTAAACAATCACAATTAGCACACCGACATAGTTTCCTTAAACAGGTCTTTAAATAAACCAGAGGGATTCCTGACATGATCAGCAACGGAAGTCCCCTTCATACATCTCTATTCCTACTTGGCATGGCAAGGAAAGCAATAAGAACCCTACTTCTCAGGATCTCTAGAAAGCAGTATATGGCAGAGATAAAAGGGTAGTAGTGCAATACCAAACGGATAACTGCCCGTAGTAACTAAATGAGAGAAAGAAACCCAGAGAACTTCAAGAAAGCTAGAATCAATAAACATATCAAGTCAGAAATCACTCCATTGAATATGAGCATTTAGGCTTCAAATATGAACATGTCCCACAAGTGGTGCATAATAGTCACAATCACATATATATCATGCAAAGACTATCAAATATACAAAGCACAAGAATTGTGAAAGCATAGCCAATTGTGTTCCATAAATAAAGTGGAACACTACCGCATCAAGTCAAAATGGACAACTTTCTCAGAGTACCTCGCACATTCAACAGACAAATTAGTGATCTCAAGAAGAAATGGTGAATCAGATGAGGGATGGATGATGATATAACAAGGAAATGGAAAGAACATGGTAGTAAATATCAAAGCATTAGATATGGGAAACACCAAGTAGGCATAGGAAATAAATATGTCAAAGCTAAAGAACTGTTGCTCCTTTTTATCATCATGTTAAATTGACAAGTAAATATCAATCAAGGATCATAAGAGCTTGAGAAGAATACATTAAAAGACTCTGGAAGTCAGTAGCAACATGTTGTACCCCAAAATTTTCCCTCTCATATTCCTCAAAACATTGCAAGAAAAATCTCCAAGTTGCTCAAGTTTGCTCAAGAGTTGGACAAACAAGCTATCTCCTAAGGCAGTCAACCCCAAATTAGGGTTTTGTGTTGCATCAATATCCTTGAATCCAAATGACCTCAAGTGCTCCCCAATGTCCTAATATGCTCTCAAGGTCATCCATGTCAAGTTTCAAGCCTTGCAGAGGAATTTTGCTCAGTCAATTGCTCAAAGGGCCCAAAAATCGACTGTGCTAGGGCAAAAGTCAACTGTGACCCAAATACAGTCAAACTTCAAGATTTTTTGTCAACATCCTCATTTTTAAGGATATTTCGTCATTTGATCAAGGGTTGATCACGATTCATCAAGGATTGCTCAAAATTTATCAAGATTCAAAAGTTGCTAAATTAGGGGTTTGTAGGAAAAGTCAACTTAACTTTGACCAAGCATAACTTTCTCATACTTTATGATAAATGACCCATCCAAATCTCATTTTAAAGAGGATTAAATTTCCTACAATCCATCTTCATACCCCAAGTTCAAAAAATGCACTCACAAGAAGTTATGAATTTTGACATTATAGGTCATTTTTGAAAGTCAACAAAAACACCTTTTTTGCCAAAGCTTATAACCTGAGCATGGAATATCAAATTGAGACGATACAAAAGGTTTTGGTTATACGACATCTCAAGCTTTCTAAAAAGTCCAAGAACACTTCCAAAAGTTCAAAATTGAAGAAGTTATGCATTATTGAAGTTGGATATTTTTGCAAAATTGCCAAAAGTCAACTATCCCCAAAACTTCAAATTTTGTCAAATGGGCCCATTCTTTTCCACTTGGTTTGAGCTTGCATCATTTCCCAAGTGTCCTAGCTTCAGCCATGGGCCCATATTTTATTTTTATTATTTAATTTGATTTTTAATTGCATTTATTCATTTTAAATCAAATAAAATCATATAAAATCCAATTCTTTGATAACATGAGATCTTCTGGCTATTTCAGGACTTGATTACCATCATTAACATCATCAAAATCGAATCAGACCAATTCATGTGCAAAAAGATTGAGATTTGGCAAAATTGGCAAGTTTTAAAGAAGAAATCAAATCAAATATGTATGCATTGATATGGGAAGATTTAGTCCATAATTTCCACCCTAATACACCACACAATACATAAGGAAGCAAAGGAAATCGAAACAAGGGTTGACAATTGCAGAAAGAGGCAGAACAAAAATTGAAAAAAGCACCAAAAAACTTGAGATCGAAACCATAGCTAGAGGCACTTTCAGAGGCTGAGACCTGTCCCAATCTCTTCCTGGGTGTTCACTCAATCTACCTGGATCAAAAGCAAGCTTGTTCAGACGCCCAAATGCGCTGTAAGTGTCACGAAACCCAGCTCTGTTCTTGAAATCTTAACTCTCCATTCTTGCATCATTTGAACAAATTATTGGCATATTTGTAATCCTCACAACATTTCCAAGCTATGTGCATCATTCAATTTTGTTTATCTAACCTGTATTGTGATTCACCATAGCTAGGGTTTCAAGGTTTGGTTTAGGGGTTTTCGTTTCAGGTAAAATCAGTTTTAATAATTGCTATAGGTATGACCGGGAGAGGAAGGCGAGTTTAACCATGGCATCAGGAGGCATTTCTATGGCCTATAGCGGATTTTGGAATATGCATGACTTGTAGTGACGGCCTGTGTCCGTAGCTATAGGTTTTACAGGGTTTTATCCACAGACGACAGGTTGAAGACGATGCGTGGCGCCCCCTCATTGGGCCATTCAAACCACTCGATATGTTGAGCTTGACTCTTGAAGAAGGACTCTTAATGACACGAAGTTTCTTCAAACAAATTCTAACAATTTCTTGTTTACCCCGCGAGATCCTTGAAAACATTGCATACATACATATCATTGCATAACAGGTTTCTCAATACAGGTCTCTCACATTCTCGCTGTTTATTTCAGCAATGGCTCTCCAACAAAACAACCAAGATCTTCATACTCAAGAAGCTCAGTTCAGGTACATATTCCTAAACATATCCAAGGGGCAGGAAGAGTTGAAAACACTCCTCATTGGGAACTTGGTCAAGAAAAGTCTTGAAGACAATAAGGACGAGTGGCTGAAACAACTGCAAGCTGAGGTGGATGTAATAAGAACCCAAATGCTGGGGCAGATGGCTCTTATCCAAGGCTTAGCCCGGGAACAAGAAGAGTTGAGAACCCTTATCAGCCAGCTTCATCAAGACAGATACAAAAGTATGAAGCAAACAGTCGAGGCCAGGGACCAAGTCATTAATCAGCCTCCAAGAAGGCAAGGGTTTGGTTTGGTGAAGAATGGACCTCTCCAAATTTCTACTACCTCACGGGTCCAACAACAACCTTGCCATAAACAACGGGTTAATCAGAGGCAGTTTACCAAGCTCAACATGCCATTGTCCCAAGCTTTACAACACCCGTTGAGATTAAATATGGTGATGTTGGTAGGACCTCATCCGAATCCTAAGACTTCTTCACCCAACTACAATCCTGATGCAAGGTGTGCATACCATTCTAACAGCCCGAGGTATGATACTGACGACTGTTGGAAGTTGAAGTACAAAATTCAAAACCTGATTGGTGAAGGAGCATTGGAATTCACACAAGATGGTCAGGCTGAGTTCTTCTACCATCCCTCCAAGGCACGCCCTCTGAAGTGACAAGACCAGACGAGAAGACTTTTTGTTTGTTAGAATTTTAAATTTGTAATTTTCTTTTGATTGTTCAAACATTTATTCATGTCAAACTTTGTTACTTTATCAATGCATTGCATATGTCTGTTTTGAATCAATCCATTCATATTCACTATATTCAAATTGCTTTCATTTTTGTGATGTTCAACTCTCGACTAAAAAACTGTAAGCCTTTAGAGGGAGGATGAAGAAAATGATATCAAAATCTCTATAGTATGCTTTTGAACAGACCCCGCTGACGAGGTACATGCATTGTTTCAAATCCTAAACAATGGAGTTATAAGGAAGATAATCCCTAGTCAACCCCTTTGATCCAAAGAAGTTGGAGTTTTTCTTTTCACAAATTAAAACCCGTAATTATAACCTGGGGCAGGGTAGTCTTCTCAGTTAATTCAGGTGCACAATGAATGGCATCAAAGAAGTCCTTCCGAAACAAAAGACGGTGATGGTTCCGTATAATCAAAAGGACATGCAGTCATTATCTTTCGAAATAAAAGCCCATTAAGTCAAAACCTATAAAGGAGACTTACAAAAAACTGGGGCATCCCACTGACTGTAATCACAAAAGAAACAGTTCAGGAAAAAGACAGGGATAATAAAATAAAAAGAAAGAGGTCCTACAAACACTCAACAAAAATGACTGCCTATTTAAGATAAATTGTCAGTATCCGAACCATCACTGGAATATCAGAGTGAAGACTCAAACAGGATCTAATGCACGATTAGCTGAGTTTAGGATCGAAGAACATCACGAAGAGCGGGTGGGTACAAATAAATTTTGAGCCTTTATCCTTTGTTTCTTGAACCATGAACCAGGCCACGTTATAACCCTTAAAAGTCCTAGCTGAAGCGTGGGTTAGTTCAAAAGTATACTGTTAAAAAAGGTATCCTGACTCCTGTAGGGCTTGCTGTAAATCCTGAGTTGACATCATATTTTACAAAAAAAAATTCGCTTGTTTTACTAAAAAATGCATTTTCAAAAACTTTAAGACAGGTATAAGCTTTGCATTCTTAAAATAACATTGTTTGCATATGACTATTTGTTTAAACAGCATTGAAATTCGCACGACGAATATCTAGTTAACAAAAACCTTTTCAATAAAAAGGGTCACCTCAAGTGGAAAAAAGCACTTCCAACCAAGGGGCAGACATGATCATTGTCCATCATCTGGGGCAGTCAAGTCAAGATTCAAGGAATCTCTCAAAGATTCCAAATAGCCAGGGGAAAATTTCCATCTGAATCACTTGGGGCAATGGACATAAATTCCAGCAACGAATCTTGTATGATCAAACGATCATCTTCTGGTAGTATGGCAACACAACACTACCGACAGTGACAACTCCCTACACCTTGAAAGCGTGGACATAGTCAGAAAATACTGCACATGAATAAAGACCCTCTAGGTTGACTGGCCTAGGAAAAAATAAGGGCATCTCGATGAACCAAAAGGGTTCGGGCAAAAATTAGGGATAAAAACAAAAGAAGATTTGTACACCCGGCAAGTCGAAAACCTGAAAAGGCGGCTTGGGCAAAAAAGGGTATCCCGGTGGACTGAAAATCTGGAAAGACAGTCCAGGCAAAAGTTAGGGATTAAAGCGTACGACTATGTCCCGTCATCTCGTCACTTGCCTACCTGAAGAAGATTTGTCCTTTCAATCGGCAATTACTAAGCACATCATAGGTTGGGATAATACTCGATCCACAAGGCCTCCACATGCACCTTCTCCCGCAGATACAGGGGCAGAAAAGTCTCTATGCAAAGCCATCATCATATCCTCAGCATGCATCCCAGTAATATTCACTTCCGCAGAGTAAGAAAAAGACATTAATGTTAACTCTCCCCCAACTCAGACTCGCAACTGTGAATGAATCGGTAACATTCTCCCCAAGCAGAGTTTATCTACCATCAGCATTGAAAAGTCTTATTATCCCCGGCAGAGTATAAAGTATCCCCAGTGTAGTTTGAATTTTTCCCCAGCACAGTCTAAAAAAGCTTCCCTAGTGAAGTTTGGAGGATCATCCCCAGTAGACTTTGGAAGATTGTCCCCAGTAGAGCCTAAAAGGGTTATCCCCAGTGAAGTCGCAACTGAAAGATCATCCCCAGCGGAATTCTTTCCTTTCATAAACAAGAAGTCAATCCCCAACAGGATTCAGTATCACCAGCAACGATAATTCATCCCCAGCAGAATTTATCGGTGGAATCCTCAGCGGAGCATCTCTTCCCCACAGAGTAATCTCCTCATCAATTTATTCCCCAACGGAGTTATCCTCTCCTGCAGGTTTATTCTTGCAATCATTTTCGTTCGCCATCCCCAGCGGAAACGAAGAATCCACCTCTGTTCTCTAGCAGCTATCCGAGATTTATTTTTCCCCAGCTAAAAACATTACATTGCCATACATCATGACACATGCATATATGCATCATACAAAAAAATATCATTTATTTTGAGAACATCATTGCTTGATATATATCATGCATTGCATACGACTGACCTTTACCTTTTAGGAAAGATTCAGTTAAGTTCTCAGCTATGTCGAACTACTGACTGGTTCTTAAATCTCAACTGAATTAGTCTCGGTTAAATTACAGATAAGGTTCTAAATCTCGACAATTTTCCTCCGTCGAAGTGTGGACGAGTTCTTAAATCTCAACAGAATTATCCTCCGTTGAAGTACAGACAGTTCCTAGATCTCGATGAAGATGTTTCCCTCAGTCGAAGTACTGACCGGTTCTTAAATCTCAACTGAATTAGTCTCGGTTGAATTACAGATAAGGTTCTAATTCTCGACAATTTTCCTCCGTCGAAGTGTGGACGAGTTCTTAAATATCAACAGAATTATTCTCCGTTGAAGTACAGACAGTTCCTAGATCTCGATGAAGATGTTTCCCTCAGTCGAAGTACCGACTGGTTCTTAAATTTCAACTGAATTAGTCTCAATTGAATTACAGTTAAGGTTCTAAATCTCGACAATTTTCCTCTGTCGAAGTGTGGACGAGTTCTTAAATCTCAACATAATTATTCTCCATTGAAGTACAGACAGTTCCTAGATCTCGATGAAGATGTTTCCCTCAGTCGAAGTACTGACCGATTCTTAAATCTCAACTGAATTAGTCTCGGTTGAATTACAGATAAGGTTCTAAATCTCGGCAATTCTCCTCAGTCGAAGTACTGACCGGTTCTTAAATCTCAACTGAATTAGTCTCGGTTGAATTACAGATAAGGTTCTAAATCTCGGCAATTCTCCTCAGTCGAAGTACTGACCGGTTCTTAAATCTCAATTGAATTAGTCTCGGTTGAATTACATATAAGGTTCTAAATCCAGGCAATCCTCCTCAGTCGAAGTACTGACCGGTTCTTAAATCTCAACTGAATTATCCTCGGTTGAATTACAGATAAGGTTCTAAATCTCGACAGATTCCCCCCATTTGAATTACGGGCAAGCTCTTAAAACTCAGTAGAGATATTCTCTTAGTTGAAGTACAGGCAAGTTCCTAAATCTCAGCAAGATCAGACTCCCCCAGCGGAATCTTCTACAACAACAGGTATGCAAGTTCTCGCTAAGGAATCTCTTATGCGATCGACACTCTTTCAGATGGCATCTTTAAGCCCATTCCTTCGTCACCAATCTCCAAATGGCATCTGTAAGCCCATTCCCGACATCACAAGGCTGATACCACTTCATGTGAGTGCAAATTTCTGGGCACTCTAGTGTTCAACCATCTTCCACCTTCGGATCACGAAAGGCACAAAAGCCAATCTACATCCTCAGGTTTAAGAAGATTGTACAGGGGCAGATGTTGTACCCCAAAATTTTCCCTCTCATGTTTCTTAAAACATTTCAAGAAAAATCTCCAAGTTGCTCAAGGTTGCTAAAGGATTGACCAGACAAGCTATCTCCTAAGGCAGTCTACCCCAAATTAGGGTTTGGTGTTGCATCAAGGTCCTTGAGTCCAAATGACCTCAAGTGCTACCCAATTCCCTAATATGTTCTCAAGATCATCCATGTCAAATTTCAAGCCTTGCAGAGGAAGTTTGCTCAGTCAATTGCTCAAAGGTCCAAAAATCGATTGTGCTAGGGCAAAAGTCAACTGTGACCTATAAACAGTCAAACTTCAAGATTTTTTGTCAACATTCTCATTTTGAAGGATATTTCATCATTTGATCAAGGGTTGATCATGATTCATCAAGGATTGCTCAAAATTCATCAAGACTCAAAAGTTGCTAAATTAGGGTTTTGTAAGAAAAGTCAACCCAATTTTGACAGAGCATAACTTTCTCATACTTTATGATAAATGATCCATCCAAAGATCATTTTGAAGAGGATGAAATTCCCTACAATCCATCTTTATACCCAAGATCAAAAAATGTACTCACAAGAAGTTATGAATTTGGACATTATAGGTCATTTTTGAAAGTCAACAAAAACATCTTTTTTTCCAATTCTTATAACTTGAGCATGGAATATCAAAATGAGATGATACAAAAATTATTGGTTAGAGGACATCTCAAGCTTTCTAAAAAGTCCAAGAACACCTCCAAAAGTTCAAAATTGAAGAAGTTATGCATTGTTGAAGTTGGACTTTTTTGTAAAATTGCCAAAAGTCAACTATCCCCAAAACTTCAAATTTTGTCAAATGGGCCCATTATTTTCCACTTGATTTGAGTTTGCATCATTGCCCACGTGCCCTAGCTTCAGCCAAGAGCCCATATTTTATTTTTATTATTTAATTTAATTTTTAATTGAATTTATTCATTTTAAATCAAATAAAATCATATAAAATCCAATGCTTTGATAACATGAGATCTTCTGGCTATTTCAGGACTTGATTACCATCATTAACATCATCAAAATCGAATCATACCAATTCATGTGCAAAAAGATTGAATGAAATCAAATTGGGAAGGTTTAATAATGGAGAATCAAATCAAATTGGCAATCATTATTGGAGCAAGATTTGAATCAAATTTGTTACCCTAATACACTACACACTACATAAGCAAGCCAAAGGAAACGAAACAAGGGTTGACAATTGCAGAAAGAGGCATAACAGAAATTGAAAAAAGCACCAAAAAACTTGAGATCAAAACCATAACTAAAGGCACTTTTAGAGGCTGAGACTTGTCCCAATCTCTTCCTGGGTGTTCACTCAATCTACCTGGATCAAAAGCAAGCTTGTTCAGACGCCCAAACGCGCTGTAAGTGTCACGAAACCCAAGTCTGTTATTGAAATCGTAACTCTCCATTCTTGCATCATTTGAACAAATTATTGGCATATTTGTAATCCCCACAACATTTCCAAGCTAGGTGCATCATTCAATTTTGTTTATCTAACCTGTATTGTGATTCACCATAGCTAGGGTTTCAAGGTTTGGTTTAGGGGTTTTCGTTTCAGGTGAAATCAGCCTTAGTAATGGCTATAGGTATGACCGGGAGAGGAAGGCGAGTTTAACCATGGCATCATGAGGCATTTCTATGGCCTATAGCGGATTTTGGAATATGCACGACTTGTAGTAACGACCTGTGTCCGTAGCTATAGGTTTTACAGGGTTTTAGCCACGGATGACAGGTTGAAGACGATGTGTGGCGCCCCCTCATTGGGCCATTCAAACCACGCACATTTTTTTTTATTTTTGCTGGAAATAGTTTTTGTTTTCATATAAAATATATTATTTCTATTGTATTAACAAACAAGGACAAATGGCCTAGTGGCAAGCGTGCACATCCAAACTCCTTCAGGACCTGGGTTCGAATCCCAGGTCCCCCACTTTCTTTGATAATTTTATTCTTCAGGTGATTCAGTGCATATGCCTAGCTACAACATACCATGCGCCCTCGTCCATTCAATGGCCAGATGGCCTAAAGGCCAAATCTGAGAGTCCAAGACTAAGGGTCCACCATAGGCAAAGTCCACGCATGCTCACCAAATCTCAAAAGTCAAACAAGGGCCAGCGTTTTGGGTTTCCAATTACTATTCACACACCCAAATTCAGGCCCATACTCCCTTCTACTCATTTATTTTATTTTGTTTATTTAATTGTTTTATTATTTTCATTTGATTTACTAACCAATTAAAATTCAGTCTTTTATAAAATAAAATCACAAAAAAATATTTTTCATCTCAAATCAAATTTTAGTCTTTTATTTTTATTAACAAATCTATTAATTAATTAGGTTTTAATTAGAAAAACTTTAATTCCTTTTACAAATAAATAATTAATTAGATTTAATTAGGTACTAACCATTATTTTAATTAATTTCATTTTCTTTCTTAAAAAAACAAAAACCCAAAAATAATTTATTTTTATTAATTAATTAATTTAATTTAATTTAGTAATTAATTTAGGGTTTAATTTCTTTCTTAAAATAAAAAACAACAAAAAGATATTTTCTTTAACGAAAAGGGTCAAAACCCTAATCATGCGTCCGATTAAATTTTACGCTGCGATTTATTTTCTTTTATCCAATAATGTACTTGCCTCCGGATTGTAATAGTAAATAGGACTTTTATTTATTTTTATCGCTTTATTTATTTTTAAAGGGTTTGTCTTTGGCGATGTAAATACCCGACGCCTTGTAATTTAAATTCCACATTTTATTTCCGCAAATTATAACAGTTAGATGTTTGATAATAGGGATGCATGACAAGACTGAATGTTTTAACCTAATCTCAAATTAGATCACCCTTAACATGTACAAAGATAAAAATAACTGAAAGCGACACACTCGCATATGCGCACTCTTAGGGTACACCCCACTTAGTTGCCTTCGTACACGGTCATTGAGTATAGATCATTTTAGAGGTCGCCCTCTTGTCTAAAAGATCATAGTTGCCTCGAAATGGTTGCCTCGAATATGATTTCCTCAAACAAATGATCTAAGACATTAGGGTTACCGCTAAGGCGTCCTAACATTGCTTTGGTGACCATAAGTCCCGCATTCAAATTGACCCTTAAACTCCAACGACGGTGCTACCTACTCATCAATAGTGGGATAGCATTGTCTAAAGGAAATTAGCATAGGAAGATTCCTTTTTCGAGTAGGTAGATGGTTCTTAGATACTTGCTCTTTCAAAAAACAAAAAAAAAACTCTTCACACTTACACTCCTTTCGAACAAAGTTTTCAAAAACACTTCATACACTCTTGAGGACAGAAGCAAGAGTTAAATCGAAGTTTCAAACAAAAACTTTTTCAAACCCACAAGCACAAAGAAAGCAATTTTGAAAACAATTGAGCAAGTACCTAAGAGCCCGTGGATAACCACAGATAGAAAGGGTGCTAACACCTTCCCTTTCTATAATCTACCCCCCGAACCCGAGAAATATCTCGAAAAAGGAATTTTTCTGTGCTTTTTTCCTTTCCTTGTTGGATAAAATAAAAGTCGGTGGCGACTCTTGCTTACCGCGACATTTTGCGAATACAAAACTCAAAGTGCAAACCAGCATTCCAAAACAGCCAGTTCTTCCCACCGTATCACACAACCACTACTCAATCATACTCTTTTATTTCATCATGATTCACAAGCATAATAGAAGGGGGATTCCACAAAATGCATCACAAAGCTTAGATCTCAAGTTAACAATGAAAGGGATTCAAACAAAGGCAAAGTTAGAAGGATTTGAACCATTCCAAGACTTAAAATCAAGCTTCTAACATTCTATGAGGATATAATCAAAAGGTTATAATGTTGATCCTAATACATGTTGCACAAGTGCATTCAATATACCTCAAAGATTCAGGATGAGAAAAGATATGAACATCAAATTCATACATGAATGAAATTGGTTCTAGCACTAGAGATCAATTATTCTCAATTCCTTATGAAACTATCATTGAAGTAATATTTCTCTATGTATTATCATTGTCCACTTGATGACCTCAAACTCAAGTTTAAATCTCAAGTTCTAAAGTGAAAATCAATAAGAAAACATCAATTACAAAGCATGCATCAAAAGGTTCAACATTCAATTATGAGGAAATTAAGTGAATTGACTTGAGTTTATGCGAGGAAACAGAAGAAACATGATCATTAGGTGCCCAAATTACAGGCCTCACATAAGTTCATTGGCCACTAAACAAGTTGCAACAAAGAATGCAAACTCAATTGATCACCTTCACTTCAAAAATACATCAAAAGTAGAAACAAGGATCAATAATTCACACAAAAAATTTCTTAGCATCTTTGAAGTGTGTAGAAGTCAGAAAGCAAGTCTTAAGTTCATGAATAGTTGAGGAGGGGATCAAATGAGGTCCAAAGTTCAAAACTAGTTGGCCAAACTACCAAACTAGACAAGTTTTCAAAATAATTTGTGGAAAAATATCAAACCAATTCAAATAATCCAAGAAAAATCAGATTTAAATCCTCAACCCATCTATGAACCATAAACAAGATCCAAATTCCATTGGAAATCCAGGGCATAATGATTTTTGAATTGAAACTTACACAATAAGCAACAAAACCCTAATTGTTTGACTTTTAATCTTAAATATTAATTAGATAAGATCAAAATTCAAACAATTCAAAACAAATATACATCAATCATGAGAAAACTCAATAGATCAGAATACCTATTTTTCCATATTTTTAGAATTAAAGAAAAGTAAAAAATAAAATCAAATTCAAACAATTAATCAATTAAACAATCAATTACATCCCAAAATAAAATTCTAATCAAAATTCAGAAGAAAATCATCCCAAAATTAATATTCAAAGATTATAATTAAAAAAAACTTCTAAAATTTTTTGTGGATTTTTTGGATTAAGAAAATATTGAAATAAAATTAAATACAAACAATTAAACCATTATTTAATTCCCAAAATGCAAACCCTAACCAAAATTCAGAAAAGGACCAAAACAAAATTATATTCAAATATTAAGATAAAAAACAAGCTTCTATAATTTTTTGTGGATTAAGAAAAATATTAAAATAAAATTGTGAAACAAAAAAAATCAAATAAAACTTCCAAATTAATCTTCTAATCAAAAATAGGAAAAATACCAAACAAATTTCAGAATCAAATTCTAAATAATTTTAAGAGTTCAAAATATTTTTTGTGGAATTTTTAGATCAAATAAAATATTAAAACAAAAATAAACATTAAACAAACAATTAATTAAACTTACGAATTTTTAAACCAATCAAAATATTTTTAAAAATTCCAATAAAATTACATAAAATAGTAGGAATTGTTTTGGACTTGTGAAATTTTTCCAGAATTTTTTAAGTTATTTTGATCAAGAAATAAAAATCAGAAAATCAATTGAAATCAAAATATAAACTATATTCAAATATTAAAATTGGACCGTTCAGATGATGACACCTCATCATCCCTAACCTCCAGCCAGATCAAAAACGCGCGCGCCCTTAGTGTTATGCCTCAACTTCAGATCCACCAAACAAACTCATTTCTTAACCATTTTGCATCAAATCAAGTGCAACTTAAAGCGAACATGACAAGGAATTCAGTGCAATTCGAATCATATCAAATAGTCAAACGTGGATCTAAAAATCTATGCATGAAAACAACAAAAACTCACTGAAACCTAGAGTTGCAGAGATCTCAAACAAGAGTTGTATACCAAATCAAACCTCAAATTGCTTCAAAAATAATCATATAACATCCCCAAACAGATATTCATGCTTAAATTCAACAATAAACAGCTACATCTCAAGAATCAAAGTTGGATGAACCTACCTCAAATGAAAATACGAATGCTTGATTCCCTCACTCCAGAAGCAAATTAACAGTTCCAACTTGATCCTCCTGCTCCACTGAATGTGTCTCCACAAAAAAATGAAGAAATCACCAAGGAATTAGAGGATACGAAGAAAAATGCAGAGGAAGGAAGTTTGAAATCAGATTTGGGTTTCTTGCAATGGAGGCGTGTGTGTGATCAAATGAGCCTTGCTACTCATTATATAGAGTGAGTAGAGGAGGGTAGGAGTGGAAATGTAAGCTTAATACCGTTGGAGGGCAAGTTTGGAAATTTTGGCCAAAAATGAGGATGCACATGGAGCCCACATTTCATTAGTGCATTTGCTTCCCTTTTGTGCGTTTTGTGAGCCAAATGATGTCAAAAATACATGCTTGAAATGTCAGCTCATGATTGTTTGAAATGAAAGAGTGTTGGTGAATTTGCAAAATCAGTCAAGTTTTGTATTTTTTCATTTAAGCAAGTACAACAAGCACATGGGCACGAAATGGTGAGTGTGATGGGCCTCAACATGTCAAAAATTGGTTATGGGCTTGATTAGAAACAAAAAGAATGGCTGAAACTCGAGTTCTCAAGAATTGGCCATCTTGGTGTTTGGTCAAAATTCACAAAAATGCCTTGAAATCCAAATTGTCATAACTTGACCATTCCTTTGAATTTTAGGGCAAATGAATACTTGTTGGAAATGTCTTGGCAAGACCTTTAATTTTGTGGCAAAAGGCCTCACATTTTATTCACTTAGGTCCCTTAAAAATTGCAATGAAAATCACAAAATTTGGAAAATGACCTATAATTTCACCTTGAGACATGAACTTCCCAAGACCATAACTCTTGATTCCGTGACACTTTGGCCATGAGACTAACAGGAGATGAAAAATCATCCTCTTAGCTTTCCTAGAATACCTCATTTGCATTTTTTGGATCAAGGATGAACAAATGGTGAATTTTTGAAGTTAAGTCCTCATTTTCCAAATTTAGAAACTTTTTAGGGTTTCTTCATGAACAAATTCCAAACCAAACTTCAATCTTCTTGATCCAATGGTCAAAATGGACTTGAAATATGAAAAGTAAACATTTGAATTGATGGTTGACCAAAAGTTCACTTGGTTAATCTTGACTTTGACTGATTTTGGTCAAAATGACCATTTTGCCCCCTTTTAATCAATTGATCCACATCTCTTCAAAATTGGTGATCAAAATTTCAAACATATGATCTTCCAAACATATAGAGGCCATGTACAAAGTTTCATCTCAAAATTCTCAAGAAATCCTGATGAAATCCCAAACCCTAATTTTGGTCAACATCTTAGGAGAATGATGAATCATTTTCAAAACTTCAAATCCTCTGGATATATTGGCCAATTTCTTGTACAAATATATTTCAAATGTCAATTAGGTGTTGTAGCTTCAAAGTCAATACTTGCACATTCATCAATATCCTTGATCAACCAAAACCCTAATTTTAACTGATGAATCAAAAGGATGTGATCCTCCTTATAATCAACATAATCTTTAATCTTCTGATGATCCAATGAGATGGATAAGATATCTTGAGATATGTGATAATTTAAGCTTGAAAGGTCCATAGGTTTAGATGATAAGGCTCTACTTGAGCAACTTGTCAACACAATCAATCTTCAAAATCTTAAGGAAGACTTGATATCCAAAATACTTTGATCCCATCACAATGTATGAATGCAATGCAATATGATGTTTATGACGAAACATAAGCCTAAATCAAGAGGGTAAATTTTGGGGTGCAATAGATGGCATATTCTTTCTTTCATGTTTCATCATGTTGTCCAAAAATACATCACATAGAATTATCCAACACTGTCAGATACATGATCAATGGTCTTCCTTCAACGGGGGGGGGGGGGGGGGGAGAAAGATAGGAGGTTCAAGCAGATGTTCTTTAATACTTTCAAATGCCCTTGGCAATCATCTGTCCATACACAACCCTGATCTTTCTTTAACAACTTAAAGTTCGGTTCACACATTACAGTCATGTGAGAAATGAATATGGAAATGTAATTCAACCGCCTAAGGAAGCCTCTAACTTGCATTCCAGTCCTTGGCGCATGCATTTCTTGAATTTATTTGACTTTATTAGGGTCAACTTCAATTCCTTTCTGGCTGACAATGAAACCTAGAAATTTCCCTGATCAGACATCGAAGGTGCATTTGTTTGGATTCAAGCAGAGACGATACTTCCTCAAGCGCTGAAACAACTTCAACAAATCTTCCACATGCTCTTCTTCGGTCTGTGATTTGGTAATCATGTCATCAAGATATACCTCAATTTCCTTGTGTATTAGGTCATGAAATAGGGTTGTTATAGCCCTATGGTATGTTGCACCAGCGTTCTTCAACCTGAAGGGTATCACTCTGTAACAGAATGTTCCCCAGGGTGTGTTGTACCCTAATTTTCCCCCCTAAGATCCCTTCATCATACCATATTGATTCAATCACAAAAATATCACATTATGGTTCTTGGTTCTCCTCCCTATCTTTAGCTTTGCTCTTTGAGGAATCACCAAGCACCTTGACTTGTTTTCTTTTGTGATCATGCATGTTTTGTTTTAACTTTCCTTTTAATTAATAAAATGAAATGTGGGTTTGTCTTGTTAATAATGTAGGTAAAGGTAATGTGGCTTAACGGGTTGATCCATGGGTTCATGAGTTTACTTACATGCCCTAGTCAATAAAGCTTGAGAAGTTCAAACCTCATCATTGAACTTATGTTGGAAGAATTGGCATGGCAAGGTTTATTTTGGTTCACCACATTTCCAAGTCATCAAGATTGATTCAAAAGTGCAAGGGATTGATTGAAGAAGTTGTCATGGTTGGACAATGTCTTGTTCCCAATGATCACAAGTGCATATTTCTCTCAATTATCAAGAATATGGAAGTGGTATTGGTGGTTATTAGTTCTCATTTTCATCCTCAACAATTTCTATTTACAAAGCAATTGTGTTGGTACAAGAAGTTTGTTCAAAATTGTCAAAGTTCCTCAAAGCATTTTCTTAATCTAGGAGCTAGGGTTGTGAACTCCAAAGAATCATATCTTGCTCATATTTTGGTATTTTTGAGTGATTCCAAATACATCGTTATCTTCAAAGAGTTATCAACAAATCACTTCAAAAATTTCAAGGAGTTTTCATGTGGAAGAAACTTGATGATGAAGAAAGATTACAAGTCCTCCAGATGAACCCCCATTTTCCCATGTGTGACTTCAAATGATCATAACTTGGTCAATTTTTATCACCTTGAGCCTACTCTGTTTCCAAAATTATCTTAAGAATGTGAAATTTATGCCTTATTTTATGTGCAAAGTGAGAAAATGGATGAAAGATGCCCTAAGGATACAAAAGATTATAGGTCATTTCATGATTTTTTTCCAACTTCAACAATTCATAACTCTCTCAATTTTTGGATATTTTGAATGGTTTAAGTTTTAAAATTCCATTCAAGAGGTCTATTTCATGCCATCTTTTTTGGTCAAGAGTAAATTCCAAATGGAAGGCCATGTTTGGATGCAAAACATTATAGGCCACTTTTGAAGAAAATTTTGAAATATTTCTAAGTATGGAAAGTCAACCTTTTTTCCCCAACTTTGATTCAATGAAACTTTTAGCTCAAGCATCCATTTGATTCCATTCTTTTTCCATTGCAAAGCTTGTAACCTCATCTTTCTAAAGCATCAAGAATAATGCCTTAAGACCCCTTGAGCTGAGAATGCCATTGATTTGAACTTGGTAACTTGGAACTGAAGTTTCTTCAAAAGTCAGAATTTGAAATCATTGGTTTAGCTTCTAAACACTTTGTTTCTGTGCGTTTTTGCCTCTAAACATGTTTAGTGAACTTTCAGAAGTGATTAGCACAACAAAACGCACGTTTTGGATGAGTTTTGATCAAATTAGAAGTCACACTTTTCTTGTTTGCAACTTCACAGGATTTTCCTCCAAACTTCATCATTTCACACGCTTGGACATTCCATTTGATTCCCTATAAATAGAGGGTCATCCCTAATTCATTTTCTCAAGCTTGGATAGGCAGAATCACCCTGCCAAACTTGTTCCATAATTCAAAATTCTGCAACTTTGAAATCTGTTTTCAAGCCTTTTTCAATCCAATTTTTCTATCAATTTACCTTCCTTGATATTCCCTAAAGCTAACCATATAATTACATTCAAGAATCGTGCCCCATAATTCTCCATAGAAGTCCAATTTCAGAGCTCTGCAACTCAACTTCAATAGATAGATTTCTTCACCAATTCTTCAAAACTTTGATATCATTGTGATGCTCTCATTTCCCTGGTTCTATTCGCAACACTTACTTTTATGTGAAAACTTGTTTTGACCATGAAATTTCAAATCCCTTTTCAAAACTTTCCTTCCAAATTGATTGAGCTATAATTTATATAAATTTATCGCGAAGGTGTAGTTGTCTTCGTCTTGAAGAGACGAAGCGAATAACATAGTTCTCGTGCTCTAATTTTACAGATTGAGCAACCTGGTTTTGGAAATGGCTGGAGGTTGAAGATGACCAATGTGTCATCCTTTAACCAATGAAACATCACCATTTGGATTTTTTGAATTTCTGATTTACATTTGATTCAGTGCTTTATTCACTAATGACCATGATATGCACAGCACGCCAGATCCCTTGGATTTGATTACTAACGCGTTTTGACTCTCATCCAATGGTCCACATATTTTTGACTTTAATTTTCTTTTATGATTTTTCTATTTAATTGTTTTAAATTTCAAAAAATCATAGAAAATTCATTTTTAGTCAAAAAAATATGAAAAAATTATGAAAGATATTTTTGATTTTCCTCTTTCTGATTTTTATTTTTTCACAATTTTATTTTGTGTTTTGATATTCTTTTATAAATTTCCACTTTATTTGAATTGTTTTAAATGTTTAAAAATACTTTTATGCATTTTTAAATTTTGGAAAAATTATGGAATGATCAAATCATATTGTGACAAATATTGGTGACCTCATTTATTTTTTATTTCTGACTTTGCTAATTTTTTTTAATCATTTTTGGTTTATTTTACTCATTTCTTTTAATTTTAAAAAATAGTTTCTGACATTTAAAAATTGCCAAAAATTTTATAAAAATATTTGAGTCCATTTCTGATTTTTGTATGGTATTACTAAATTTTTCTTGATTAATTTGAATATAGTTGATATTTTTTCTTCTTATTTCCATTTTAAAACATTTTAAAAACCTTTTTTATGTATATATTAAATGCAATCTTATTTTGTAATTATTTTCTGGATGAACTTGGGTTAAATTTTGATCATGAACTTTATTAATATCATTGGATCCATAGTGTTGAGTCTAACTCCATTAAAATGGATGAATGATTTTAATAATAGTTTGATTTAAATTTAATTCAAATGTGGTTTGTATATTCTTTCCCACCCCTCTTCATCTTGTCCCTTTCTTATTGCACTAAGTGTTATTGGAACATGATCTCTATATCATGTCTAAAAATAAATGGTGCATAGATTGCTATTGACCGGTCTCAAAATAGGTGCCACTTCTATATAAGTCTACTTACGATTGCTTAACATAGCGCTAAATTTTGTTCCGATTCAAATAAATGATCATTCGTGGCCCAAAACTATGTTTGCAAGCCTAAGTATGTTAATTTGATCCCTTTGATCCAATAACCTTGAGATTTATTGTGTGGAGGCTTTGGTTCTACCAATCCTCTAATGGATCTACAACACTTTTGGTCAACGCGGATCACTTAAATATCGTTTATCATTAAATGGTACTTTTGACGATTCCAAATGGATGATATACTTGACAAAAAGCAAATGCAACTTGTTGTGTGGAGGATTTGGTTCTACCAATCCCCTAATGAGTTCCAAATGCAAGTTTCAAGATGGTCATCCAACTAACCACTAATTATTAAATTGTTTTTACTTTGTGCCCTTTTATTTTTTATGCTTTATGTACCATTTACTTTAAGCATTACATTTCATGTCATTTTTATTTTGCTCATTTGAACTTTTCTTTTCTCTTCTAAGACACTTAATAATCAACATGAACCCTAAAAAATCTTTAATGATACTTGGACTATTTGGTTACTATCCTTGGCATTATGGAGCATTGGACTTCTTGGATTTAGGATTAGAAACCTTGGCCTATGTTGGAGACCTTATGACCTTAATTGATATTTTGTCTGGAGTTCTTGAGGTTTACCTCAAGACATTGGGTTGTTTTGTTTGTTTTGTGTGCAGGTTATCGTGATTACATATTTTGTTTGTAATCCGAAATTCACCCGTATACAGCTGTTACTCTACCCAATTTTTGTGAAGACTTAATACACTTGAAGTTTTATTCTCTCAAGAGGTCTAGTATCTTTGCTTGTTTGGTTTCAATCCAAAGAATGAGAATTCTATCTTGGCTCATAATGTCAAGTATTGGCTTCTTGTTGGTTAGATGGTCCTTATCCCTAGCTTTTATCTTATGCTTTAGGATAGTCTATTCTTCTCCTCCCATCTTTCTTTAATTTCAAAAGTCTTCTCTCCCTTTGAAAACTCTTCTTGTTTTTAAAACTTGAACAACTTTCATAATAAACTTGGATGTAGGCCCATGCATTTTCAAAACCTTTTCATAAGTAAACTTCAATCAACTTAATAATACCTTGACATTTTTTTTTGTGAGAAGACTAAAAGTCAATCAATCTCATTCAAACCATTTTGACACTTTGGCTTTTACTTTAAACTTTTCTCAAAAGATTACACTCTTGTAAATCCTTGTAGGGATGCTGTGATACGGTGACAGAACTGACTGTTTAATACTGGTTTGCGTTTTGTGTTTTTGTTCGCAAAATGTCGCGGTAAGCAAGAGTCGCCATCGACTTTTATTTCATCCAATCGAAAAGGAAAAAAGTATAGAAAAAATCCTTTTTCGAGATTTTGAGTACGGGGGGGTAGATTATAGAAAGGGAAGGTGTTAGCACCCTTTCTATCCATGGTTTTCCATGGGCTCTTAGGTACTTGCTCATTTTTAAATTGCTTGTGTTTGTGTGCTTGTTTTTGAAAAATGTTTTACTTCATGATAACCCTTGTATCAGTCCTCAAGGGTGTGATGAAGTTGTTTTGAAAATTTGTTTGAAAAGTGTAAGTGTGAAAAGTTTTGATTTGAGCAAGTACCTACTAGCATCTACCTACTCAAAAAAGACTATTTCTATTATTGTTTCCTTTAGACAGCACTATCCCACTATTGAGGAATAGGTTGCACCATCGTTGGAGTTTGTAAGGGTCAATTCGAAAGGGATGTATGGTCACTAAAGCAATATTAGGACACCTTAGTAGTAACCCTAGAGTCTTAAGATCTTTTCCGAGGCAACATTTTCGAGGAAACATTTTCGAGGCAACATTCGAATGGGACATTTAATCTTTTAGACGGGAGGGCAACCACTAAGACACCCTATGCTTAATGATCGTTTACCGAAGGCAACCGAAGTGAGAGTATACCCTAAGAGTGAATATATGCGAGTGACTTGTTTCAGTTATTTAATCTTTGCATATTAGGGTTTTCTAACTGTTTTGATTTTTCATGCATTCTTGCCATACAATCCTATTAGCCATACATCTAGACAATTAAAAAGTTTTGCGAAAATTAAAAATGCGAGAAAATAAACCTAGCTATTACATGGCTTCAGGGAGGGGGATTAATTACATAACCAAAAATCGGGGAAAAGCGATAAGTAAAAACCCTAGTTAAAACTATTACATCCTCAAAATAGTTACAAAATAATGGCAAAAGTAATAACAAGCGCACGACAAATTTAATACGTAAGAAATTAGGGTTTTGACCCTTGACTAAACCCAATTGCAATTGATTAAAGAAAAATCATTTTTTTGTCGTTTTTGTTATTTTAAGAAAATAAGGAATAATTGAAATAAAAAAAGAACCTAATTACTAATTAACTTTAATTAAGAAAAATAATTAAGTTAACCTATTTTTTGTGTTTTTATTTGGAAAAAGAAAATAATTAAATCAAGAATTTAAACCTAATGTTCTAATTGTTTTTTAATTGTGAAAAGAAGAATTAAATTGCCCTAAATTACATTAAGCTAATTAATTAAAATTTAATAATAAAAAAAAACTACTTCTAATTTTGTGAACTCTTGATTTTATGATTTTATAAAAAAAAGTGATTAATTTTTGTGAAAAAGTAATTAAGCAAAATAATTAAATAAGGAAATAAAAATAAGAAAGAAATAAAATTTGGCCTGATTGTGTTGCTGAAGAGGGGGTGCAAATCTGAATTCCTTGGCCCAAATAGCTAAGCCCAGGTTGACCTGCTTGATTCTGTGTAGCGCTGACTTGAGGAATACCATGGACCTTCATTGCTGGCACGTTGGATCTGACTAGCTAGGCATCCAGTGGCCAGGCGTTGAGGGTGTATGGAAGGCATGTGAGGGAGTATTATATTGGATCTACAAAGGTAAAACAAGAAAATGCATTTGTTGGGACCTGGGATCGAACCCAGGTCCTTGTACTCCCTACCAATGATGCGTTGCCAACTAAGCTGCGTTGTTAACTTGTTATTATAATGAAATAAATGAAATATAATTCAAACAAAGTGCCACGCCCCAAAAACGCGCGAAAGTTCAAACGGGCCGATCACATGCTGCCACGCCATCGTCTTCTTCATGGATTCCATCGTTTTAGAAAAAAAGACTTTTACCTACAGACGTCCACTGTAGGTATAACCCTGCATATTTCAAAAATGTTGTACACGCAAGATAAATGAAAGGTAATGGTACAAATCAACTCATCTCATCCTCATGAGCTTCATGGTACCTGATTCAAGGCCTAATTTTCCCTACATCAAGAAACCCTAAAAAAACATGGAAACCCTAACAATGGAAGATGGGTGTAAAGGCTTCAAAAACGCAATTAAATGACATGGTTAGCTTGCAAACATGATGACAAACACGAATATGACAATTAAAATCGCTAATGATGCAAGAACTGGGATAATCGATTCTAAAAAAAAACGCAAACCGTGTGAGTTATAGTTGGTGTTTCTAGGTGCTTCAAGCCTTGCAACTGATCCAATTGGCTTCTGGGAAGGTCCATGAATCAATTAGCAGCGTTGGAATGGTCTGAATTGATCTCTAGATGCAAAAACGATCCCACACTTTTTGTCACATTTTTTTTGGTTTTGTTCTATGCCTCTCATGATCTCTAACCCTTGTCTTTTGATCTGGAATTGTTCATTATATAACCTAGAGTGAATCAGGTTAACAAACTTGGACTAAATCTTTGCATTTATCCAAGATTTGGTTTGATTTGCAAGCTATATGATATGTTGCTATTTTGAGTCAAAACATGCCTTTCTTGTACCAATTGGCCTTGATTCGATTTGATCTTGTTAACTCAGCATATCTTGATTGCTAATCTGTCAAAAAAACAAACCAAATCATATCTTTGTTAATTTTCATCATTTATTTGATTTAATTCACTTTTTAATTAATGAAAAATCAAAATAACTTGAGAAATGAAGCACATAAAAGGTGAATGAACATTTGAGTCGTGGACCACATTATAATTGAGGTGCAAGCATAAAAAGTTGGGCTCATTTAGCAAAAAATGCAAATTTGAGCACATTTGACTTTTGGCAATTTTGCAAAAATGGTCAACTTGGCCAATGCATAACTCTCTCAATTTTGACCCTAGAGAGGTGTTCTTGGACTTTTTAGAAATCTAAGGATGTCATCTAAACAAAACTTTTTGTCTCATCTCAATTGAGTCTTCCATGTTCATGTATGAAGCTTTGACCCAAAAGGTGTTTTTGTTGACCTTTCAAAAGGACCTATAATGTCAAAATTCATATCTTTTTGTGAATGCATATTTTGGGCATGGGAGATGAAGATGAATTGTCGGGAATTGCATCCTCTTCAAAATGAGATTTGGATGGGTCATTTCTGATAAATTATGAGAAAGTTATGCTTGGTCAAAGTTGAGTTGACTTTTCCTATAAAACCCTAATTTAACAACTTTTGGGTTTTGATGAATTGTGAGCAATCCTTGAGGAATCATGATCAACCCTTGATTAAATTATGGATAATACTTCAAAATTAGGATGTTGACCAAAAATCTTGAAGTTTGACTGTATGTGGGCCACAATTGACTTTTGACCTAGTACAGTTAATTTTCAGGCATTTGAGCAATTGACTGAGCAAACTTCTTCCGCAAGGCTTGAAACTTGACATGGATGATCTTGAGAACATATTAGGACAATGGTGAGAATTTGATTCCTTTGTGGTTCACACATCTTGATAAAGATGGAAACCCTAATTTGAGGTATACTGCCTTAAGAGAGAGTTTATCTGGTCAATCCTTGAACTTCCTTGAGCAATTTAGGGACCTCACTTGCCATGTGTTGAGAAATATGAGAGGGAAAATTTTGGGGTACAATAGCTGCCCCTGTTTAATCTTCTTAAACTTGAGGATGTAGATTGGCTACTCTGCCTTTCGTGATCTGAAGGTGGAAGAGGATTGAACACTAAAGTGCTCAGAAATTTGCACTCGCATGAAGTGGAACTCGACTTGTGACATCGAGAATGGGATTACAGATGCCATTTGGAGGTAGATAATGGAAGATTGCCGGAGACAGGCTTAAAGATGACATCCTGGATGTGACGGAGAATTTTCAGAGATGGGCTTAAAGATGCCATCTAGAGAATGTGGATTTCCTGAGATATTCCTTTGACGAGAGTCCCTGTTGCTGTTGTTAAAGAGGAATCTGACGAAGAATGTTGGTATATGTCTTGGGAGATATATAATTTTAGGAGCTTTAGTTGTCCGTTGCTCTACTGGGGAGATGCGAAACCAATTGTGTTTGATCGGATCCCGGTCTTACAGTGTTGTGGACTGCTGTCTGGAGATAAGAGAGGAGGAACCTGGATAGTAAGGTTATGAGAAGGAACCTGGGTAGTATGGTTACTTCGATATGAAAGCCTGGATAGTAGGGCTGTGAGAAGGAACCTGGATAGTAGGGTTACTTCGATATGAAAGCCTGGACAGTAGGGATGCGAGAAGGAACCTGGATAGTAGGGTTACTTCGATATGAAAGCCTGGATAGTAGGGCTGTGAGAAGGAACCTGGATAGTAGGGTTACTTCGATATGAAAGCCTGGATAGTAGGGCTGTGAGAAGGAACCTGGATAGTAGGGTTACTTCGATATGAAAGCCTGGACAATAGGGCTGTGAGAAGGAACCTGAATAGTAGGGTTACTTCGATATGAAAGCCTGGATAGTAGGGCTGTAAGAAGGAACCTGGATAGTCGGGTTACTCCGATATGAAAGCCTGGATAGTAGGGCTGTGAGAAGAAACCTGGATAGTAGGGTTACTTCGATATGAAAGTCTGGATGGTAGGGCTGTGAGAAGGAACCTGGATAGTAGGGTTACTTCGAGATGAGAGCCTGGATAGTAGGGTTTGGGAAGGAACCTGGATAGTAGGGTTACTTCGAGATGAGAGCCTGGATAGTAGGGCTTGGGAAGGAACCTGGATCGTAGGGTTACTTCGATATGAAAGCCTGGATAATAGGGTTGTGAGAAGGAACCTGGATAGTAGGGTTACTTTGACATGAAAGCCTGGATAGTAGGGCTGCAAGAAGGAACCTGGGTAGTAGAGTTACTTCGATATGAAATCCTGGATAGTAGGGCTGTGAGAAGGAACCTGGATAGTAGGGTTACTTCGAGATGAGAGCCTGGATAGTAGGGCTTGGGAAGGAACCTGGATCGTAGGGTTACTTCAATATGAAAGCCTTGATAGTAGGGCTATGAGAAGGAACCTGGGTAAGGTTGTTTGTGTAAAACTTCAGGATTAACCAGGGTGAGGTTACTTTGGGATACGTTCATGTAAAACTTCAGGATGAACCGGGGTAAGGTTACTTTTGTCGCACCGATGATTACTCTGTTTAGCTTCGAGTGTTGGTCATGGACCTGCTGGAAATTGTTGATAATAACTGTCTTTCCTGAAAGAAATACAGGGTTAGTTATGTGCGATGCATGAGATGCATTGTGACGAGGTTCTCAAAATAACTGAGGTTATGTTATATGTAATGTATGCACATGTCATGATGTATGAACATGCAATGCTGACGTAATAATCTGAGTCCGGGAAAATAAATCTCTAACTGCTGTTTGGAGAGTATGAGAAGTGGTATTCTTGACTGTTGTAAAAAACCATAATCCCTCTACTTATGTTGGGGATGGTGAACAAAGATGACTAGCTGGGGATTCACATCCATTCGGCTGGTGAATATTCTGCTGGAAGAGACCTTGTTTGAGGATAACTCTGCGGGGAATAACTCTGTTGGAGAGGAGATACTCTGTTGATAGATCTGCTGATTTAGAGAAATAAACTCAGCTGGGGATGGATTTCCGTTGCTGGTGATAATGAATTCTGTTGGAGATTGAATTTCTGCTTGTGAGAGAAATAAATTCTGCTTGGGGAAAAATTTACTGAATCACTCGCGATTGTGAACCTCAGCTGGGAAGAGTTATGTCCTGTTTGGGAAAGCTAACATCACTGTCTTTGGATACTTTTTACTCTGTGGGGAGTGTATGCACCACTACTCATGTTCTCAAGCTAGCTCTATCCTAATACCTGATGGGCAGAGTAACTGTAAGGTTTGGGCACTTCTAATTTCCCTGTTTTTGGCATTACGAGTAATCGTCTTTTGTTTCTTGTGTAAATATTTATGAGCAACCATTATTTCCAAATGCATATATAAAAAATGAATCATTGAACGTTCTTGCAAAACAAAACAGAAAAAGAAAAACCAATTGAAATTTCTTGTGAAAATGAATTGTATTGATTTTTGCAATTGGCCCGTAATAGGCATTTTTGTACAAAGAGGCTGACGTCCTAGTAAGAGAACGCCACTAAAAGAAATTACAATTTGTATAAAAGAAAGAAAAAACAGCTATGTGAAACAACCCCATTGGGTTCCAACTCTGTTATTGTCTTTACATCTTCAAGCGTCTTATCACTTTGCTACTTGGCCGAAGGTTGATCAGATTGATTGGCGCTGTCCGAGCTTGATAGTTGATACCGAAGTCTGGTTGCGAGATGATCCAATGAGACATAGTGTTATGCTTCGATCCCTAATTTTTTCCTGGACCACCCTTTCGGGTTTTCAGTCCACTGGGATACCCTTTTTTTCCCAAGTCACCTTTTCAGGTTTTTGACTTGCCGGGTGTATAGTTTTTCATTTTCATCGCTTACTTTTTCCCGAACCCTTTTGGTTCGCCGGAAAGCCCTTATTTTTGCCTAGGCCAGTCAACCTAGCGGGTCTTTGATTATGCATAGTATCTTTTCACTATGTCTGCATTAACGGTGTGAAGAAGGTCGTCACCATCCATGGTGGTTAGAATCATAGCTCCTCCCGAGAAAGTGTTCTTAACCACAAATGGACCTTCGTATGTGGGGATCCATTTGCCCTTGGGATCACCTTGCGGTAGTATGATGCGCTTGATCACTAGATCCCCGACTCAATATTCTTGACGTCTAACTTTCTTGTTAAAAGCCTTGATCATTCGCTTTTGATACGTCTGACCATGACAGATAGAAGTAAGTCTCTTTTCACCGATTAGATTCAACTGATCAAGTCGGGTTTAGATCCAGTCGTCTTTGTTCAAACGCGCATCCTTCATAATCCAGAGAGAGGGTATCTGGACTTCAATGGGTAGGACTGCCTCCATGCCATAAACCAAAGAGTAGGGTGTTTCCCCTGTCGACGTCCGTGCTGAGGTACGGTACCCATGAAGAGCGAATGGTAACATCTCGTGCCAGTCTTTGTATGTCACCGTCATCTTCTGCACAATTTTTTTGATGTTCTTGTTAGCTGCTTCAACATCCCCATTCATCTTCATCCAGTAGGGAGAAGAGTTATGATGCTGAATCTTGAACTGTTTGCAGAGCTCGGTGATCATTGTGTTATTGAGATTTGTACCATTGTCAGTAATAATTCTCTCTGGGACACCATATCGACATATCAGATTGTGTCGGATGAACCGCGCCACGACGTTCTTGGTTACTGTAGCAAAGGAAGCTGCCTCAACCCACTTTGTAAAGTAATCAATGGCTACCAGAATGAAGCGATGCCCATTAGACGCAGTAGGTCTGATCTCGCCGATCATGTCGATGCCCCACATTGAAAAGGGCCAAGGAGGTGTCAAAACATTCAGGGGAACTGGAGGTACATGCACCTTATCAGCATAAACTTGGCACTTATGACAGGTTCGAGAGTGCTGATAACAATCGACTTCCATAGTGGACCAGTAATATCCTGTCCGTAGGATTTTCTTCGCCATGGTATGTCCACTGGAATGAGTTCCGAAGGTACCTTCATGTAACTCTGCCATGATCCTTTCTGCCCCGCTCTTGTCTACACACCGCAGTAAGGTTGAATCATGGTTACGCTTATAGAGGATTCCATTACTGATGATGAACTTTGCAGTGAACCTTCTTAGAAACTTCTTATCATTAACAGATGCCCCCTCGGGGTATTCTTGAGCCTAAAGATACCTCTTTACCTCGTGAAACCAGGGTTTATCTGCTACCTATTCAGTCTCAATGTCACAACAATGTACGGGTTCGTCCAACCTCTCAATGGTAATCTGGGGAGCTTCATTGTCCCACCTAACTTTGAACATAGAAGACATGGTAGCTAGCGCGTCCACCAGCTGATTCTCCTCTCTTGGGAAATGTTCAAAGGTTACCTTCTCAAAGTGTGGGAGCAATGTCAGTACATACTCTTTGTAAGGAATAAGATTCAGATGCTTCATATCCCACTCGCCTTTGATCTGACTTATTACCAGAGCAGAATCTACGAATACACTCAAGAACTTAATCCTCAGGTCAATAGCAGCTCGAAGACCCATGATACATGCTTCATACTCCGCCATATTGTTGGTGCAGTTAAAACATAATCGGGAGGTGAACGAAGTATGATAGCCCTCAGGAGATATAATTACAACGCCAATGCCATTACCCAATGCGTTCGACGCTCCATCAAAATACATAGACCATCGGGATCCCTCCTCGGGTCCTTCATCTGGTCCAGGTTCTTCGCAGTCGGTTACCAACATGATATTCTCATCCGGGAACTCGAAATTCATGGACTGGTAGTCATCCACGGCCTGATGCGCCAAATGATTCTCCAATACACTCCCCTTGATTGCTTTTTAGGTTGTGTATTAGATGTCGTACTCGGTTAAGATCATCTTCCATCTTGCTATTCTTCCGGATAAGGTGGGCTTCTCGAAAATATATTTGATCGGATCCATCTTTGATATCAACAAGGTAGTGTGAGTCAGCATATATTGTCTCATCCGGCGAGCAACCCATGCCAAAGCGCAACAAGTTTTCTCGAGCAATGAGTATTGGGTCTCACAATCAGTAAACGTTTTTCTAAGGTAATAAATGGCGTGCTCTTTTCGGCCAGACTCGTCATGCTGCCCCAACACGCACCCCATTGAATTATCTAGCATTGTCAAGTATAATATCAAAGGTCTTCCTTCAACTGGAGGCATCAGAATTGGCGGTTCTTCAAGGTATTCTTTGATTCTTTCGAAAGCGGTCTGGCATTCATCATTCCACTTTACCACTTGATCTTTCTTCAGAATCTTGAAGATTGGCTCACAAGTAGCAATCAAATGTGAAATGAACCTGGCGATGTAATTTAGACGTCCCAAGAAACCTCTAACTTCCTTCTCTGTGCGGGGGACCGGCATCTCTTGTATGGCCTTTACCTTTGCAGAGTCCACCTGAATACCTTTGTCACTGACAACAAAACCCAGAAGCTTACAAGACCTTACCCCGAAGGTGCACCTGTTCAGATTCAACCTTAGCTTGTACGTCTTCAACCTGTCAAACAGTTTCTGGAGATGATCAAGGTGTTCTTCCTCAGTTTGGGACCTGGCTATCATTTCATCAACATAAACCTCAATCTCGTGGTGAATCATATCGTGGAACAAAGTGACCATGGCGCACTGATAAGTTGCCCCAGCGTTCTTCAACCCAAAAGGCATTACCTTGTAACAGAAGGTTCCCCACTGTGTAACGAAGGTTGTCTTCTCTATGTCCTCAGGAGCCATCTTGATCTGGTTGTAGCCAGAAAAACCATCCATGAAGGAGAAGATCTTGTGCTGCGCGGTGTTGTCGACTAGAACATCAATGTGAGGAAGTGGGAAGTCATCCTTGGGGCTTGCCCTGTTCATATCCCTGTAGTCCACACACATCCGTACCTTACCGTCCTTCTTAGGTACCAGAACGACTTTGGCAACCCACTGCGGATAAGAAGTGACAGCTAAGAATCTTGCGTCGAACTGTTTCATGACCTCTACCTTGATTTTCTTTGACATTTCAGGGCGCATACGACATACCTTCTGCTTTACCGGAGGGCAGTCTTCTTTAGTCGGCAAGCGATGTACCACAATATCAGTGTCCAAACCAGGCATGTCTTCATAGGACCAGGCAAAGATCTCAACATAGTCGTGTAGCATCTGTATTAACCGTTGTTTTACACTAGGCTCCAGATTCACACCTATTTTAACCTCTTTCCTGTCTTCCTCTGTACCCAAATTCACTGAATCAACTGGCTCTTCATGGGGCTGTATGGCCCTTTCTTCCTGCTGTAATAGTCTAGCAAGTTCTCCAGGCACCTCACAATCATCCTCACCTTCGTCCTCGACTTGGTTGATCGGATTTTTGAAGTCATAACTGGCAGTAGCAGAGCTGTTATCAATGGGATCCAAAGTGGATATAGATCTGCAGTATGATACGTGAGTGTGTGTAAGAGAATAGCTGTTTTGATAAAGTGAGAGACAGAAAAGAAAAACAAGGAGCGCAAAATTTGTATGCAAGAAACGTCCAATGCTTTATTAATGCTATATGAAATGACAAATAATAGCCCTCACAAGCAAAGCCAAGGTGCCTCGGGCAAGGCACCGGGCCGTAAAGTTTCAAATTGTTTATTACAAATCTTAAAACAAATGAGTCAATTACTGAGGAATAAAAGAAACAGGTATGAAGTCCCTAGCCGTCCAGTTATTCGGTCCACTGTTGGTTGTTGGGTAGATCCAGCTGTCGATGTCTGAATCCTTTTCACTGTATTCAATTGCATTAATTCCCCGATTACTGATGTGTAGAGGAGGTCTTCCAGCCCGAGCGTGCCTAACATCCCTTTGAGCCCCTGTAGTAAAGCCCAAATCAAATTTGTCAGTTTTGTGAGTGAAGTCAGGGAGATGACCCCAATTAGTACACCCACCTTCTTCAACCACAGCCCCGGCGTCCTTGAGAGAAGCCATCTTCAACGGAGGTTTTTCGGTAGTAACTTCAGTTGATGCCAAAATCTGAGGGACCTCTTCGAAATTCTGACGAGGAGTTTTTATGAATTCCCCGTTCATCTCTACGTAGCGGAAGGAATTGAGGTGACTCACCATATATTCTTATTCACCTTGCACTGTGGCAATCTTTCCCTTCACCGGATACTTCAACATTTGATGGAGTGTGGAAGTAACTACCCTAGCCTCATGGATCCAAGGATTACCCAGCAAGCAAGAATACGATGGCCTGATATCCATTACGTAGAAGGTGGACCAAAAAGTCTGAGAACCCACTTTGACAGGGATGTCCACCTCCCCGTGCACCATTCTCTTCAATCCGTCAAAATCCCTTACCACAATGTTACTAGGCTTTAGAGTCAAACCCTCACAATCCAAACGGTCCAACGCTTTCTTCGGCAGAACATTCAGTGAAGACCCGGTATCTACCAGCACATGAGCCATAGTGGTGCCCATGCACTCAATCGAGACATGCAAAGCATCATTATGCTTCCTTCCTTTCGGTGTCAGATCCGCATATGAAAAACCCAACCCATTGTCAGTAGTCAGGCTGGCCACACAATCTTTGAACTGATCTGCTGATGTCTCCTGCGGCACATGCGCAGTCTTGAGAAATTCAATCAAAGCCTTCGCATGGGCTTCAGAACACAACAGCAGAGACAACATGGATATCTTTGATGGGGTCTGCCCTAGCTGCTCGACCACATTGTAGTCGCTCTTCTTAATGATTTTCAGTATTTCCTCTATTTCTTGTTTATAGGCTTCCACAACGATTTTCTTAGGTGCCTCCGTCCGGGCAGGTTCACCTATAATTTCCTTTCCCCGAGTCCCAGATGGCTCAACATCAGGGGTAATAACTGGAGTAGGAGCAGGAGAAATGTCAGGAGTGCTGGTTGGAGCTGCAGTTGGAATAACGGTAGGCTTGATGATCTTCGGAGCAATCTCAGGAGAGAAAACCCTTCCACTTCGGGTAACCTTACTAGTCCCGATAATATTATTGACATCAGTATCAGCTTCTTCATTCTTCAGATCTTGCTTAATGCCATGATAGTACACATCAACACCATAATGCCATGGGACATCTTTGTCTGAGGTGTACGGGATGGGACCAGGAATAGTGATTATCAACTAAGAAATTCTTTGAACAAGTGTAATTCTAACAGGTCTTCTTGAGGAAACCTTGGAAGGATTGGCGGAAATGGTTATAATAGCGATGCCTTCAATTGGAACAACAGGGATCACAGTGTTCTCGAACAAAATCTCTTTACCATCCATTTGGCGCTGAACACCTAACTTCAACAAACGACAACCAGAAGGTAGAAACGAACACATGTGGCAACCTTCACCACAACCCAGAAATAAACCGGCCAACAACAAATTCTTCTTAACAGTCATAAGAGGAGTAGAAATTTCTTCAACATAGGTCACAAATAAATCAGTGTCAACAGCATTAACTCCACGACCATGTTTAGGCATGAGAGCAGTTATAACATTCGGCTTTTCTGGAGCATCGAACTCTATCTCCTTGGCTTCAAGCATGTCTTGTACTTTGTTTCTTAGAGCTCAGCAATCGTTTGTATCGTGGCCAGGACTCTCAGAATGGTAGGCACACCGCACGTTGGGATTGTATCTGGGAGAGGTAGTGTTTGGATTCTTGGGAGCCTCTTTCAAGGTTGCCAAGTTGGATTTTAATAAATAAGGTAGAACTTCAGCCAAAGCCACGTGGATGCGGGTAAACTGCCGTTGTGGTCTTTCCACCCTTTGTTGATTGTTGCTTTGTGGAGCAACTGCGGGTCTTGGTATCACTACAACATTTACCGTTTGAAGGTGTTCAAATCTGCTTTGGCCCCTCGGGCTATATACCGCATTGGCTTCCTTCTTACCAGCGAAAGGCTTCTTTGTTGAACTCGACGAGGCATCCTTCTGTATTTTACCACTCTGAATTCCAGCTTCTATTCTTTCTCCAGTTAAAATTAGCTCGGTGAAACCAGATGACGAGCTGCCGATTAAGTGATTGAAAAATGGACCTGATAGCGTTCCTAGAAACATATCAACCAACTCCCTATCAGACAAAGGGGGTTGAACTCTCCCAGCCAAGTCTCTCCATTTTTGAGCATAATCTTTAAAACCTTCACCTGCACCCATGGACATGTTCTGGAGTTGAGTACAAGTGGGAGAAAGGTCAGCATTATACTGATATTGCTCGTAGAAAGCAACAACAAGATCTTCTCAATTTCGGACACTGGCTCCCTCCAACTGGTAGAACCATTCAAGCTGAGTCCCTGATAGACTATATTGAAAGAAGTGCACCCACAAATTTCTATCAGCGGTGTGGGGTTGGATTTTTATGACATACGAGCGGAGATGGAGTTTTGGGCAGGACACCCCATCATACTTGGCAAAAACCGGAGTTTTGAGGGATGACCACTCCCGATACCAGTCCCAATTCTTCGAAATCCAACCCAGGTATCCTCTGAACTTCCATTGCACTTAGACGATCCTCTAACTGTTTGTACCTATCCTCAGCAGGAGGAAATTGCTCATCATTGTAATCCGTATCATTGTTAGAAACTGCATGATTGGGGTCCCTTTCCCCTTCTTGGTTCTCCCCTTCCTTGGATGAAGAGGTTAAATCAGTTTGTTGCTTCAACCTTTCTCTAAACCTTCTGCCGATATTCAGAATACCAACAACCTTCTTCTTTTTCTTCTTCTCTTTCAGAATAATGGCTTTCAAATCTTCCTGCCCCTTTGCCAGACTTATGAACATCTGTTGGAACTGGGCGTTCTGTGCCTGAAGATCCTTGATGGCTTGATCGGAAGACATTTCTACTGAAATTAACAACGAAGAAGATGAGAAACTTGTAGTGGTACCTGTAATGATGTGTATGATAATGGGATGCACATGTAATGATTTCAAAGACTTCGGGAAATTTAAATTTGCAAACCAAAATAAACAAAAACTTTATTAGCTTAAATTTTAAGGTTCAAAGTGCCTTTAAGGCGTTACAAATAAGTAAGTAAAACAAATCTAAAACTAGAAAATAAAAATCAAAAGTCCCATGGACGCTTTTTCTTTGTGCTGATATAATCATTGAGCACTCTTTCTTCCTGGAGCTTCCTGGTGAGCTTTAAAACCTTCCTCTCTTGATCATGGAACTGGTCCCTGTAAGTATCCCGCTCATTCTTCAGCTGAATCCAAGACCTCTGTAACTCCCCAAGATTAGTGGGCATGTAAGGATAGAGAACCGTGTAAGGAATGCCTTCTTCAGTAGTGGGCTCCACAATCACCGGTAATACAGCCACATAAGGCATCATAAACTTCTGGGCACGAGCTCGTACCTATTGGAGGTAAGGCTCCATAGGAATGGAAGTCTTTGGTCCCAAATCTTTGGCGTTAGATCTGTTTACCATGCCCCAAGCTCGTATGAACCTCCGGCGATACTCATTAACATCATCCTCATAGTTGAATACAATGCCCTAAATAAGTAACTCATGGGGACCATCCCTTCGAGCATGACCAAATTGTCGCAAAGCTAGACAAGGATTGTAAGTTATACCCCCTCTGATACCAAGTAATGGGACATTAGGGTACACCCCACAGCGGTCAATAATAGCAATGTCTTCCATAGCTTGGGAACACCAAAGAATATCCGTATGAGCGAGTGACATTATCCTTTGCGACCAACCCAAACCTTCTTCGTTCTTTGGTACAAACTTAGGGAGGTGAGAAATAAACCACCTTGACAGGAATGGCATGCAACATATAAGAGTCCCTCTTCTCTTCATGGTACGAGTATGGAGAGTGTGCAAAATATCTCCAAGCAAGGTAGGCACAAGGTTGCGAGAAAGGAAAATCTTGATAGCATTCACATCTACGAAGGAGTCCGGATTAGGGAAGAGAACTAAACCATAAATAAGAAGAGCCAGGACCTCCTCAAAAGCCTGAAAATCCAAATTATCCCAAAATAGCCGAGCCTTGTTGTTGTACCCCAAAATTTTCCCTCCTCTTTTTCCACAAGAAATCACAGCTTCGGGCTTTTCCTGATTTTTCAGACTGGCTCAAGAATCGGTCAAACAGACTTTTCTTGTCATTCAGACAAAATTTAGGGTTGTCATTGATTTTAAAACAGTTCGAGCATATTGCTTAGGGTTTGGTTGAGTTGGCTCAGGTTTGGATCAGGCGGACGCTTCTCTAACATTAAGTCAAGAATTAGGGTTTTTGTGCACGCAGAAAGAATTAAGTCTACAGTGCTTTTCAATTTACTCTGGAATATGGACTGAGGTTTCTGACTGGGAGCTTGCAGTGTTTGATTGAATCATTAAGAGAAAAGACATTTGGGCAGTTGTTGTGATTGACTGTGCATTGCTTTGGATTTTTGAAACGCCGGGTTTATTATTGACTGACCACAGTATTTATTAATTGTTTATTTATTCTAAGTTAGGATAATTGGGATTTATTTCCATTTATTATAATTTAAGAATTTATAAGTAATTAAATAAACAGCTGGAAACAGAATTAACTGATCAAAATGGATTTTTATTCATCTTTAATAATTTGTTACAATTGTTATTTAAATACAGTATTTATTTACAAAGTATTTATAATAATAATGGTTACAATGATTAAAATTGAAATAAACTATGTCCTAAATTTCCTAATCTTCATTCTTCTATCCAATGCTCCTTTTCTCAATTATTTTTCATCTTCAAAACAAAGAAAAAAAAAGTCAAAAGCAGATAAAAGAGACAGACAGTTAATTTAAAAATTCATCATTAAAAGCAACTGGCCGGAATCAGTTTGCCCTCTCTGCAAATCACGAGATTTCTCCCGGTTCACAAAGAGGGATGAAATGCTTGCAATGAAACATGAAATGCACAAAGTTGTAATATTGCACAATTTCAAAATGGTCAAACAAACTGCATAGTTCATGATTCAAAATTGTCAACAAACTACATGAAATGACAAACAAACTATGAAGTCCAAAGGCAAACCAAACTGAATTGCCTAACCAAATCAAAGGGGCAAACTGAATAAAACTATCCAAGCTGCCAAAAGGTTACCAAAAGATATCAAACTCCAAAAGCTGTCAATAAAGTACATAAAGTATGCAAGAAACATGGAAAATATGCAGAGGAAAACAAGTGCAAACAATGTTCAAATACATCACTTTCCAAAGGTCAGTTTACTTTTTCAGAAAGAAGACAAATTTAAGCAATAAAAGTGCTTTGATCTGGAGAGAGAAAGAGAGAGGAAAGCAGCTTACAGTGCAGCAGGCTAGAGGCTAAACAAAAGATATAAACAGGATGTATCAGAGCACATAGAGAAAGGAGACAGAAGGCATACAGCAGAAGAAAGCACAAAGAGTGAAAACCTCAAGCCTTGCAAACCTGTCCATGGATTGACCAAGAACGAATATACAAAAAATATAACACCTCCTGCCCTTAAAAGACAAAAAGGCCAAGACCCTGAATATATAATACAAGAGCCATCAACCTGCATAACAGATCTCAAAAGCCACACAAAGCCTAATAACTTCCAAGTTCATCAAGCCTCATAAACAAAAAACAAAAGCTCATAAACCTGAAGCATCAAACTTCAAGCCAAACCTGTAATCTCAACCAAAAACACCATAAACCTTAAACCTGCATAAGCCAAAAGCCTACTGTAACATAAACCTGCTTCAAACCCAACCTGCACAAACCTTAAACCAGACCTGCATAACCCAAGCCTGAAGCCTGCAGTAAAGGCCTCAAACAATACAAACTGTCAAGCCCCCAAACTGAAGCCAATGCCTGTAACCTCAAAGCCTAAACCAGTACCAAGCCTGTAAAACAACTGAAGCAACCAAAGCCCTCAGAACTGTGATTCATCACTGGGCAAAAATCATCAAAGCATCTCAGCAAGCCCACAGTGGAAGAGGAAAAAGAGCATACAAAGCAACATATTCAGAACTCAGAATAAGCATACAAGCAAGCTATTCCAAAGGCAACAGAAGCAATCAAAAGAGAAGAGGAAAAGGAAGGTCGTGCTAGAACATCATCAGAGGAAAAGTGGACAGAAGAAGAAAAGAAGTGATATCAAACTAGGTTCTCAGAAATATCATCACCAAACCTAAGAGGCAAAAAATAAAGATACCAGGCGTTCCAGCAAGCTAGCTTCATCATCACCATCCCCTCACCGTCAAGCCACCGGAAGCGCCACCGTCCTCCTCCTCCGTCTCCAAAGGTAGTATCCCTCCTTTTTCTTTTCCATTCACGCACCTCAAATGATGATAACACACACAATCAGAACAAAGTAAAATGTTCAAAAAAGAAAATTGAAAACCCTAAAAAAGTATATACGAAACTACCTTTCATGTCATCACTGTTTTGCCCAACCTTGAGAAGAGGGAGACGGAGGCAACGCTTAGCAACTTGAGGCGAGGAGACAAGCTTTCAGAGTCCATGGCTTGAGAAAGAATTGAGGAAACGAAGTGAAGACGAAGAAGATGAGCGCCGCTTCTGTATCCAACAAACCATGAAACCCTAAACAAATTGCTGTCCAACGTGCCTGGGCCTTGTCCCACTAACAAGCCTTAAGCCCAATGACTTGGCGCCTGACCCCTCCAATCTGACGTACACCCCCCTGCTGATTCTCTTTAAAAATGTTGTTTTGGACCAAGGATAAGCATAAGGCCCACATAACTTCTTTTCTTTTCTATTAACAAAACACTTCTTAATCCTCTCTTAATTTTCATTCATAACTTAACTTTTTTTAATAATAATACTAGAATACATTAATACATAGAACTTAAAACTTTTTTTCTTTTCTTAAAACTCTTTTTATTTAAATGTAAATCTTGTTTAAAACGTTTATAAAAAATGTATAAAAAATAGATTTTAGGTTGAATATTCTTTTTTTAACTAAAACATTTTGTACATAAAAATATATTAACATAAGACATTAAACTTAAAATGTTTTCTTTTTTCTTAAACTTAAAACACATTTCCTTTTCTTTTATTAAATTTTCTTTTTTGTACATATTTAACAAAAAAATACAAATCTCCAAAAAGAATAAACACCATACTTAATTTTTCATTAAGTTAAACATTCTGACTTGTACATAATTAACAAAATACCAAAAAAATAATATTGATACATAAATAATTACTTAATAAGTATATTAGGGTAATACTTGCCTCGCTTGTAAATAATTCACATACACATTTACAATACACATTTTATCTTTTTATACATTGATACATTTGCTTGTCCCCTTTTTTACATTGCTATTACTTTATATTTGAGATTGCGATTGATTCGATTTGGTTGTAAATTATTTGGATACTACTCTCCTATAAGTCTCATCCCCCATTTGTAAATAATTGTACCCCCATCCCCGGATACTCATTTGTAATAGTTTAGGACTTTAAATTCCCGCAATTTATCGCTTTCGAATTATGCCATGATTGATCTAGGGTTGTATGTACATAAAATTAAACGCTAGATAACCTAATACAAAGACAAATACATGACAATCAATACACCATTCACACTTGCACCCCTAGGGTAATCCCGCTTGTTGCCTTCCAAAATGGGCCATGCTTGCACGTCGAGTATCTTTGGCAAAACAATTCAAATGATCATAAGTCCCTCGATGACGCTTTCGAAAGTTGCCTAATCAAAATGATCATAGTCCCTTCAAAGCAAAATTGCCAAAGACACTTGGCACCATTGCATTCATGGTCCATACGATGACCTGCGCCTGTCCCGTTAAACATCCTAACGCAAGATTGTCCACCAAATACAATGGTGGAACAAAATTGTTAAAAAAGGTTAAAACATGATAAAAAACCTTTGATTACAATAGGGGTAGACGACTCTTAGTTACTTGATCAAACTTGCAAAAACACTTGCCTACTTTTCTAAACCACACTCCACAAACACTTTCAAAACAAACTTCCAAAAACATTTGAAACATCTTTTCGAAAAGATACACACCTTTGTATATACTCAAACACGAGTCATTACAATGGTTGCCGAGACGAAGGCATCTTCTTCAAAACATTTTCAAAACACACACACACACACATACACACCATTTCAAAGAAATTGAAAATCAAGGGCAAGTTGATCTAAAACCAAGTAACTAAGAGCCCATGGATAACCATGGATGAAAAGGGTGCTAATACCTTCCCTTTTCATAATCTACCCCCCGAACCCCCGAAACATCTCAAAAGGTTTTTCCTGTGCTTTTTAACCTTTCCTTTAGGATAAAATAAAAAGTCGGTGGCGACTCTTGCTAAACCGAACAAGTGCGAATACAAACACAAAACCTCAAGTCAGTTCTCCCACCGTATCACAGAACTGGCGACTCTGCTGGGGACAAAATTTAAAAGTGGGGTTACCTTAGGGTTTTAGATCACCCTATTGCATGATTAATTGTTTGCTTTGATTGCTTTACCTTTGTGGTTCTCTTGTTTGGGCTTGAAATCCTACACCCGGATTTGAGAAACATTCATAGATAGCAATACGTTGTGGAAACTGTGCGGGGTATACCGACACGGTTGAAGCAATAGCTATATTAGTGCGACATATTTGTGAGTACCGGTAACCCTTGAGTTCAATCAAGGAGAGTACGAGGCCGCTGAGTGATGTCACTAAGCACTAATGACCTAGAACCTTACTTGACCATCTTGGCCTTTTATTAGGGGTAGTGAGATGACCGGCTTTGGTGCAGTCCGAAGTTGGTAGATACTCGATACTACACTCATTGAGGGTTGTTTTCTTGGAATATTTTGGTCGCTAGTTAAGTGGCTAAACCAAAACGATGAACATGGAAAACAATCCAATGATATTGAGCTCCTTAGGACCCGGTTACTATTTATAGGACAGGTTTTTAAGCCAACTACACTCAAGAGGGTACTTACCTATGAAACCCCATGCAAGCCTGAAACTAGGGTTTTGTGTGAATTGCTTGTACATGTGTTTTTGCATACATCATAAACATCATAAGGCATCATATGCATCCGCTAACCATTTCAAGGGTTTGGATCTTCACCTTTATTCTTGTTTTTTAGGTCATGGAAATTCCTCGCAGGAAAACTATCCAAGTCAACCTTGTGAGGATCCCTCCTCAACTCAAGGAGCTCACATCCAGAATTCCCGAAAGCTCTCCCTTCAGTGAAAGACATGGTAGACTGCTCAGCCTAGTCAACACCAGCATGGAAGAGGACATGATGAATGTTTTGTTCCAGTTCTTTGACCCCCTTCACCACTGTTTCACATTCCCCGACTACCAATTGGTGCCCACTTTGGAGGAATTTTCTCAACTCTTGAGAATTCCTATTCTTAATCAACTACCTTTCAACGGTACGGAAAAGGAACCAAAGCCTGAAGATGTTGCTCGAGCACTACACTTGCAACCATCTGACATCAAGGGGCATTGGGAAACTAGAAGCGGTGTCAAAGGCTTCTTGGCAAAATTCTTGTTTGAGAAGGCACAAGAGTGTTGGAATTCCTTGGATCTACAAGCCTTTGAAGAAATTGTGGCACTCCTCATTTATGGGTTGGTCTTGTTCCCAAATCCTGACCAGCTTATAGATGTCAACGCCGCCAAGATCTTCTTATCCAGGAATCCAATACCAACATTGCTTGGGGACATCCTCCACTCGTTTTACACACGAACAATGAGAAAGAGAGGTGTTCTCATGTGCTGTACTCCTCTCCTCGCAAGGTGGTTTATTTCGCACCTTCCACAATCCGTTTTGAAGAATGACCAAGGTCTAAGGTGGTCACAACGATTGATGACCCTCACACACTCGGATGTACAATGGTGTTCTCGGTACAGAGAAAATGTCATCATCGTCGATCTTTGTGGAGAGTTCCCCAATGTTCCATTACTTGGCATTAGGGGAGGCATTACCTACAACCCTTGTCTGGCTTTTAGACAATTTGGATATGCGCGGAGGGATGGTCCTCATGACATGCTGATTCCTGACATAGTTTTTGACTTCGACAACGATGCGCAAGGACTTCGCCAAAGATTCATCAGAGCTTGGAGGATGCCTAACAAGGTAGACAGCAAGACACTGGGGCACAAGAACTCCATCCCTCTTGAGCCTTATCTCAAGTGGGTACGAACCCGAGCCCAGAGTCTAATGATGCCTTACCCTCATGTTCTCCCTGTGATTAAAGAGCCCGTTAAGGAAGGAGAGGTTCCCTACACCATCCTATATCCTGACATGCCAACATCATGGGAGGAGATGTAGAAGAGTTGGATCCAACTCAAGGAAGAAAGGGATACTTTTGAAGCCAGCTTCTACGCCAGTGAGAAGAAGGTTTTGGAGCTTACCCATCGACTCCATGAGGAAGAGACCCTCAACACCTACATATCACCAAAGAGGATGCGCAACGTCTTTTTACCATGAGAAGTTTTTGTAATATTTGGCCCATGGGGCATTTATGTACTAACAAAATTTCTCCTTATTAATATGACGTGTGTTCTTTTTGTCTGCAACAATTGTGGATTTCTAAATCCTTGAATGCATTGCATAAATAAACATATCATTCATCATGTGCATAAGCAGGTCTCCACACCAGGTTCCCTTATCTTTCTGCTATTTATTTCAGTAAGATGGATCTCGAACAGACGGTCAAAGATCTACAGTCTCAACTCACAGTTTCAACATCTCCTGATGACCTTGGCAAAGGGTCAGGAGGATCTAAAAGCCCTACTTGGGAACAAAGAGCAGGTGAAAAAGAAGAAGAAAAGAGTCGGGGTGGCTACCCTGGGAAGAAGGTTTGAGGGTGAAGCCAGAAGAGTTCTTGAATTTCCCCCTACATCCGAAGAAGGAACCAGTAAAGGAAAAGGGGTTGCAGTACCTTCCGAATCCGAAGTTGAAGAGGAAGAGGCTGAAGAAGACGAAGACTACTCAGAACAACAATACCCGCCGACCGATGACAAGTACAAAAACTTGGAAGACAGGTTAGCAGCTATGGAGCTGCAGAGAGTTCCCGTCTTAGATTTCGAAGATTTGGGATTAATTGCTGGAATTGTGATCCCCCCGAAGTTTAAAGTGCCAGTTTTTGCAAGATATGATGGGATGTCTTGCCCGAAGATGCACCTAAGGTCTTATGTCCGAAGAATCCAACCTCACACGTCTGACAGAAACCTTTGGGTACATTTCTTTCAGGATATCCTGTCTGGCACACAACTGGATTGGTTCTACAATCTTGAGAGATCAGAGGTACATAGTTGGGAGGATCTGGCAGCTGCTTTTTATCGCCAATATCAGTATAACTCTGACCTGGCACCAACCCGTACTCAGCTACAGAGTATGGGGATGGCCTTAGGTGAAGGATTTAAGGAATATGCCCAGAAGTGGCGCGATCTGGCCGGGAGAGTGCAGCCACCTCTTTCTGACAGAGAGCTTGTTGATATGTTCCTGGGGACCCTGTCTGGTCCATTCTTTAACCATCTGATCGGTAGATCTTTCGCAGGGTTTACCGAATTAATTCTGACTGGCGAGCGGGTAGAAGCCGATATCAAGAATGGGAAGATTCAGAAGGATGCCTCTGCATCTACGACTGTTAAGAAATCGTTTCCAGCAAAGAAGGAAGCGGCTGTTGTGTATTCTCAGAGAGGAGCAGGAAGAAATGAGCGCCGGCCGACTGTGGGGGCCGTGATGATCCAAAATCCATCAAACGATCAGCCTCGCAATAACCAGTCCAGACCTAAACAACAATGGGGAGAACGGCCACCACGACAGTTTACCCGCATCAATATGACACCTGCTCAAGTTCTTCCACATTTATTGAAATTGAATCTCACCAGTATTAGGGAAGCACCGAAGAATGTGAATACTGCTTCACCATACTATCATCCCAATGCTAAATGCGCCTATCATTCTGACAGCACCGGACATGACACCAATGATTGTTGGGCGCTTAAGAATAAAATCCAAGACTTGATAGACGCAAAAGAGGTGGAGTTAGATGCTCCAGAGAAGCCAAACGTGATATCTGCTCCGATGCCGAAGCATGGTCGAAATGTCCATGCTATTGAGGAATATCTGTATGTGTCTGATGTCAGTGACCTGATAACTCCGCTGTTAACCATCAAGTTAAATCTGCTAAGAGCCGGGATTTTCCCGGGATGCAAAGAAGACTGCTACTGTTGTTACTCTCTGCCATTTGACTGCCCATTACTGAAGAAAGGCATCCAAGGCCTGATGGTCAGTCAAAAAATTCTGTTTGAAAAGGTTCCTGCTATTCCAACCCTCACTGAAGATGTTTCAATAATCACCATTTCCGCCAATCTTTCCAAGGCCGTCAGAAAGCCTGTTAAGATTACATCAGCTACAAAGATCGTTCCCATGAAAATAACTATGCCTGGGCCTGTCCCCTACAGTTCTGACAAGTCAATACCATGGAATTACGGTGGATAAATCTACTACCATGGTGTTAAACAAGTTGAAGTAACCGAAGGAAGCTCTGATGAAGAAGAGGCCAGCATTGGAAACATTGCTGGTACAAGCAAGATCACCCGAAGTGGGAGAATATTTTCTCCAGAGATCGCCCCCCCAAAGGCAATCTTTGGACCCTCAGCTGCTGCCAAAGTTAATCCTGCACCAATAAGACTTTCTGCCGAAACTCCGTTGATTGAAGAAACTGCTATTCCCGTTGTTGTCCCTCCTACTTCTGTTGATAAAGGTAAAGGGGCCCGAGATGAGCTCGTCAGGACGAGGGCTCAACCTTTGGTCATCCCGGAGACCTCTAAGAAAGAGATGGAGGAGATCCTGAAGATAATTAAGAAGAGTGATTACGACGTGGTAGAACAACTGGGGAAAACCCCCTCGAAGATCTCCATGTTAGCATTACTGCTTTGCTCTGAGGCGTACGCCAAAGCATTGATAAAATTCCTGAAAACAGCCCATGTGCCCCTGGAAACCTCTGCAGACCAATTCCAAGATTGTGTGGCCAGCCTTACCGCAGACAACGGTTTAGGGTTCTCTGATGCTGACCTGACCTCAAAAGGAAGAAAACACAACGACACATTACATGTGTCAGTAGAATGCCAAGGAACTACTCTGGCCCATGTTCTGGTCGACACTGGTTCTTCTCTGAACGTGCTGCCTAAGAAGGCTCTCGACCGATTAGACTGTGAAGGCTTGGAGTTAAGGCCAAGTAATATCATTGTAAGGGCATTTGACGGGTCAAAGAGAATGGTACACGGGGAGGTAGACATTCCCATTAAGGTTGGCACAGAAGTGTTCCCCTCAACTTTCTATGTGATGGACATCCGTCCGTCATACTCTTGCTTACTGGGAAGGCCATGGATACATAACTCTGGGGCGGTTACCTCCTCCTTACAGCAAATGTTGAAGTACCCTGTCAAAGGAAAGATCATAACCGTGCACGGTGAAGAGGAATATATGATCAGCCACTTGAACTCCTTTCGGTATGTAGAGGTGGAAGGAGAATTCATTGAAACACCATTCCAGCACTTCGAGGAAGTCTCTCCTGAGGTGGCAGTAGCAAAAGCAGTAGCTGAGGTACCAAAGTAGATGGCCAGGATGGCATCTCTAAAAGACACGAAATCTGCGATGAAGGAAGGGAAGAGCTCAACATGGGGTCAGTTGCCCGATATCCCCCACAAAACAGACAAGTTTGGGTTAGGTTTCACTGCTGCGGGACAGAAAGCTATGCGCGACTCAAAGGTTGAAAGAACACCCATCAAGATTTCTCCTTTTGGAATCAACGCTTTGGAGGGTGAAGACAAAGAGGCCAACATTGAAGATTGGATCTACCCAACCATCGAAGGAGGACTAAGCAACTGGGAGGCAAAATACTTTGTACCCATTACTTTTATTAATCAGTAATTATCCGTCAAACATTTGCTGTTGGTTTGTAATAATTACTTTTGAACAATCCGTACACTACTTTTTCACCTCATGCCTTGCCCGGGGCATGTAGGTCCATTTGTAAGGGTTTTGATTATCTTTATATCCATATGCCATGTTTAATGATTCATTGGACGTTTTTCATTGATAAACTGCTGTGTTCATTTTCTTTCCTTTTTGCATTTTGTTTGTCTAAGGATGGCTATCCCTTACACACACCCACACTTACAAATGCAGGTACCCATCCACTCTGGATTCTATGGGTGACTATTCTGCTATGTCCTTCAATAACTCTGAAGATCTGGTCAATCAGGCTGAGTATGAAGATGATGAAGATTGTGAAGTACCGGGAGAGCTAGCCAGACTTCTACAACAAGAATAAAGGGCCATCTTGCCTCACGAAGAGTTATTGGAAACTGTCAACTTAGGAACAGAGGAAGACCGGAAGGAAGTACAAGTGGGTGCCAATCTGGAGCCAAGTGTCAAGGAACGCTTGATACAGCTGTTAAATGAATACGTTGAAATCTTCGCCTGGTCTTATGAAGACATGCCGGGTTTAGACACAGATATAGTGGTTCACCGTCTCCCTACAAGAGAGGATTGTCCACCGATTAAGCAAAAAGTCCGCCGAATGAGGCCCTACATGTCTGAGAAGATTAAAGCAGAAGTAATGAAGCAATTCAACGCGGGATTTCTGGCTGTTACATCCTATCCACAATGGGTTGCTAACATTGTGCCAGTTCCTAAAAAAGATGGCAAGGTCAGAATGTGTGTGGAATACTGGGACTTGAATAGGGCTAGCCCTAAAGATGATTTTCCGCTACCCCATATCGATATTCTAATTGACAACACAGCTCAGCACAAAGTGTTTTCCTTCATGGATGGCTTCTCGGGCTACAATCAAATTAAAATGGCCCCAGAGGACATGGAGAAAACAACCTTTGTTACACAATGGGGTACCTTCTGCTACAAGGTGATGCCGTTTGGACTGAAGAACACAGGGGCAACTTATCAACGCGCCATGGTAGCTTTATTTCATGATATGATACATCATGAGATCGAAGTTTACATAGACGATATGATAGCTCGGTCACAAACAGAGGAGGAACACCTTGAACATCTAGAAAAGCTGTTTGCCAGGTTGAAAGATACAAACTCAGGCTGAATCCAAGTAAGTGTACTTTTGGAGTTAGGTCTGGTAAACTTCTAGGGTTCATTGTCAGCAACAAAGGCATTGAGGTCGATCCAGCAAAAGTGAAAGCAATACGAGAGATGCATGCTCCCCGTACTGAAAAGGAGGTTAGAGGGTTCTTGGGGCGCTTAAACTATATTGCCAGATTCATCTCTCATTTGACTTCTACCTGTGAGCCAATTTTCAAATTATTAAAGAAAGATCAGGTAGTCGAATGGAACGACGATTGCCAAGCTGCTTTTGATAAGATCAAGGAATATTTGCTAGAACCTCCTATTCTGATGCCACCCGTCGAGGGAAGACCATTGATCATGTATCTGACCGTCTTGGATAACTCAATGGGGTGTGTTTTGGGCCAGCATGACGAGTCTGGTCGAAAAGAGCATGCTATTTATTAACTTAGCAAAAAGTTTACCGACTGTGAGACTCGCTACTCACTGCTCGAGAAAACTTGCTGCGCTTTGGTATGGGCTGCTCGCCGACTAAGACAGTATATGTTGACTCATACCACTCTGTTGATTTCCAAAATGGATCCTATCAAGTATATCTTCGAAAAGCCCGCTTTATCTGGAAGAATCGCTAGATGGCAAATGATCCTAACTGAATATGACATCCAGTACACCACCCAAAAAGCTATAAAAGAGAGTGTACTAGCTGACCATCTAGCTCATCAAGCTATCGAAGATTACCAATCCATGAGATTTGACTTCCCAGACGAGGACATCATGAATTTGGACAACATTGAAGGTAACGGACCGTATGACGGACCTGAAAAGGGATCCTGATGGACCCTGTACTTTGATGGTGCTTCAAATGCACTTGGAAACGGTATCGGCGCGGTACTCATTTCCCCGGAAGGTTGCCACACACCTTTCACGGCCCGACTCTGCTTCAACTGTACCAACAACATGGCTGAATATGAAGCTTGCATTTTTAGTCTCAAGGCTGCTATAGACTTGGGGATCAAATCTTTGATCGTATTTGGGGACTCGGCTTTGGTTATCAGTCAAATTAAAGGAGAGTGGGACACCAAACATCCTAATCTCATCCCATACAAAGAACATGTCTTGACATTGTTGCCTCATTTCGAGCAAATCACCTTCGAGCATTTCCCGCGAGAAGAGAATCAACTAGCAGATGCTCTGGCTACAATGTCTTCCATGTTTAAACTCAATTGGGATAACGAGGCTCCCCAAATCACTATCGAGCGAATGGATGAACCTGCACATTGTCACGAGATTAATACCGAAGAAGTAGTGGAACAACCCTGGTTTCATGAAATCAAAAGGTATCTCCAGACTAGAGAATATCCCGAAGGAGCTTCAGTAAATGACAAGAAGTTCCTAAGGAAGTTTGCTGCCAAGTTCTTCCTGAGCAACAGCATCCTCTATAAACGCAGCCATGATTGTGTTTTACTCCGATGTGTGGACAAAGTTGAGGCAGAGTTGATCATGACTGAGATACACAGCGGTACGTTCGGCACCCACTTGAGTGGACACACGATGGCTAAGAAGATTCTAAGGGTAGGCTATTACTGGTCTACCATGGAAGCTGATTGCTATCAACACTCCCGTACCTGCCATAAATGCCAAATCTATGCCGATAAGGTGCACATTCCTCCGGTTCCTCTCAACGTGCTGACAGCTCCTTGGCCATTTGCAATGTGGGGCATTGACATGATTGGAGAGATCAAGCCCACTGCATCCAATGGACATCGCTTCATCCTGGTTTCCATTGACTATTTCACCAAATGGGTCGAAGCGGCTTCCTTTGCCTCTGTTACAAAAAATGTGGTTGCCCGCTTCATCAAGCAAAACCTCATATGCCGGTACGGTGTCCCCGACAGGATCATCACAGACAACGGAACCAATCTGAATAATACTATGATCATCGCTCTATGCGAACAGTTCAAGATTTATCATCACAATTCATCTCCCTATCGGCCGAAGATGAACGGTGCTGTTGAAGCTGCGAATAAAAACATTAAGAAGACCATTCAGAAAATGACAGTCACTTACAAGGACTGGCATGAGATGTTACCGTTTACTCTGCACGGATACCATACCACAACCCGTACTTCAACCGGGGCAACCCCATTTTCTTTGGTATACGGCATGGAAGCTGTCCTGTCCATGGAAGTTCAGATCCCTTCCTTAAGGATTATGAAAGATGCAGGTTTGAATGAAGATGATTGGATTCAGACACGACTTGATCAACTCAATTTGATCGACGAGAAACGACTCGCTGCTGTTAGCCATGGTCAGACGTACCAAAAACGGATGATCAAGGCTTTCAACAAGAAAGTCAGACGTCCGGTATATCAAGTCGGAGATCTCGTGATCAAGCGGATTATCTTACCACAAAGTGACCCCAGGGGCAAATGGACTCCTACTTACGAAGGACCATTTGGGATCAAGAGCATATTTTCTGGTGGTGCAATGATTCTGACCACCATGGACGGTGATGATTTGCCGCACCCCGCGAACGCAGACATAGTCAAAAGATACTACACATAAAATAACCCGACAAGTCGAAAACCCGAAAGGGCGGCTTGGGCAAAAATGGGCATCCCGGTGAACCGAAGACCCGAAAGGACGGTTCAGGCAAAAATTAGGGATAAAACAAAAAAAATCTGTACACCCGGCAAGTCGAAAACCCGAAAGGTAGGCTTGGGCAAAAAGGGGTTTCCCGGTGGATCGAAAACCCGAAAGGGCGATTCAGGCAAAAGTTAGGGAATTAAAGCGTATGACTATGTCTCGTCGGATCACTTTAAGGACAATCTCTTCATCAACCAGCTCCAAGCTTCTGGTCAATTCTGTCACCGGCAGGCGAAGCATTGAATGGGCAGATATTCAGAGTTGTGCAGGCTATAGCAGAATGGAATCCCATGTAGTTATTTCACATAACCATCTTTCTTTTGTATAAAATTTTCAATTTTTACGGCGACATCCTCTTACAAGGATGCCTGTCTCCTTTGTACAAAGATGCTCATAGAAAGTTAATACAAATACTTTTCCAAATACACAAATTTGCTCTGTCTTCCTTTTTCTCTTTCACACTTATGTTTACTTGCGAAACGTCCAATGTTTTGTTAAGTAGGCATATGCATTTGAACATAGTCATTTCCTCGCAAATTAGGAAAAGATGATTACAGATAGGTTGAAGGTACGGATAGATATCTCGAGGCCCTTTCAGAAGGATTCCCCAAACAGAGTTAAACTCCAGGATCCTCAGCAGAACAGGGGCTTTCTCAAAGCTGAGTTCCCAGCCGGAGAACCTTCCAGAACTTAGTCCCCCTCAGAGTTAAGTTTCAGCACCCCCAGTGGAGCCCTAAAATCTGAAAATCCTATCCCCAGCGGAGCTAAAACTTCCAACTATCAATCCCTAGTGGAACCAGACCAGTGAATATTCTCCCCACAAAAATACTTCCCACCAGACTGCAGATTCTCAGTCATACCTCTCCAGCATAAGTCTACCAGGTTCTGAACTCCCCAGCAGAGATCATCATAATTCTCTCACCCCGCAAGTCATCAAGGAGTTCCGATCCCCAGCAGTGGTCCTAAGATCCCTCAACCAGTGAAGATCTTGTTCCCCAAGCAGTTAGCAGACAACAAGGATTTCTCATCCTCAGTAACCCCAGAGTTCTTCTATCCCCAACTTTGGTTATGGGTTTATTTCCCCAACATTTGTCCAGGATTTATTCTCCAAAGCAAATTACATTTTCAGATTGATCGACTGTTCAAAAGCTCTTTCATCATCTGTTGGAAGCTACAGTCTTCGAAGATCAAATCCTCACAAGATTCAAGTTACAAAGCCCGGATGTGACTGGATAGTATCTTAATCCCTACAGCATATTGTGAAGCCCGGAGTACGACCGGATAACAATTCCAGACAACCACCAAGCCTGGATTACGACCAGATAGTGATGACCCCTCAGGGAAAGCTATGAAGTCCGGATTCGACCGGATATTAGTTTAATCCCTAACCGAGCTATTGCGAAGCCTGGATTCCGACCAGATGACAATACAATTTTCTGTGAAGCCTGGACTACGACCAGACAACAGTCAAGAATACTACGAAGCCTGGAGTCGACCAGATAGTGGTATATCTTTAACACAAGCCGTGAAGCCCGGATTTGACCGGATAACAGCTTAACAAAGTTATTGTGAAGCCTGGATTGCGACCAGATGACAATACAAATTTCTGTGAAGCCTGGACTACGACCAGACAGCAGTCAAGAATACTATGAAGCCTGGAGTCGACCAGATAGTGGTATATCTTTAACACAAGCCGTGAAGCCCGAATTTGACCGGATAACAGCTTAACAAAGTTATTGTGAAGCCTGGATTGCGACCAGATGACAATACAAATTTCTGTGAAGCCTGGACTACAACCAGACATCAGTCAAGAATACTACGAAGCCTGGAGTCGACCAGATAGTGGTATATCTTTAACACAAGCCGTGAAGCCCGGATTTGACCGGATAGCAGCATAGCAAGCTATTGTGAAGCCTGGATTACGACCAAATGACAATACAAGCTTCTGTGAAAGCCTGGAGATCGACCAGATAACAGTTAAGCATTAGCAGAATGAAGACTCATTCTCAGTTCCTCACCGAATATTCGAATATTCTCCAGTGAAGATCTCCTCGAGACAGGAACCCCCAGTAGATTGGCATACAATCCAAACTCCTGATCCCCCAACAGTGGTCCCAGGACTTCTCATTTTCAACGATCAAAAGATTCTTGCCCTCCCCAGCAGCAGTCAAGGAATTATTTTCCCCGGCAGCAGTCAAGATTCTTTTATCTTCAGCCATCCATGATTCATCTATCTTCATCAGGACAGCTCATCAGCATACATGCATATTCATTACATTCATATTATAAACATTGATATAACATACATTGCATCATACATTTCATGCAACATGACTTTGTGTTTCAGCTAATATCTTACCCTTTTTCAGGATAAAGATTAGTAAGCTTCAGATTCAAGACTTTTGAAAACAGTTTACAGGTTCTCCAGTAACGGATGACAACCTATCGCTTATTCAGATTCTTTCCAGACTTTTGAAAACAGTTTATGGACGCCTCCCAACATGGATGCTGATCTATTGCTTATTCAACTTCAACTCCTGAAAACAGTTTACGAATTCTCCAAACACGGATGTCAATCTATTGCTTGTTCAGAACCCCAGTTCAAGAAACATTCCAAAACATGGATACCTTTCTGATACTCGTCCACTCACCAATGACATACAGTTCAACATTCCCAGATGGCATCTTTAAGCCCATCCCCCGACAAGATTCTGCCACATTCCAGATGGCATCTTTAAGCCCATCACCAAATGGCATCTTTAAGCCCATTCCATCTACCATCACATCACCGAGTGCAAATTTTTTGGGAACTCTAGTGTCCAATCACCTTTTACCCTCGAGTCGCGAAAGGCAAACTTGCCAATCTAAATCTTCAGGTTCAAGAAGATTGAACAGGGGCAACTGTTGTACCCCAAAATTTTCCCTCCTCTTTTTCCACAAGAAATCATAGCTTCGGGCTTTTCCTGATTTTTCAGACTGGCTCAAGAATCGGTCAAACAGACTTTTCTTGTCATTCAGACAAAATTTAGGGTTGTCATTGATTTTAAAAAAGTTCGAGCAGATTGCTTAGGGTTTGGTTGAGTTGGCTCAGGTTTGGATCAGGCGGACGCTTCTCTAACATTAAGTCAAGAATTAGGGTTTTTGTGCGCGCAGAAAGAATTAAGTCTACAGTGCTTTTCAATTTACTCTGGAATATGGACTGAGGTTTCTGACTGGGAGCTTGCAGTGTTTGATTGAATCATTAAGAGAAAAGACATTTGGGCAGTTGTTGTGATTGACTGTGCATTGCTTTGGATTTTTGAAACGCCGAGTTTATTATTGACTGACCACAGTATTATTAATTGTTTATTTATTCTAAGTTAGGATAATTGGGATTTATTTCCATTTATTATAATTTAAGAATTTATAAGTAATTAAATAAACAGCTGGAAAAAGAATTAACTGATCAAAATGGATTTTTATTCATCTTTAATAATTTGTTACAATTGTTATTTAAATACAGTATTTATTTACAAAGTATTTATAATAATAATGGTTACAATGATTAAAATTGAAATAAACTATGTCCTAAATTTTCTAATCTTCATTCTTCTATCCAATGCTCCTTTGCTCAATTATTTTTCATCTGCAAAACAAAGAAAAAAAAAGTCAAAAGCAGATAAAAGAGACAGACAGTTAATTTAAAAATTCATCATTAAAAGCAACTGGCCGAAATCAGTTTGCCCTCTCTGCAAATCACGAGATTTCTCCCGGTTCACAAAGAGGGATGAAATGCTTGCAATGAAACATGAAATGCACAAAGTTGTAATATTGCACAATTTCAAAATGGTCAAACAAACTGCATAGTTCATGATTCAAAATTGTCAACAAACTACATGAAATGATAAACAAACTATGAAGTCCAAAGGCAAACCAAACTGAATTGCCTAACCAAATCAAAGGGGCAAACTGAATAAAACTATCCAAGCTGCCAAAAGGTTACCAAAAGATATCAAACTCCAAAAGCTGTCAATAAAGTACATAAAGTATGCAAGAAACATGGAAAATATGCAGAGGAAAACAAGTGCAAACAATGTTCAAATGCATCACTTTCCAAAGGTCAGTTTACTTTTTCAGAAAGAAGACAAATTTAAGCAATAAAAGTGTTTTGATATGGAGAGAGAAAGAGAGAGGAAAGCAGCTTACAGTACAGCAGGCTAGAGGCTAAACAAAAGATATAAACAGGATGTATCAGAGCACATAGAGAAAGGAGATAGAAGGCATACAACAGAAGAAAGCACAAAGAGTGAAAACCTCAAGCCTTGCAAACCTGTCCAAGGATTGACCAAGAACGAATATACAAAAAATATAACACCTCCTGCCCTTAAAAGACAAAAAGGCCAAGACCCTGAATATATAATACAAGAGCCATCAACCTGTATAACAGATCTCAGAAGCCACACAAATCCTAATAACTTCCAAGTTCATCAAGCCTCATAAACAAAAAACAAAAGCTCATAAACCTGAAGCATCAAACTTCAAGCCAAACTTGTAATCTCAACCAAAAACACCATAAACCTTAAACCTGCATAAGCAAAAAGCCTACTGTAACATAAACCTGCTTCAAACCCAACCTGCACAAACCTTAAACCAGACCTGCATAACCCAAGCCTGAAGCCTGCAGTAAAGGCCTCAAACAATACAAACTGTCAAGCCCCCAAACTGAAGCCAATGCCTGTAACCTCAAAGCCTAAACCAGTACCAAGCCTGTAAAACAACTGAAGCAACCAAAGCCCTCAGAACTGTGATTCATCACTGGGCAAAAATCATCAAAGCATCTCAGCAAGCCCACAGTGGAAGAGGAAAAAGAGCATACAAAGCAACATATTCAGAACTCAGAATAAGCATACAAGCAAGCTATTCCAAAGGCAACAGAAGCAATCAAAAGAGAAGAGGAAAAGGAAGGTCGTGCTAGAACATGATCAGAGGCAAAGTGGACAGAAGAAGAAAAGAAGTGATATCAAACTAGGTTCTCAGAAATATCATCACCAAACCTAAGAGGCAAAAAATAAAGATACCAGGCGTTCCAGCAAGCTAGCTTCATCATCACCATCCCCTCGCCGTCAAGCCACCGGAAGCGCCGCCGTCCTCCTCCTCTGTCTCCAAAGGTAGTATCCCTCCTTTTTCTTTTCCATTCACGCACCTCAAACGATGATAACACACACAATCAGAACAAAGTAAAATGTTCAAAACAGAAAATTGAAAACCCTAAAAAAGTATATACGAAACTACCTTTCATGTCATCACTGTTTTGCCCAACCTTGAGAAGAGGGAGACGGAGGCAACGCTTAGCAACTTGAGGCGAGGAGACAAGCTTTCAGAGTCCATGGCTTGAGAAAGAATGGAGGAAACGAAGTGAAGACGAAGAAGATGAGCGCTGCTTCTGTATCCAACAAACCATGAAACCCTAAACAAATTGCTGTCCAACGTGCCTGGGCCTTGTCCCACTAACAAGCCTCAAGCCCAATGACTTGGCGCCTGACCCCTCCAATCTGACGTACACCCCCTGCTGATTCTCTTTCAAAATGTTGTTTTGGGCCAAGGATAAGCATAAGGCCCACATAACTTCTTTTCTTTTCTATTAACAAAACACTTCTTAATCCTCTCTTAATTTTCATTCATAACTTAACTTTTTTTAATAATAATACTAGAATACATTAATACATAGAACTTAAAACTTTTTTTCTTTTCTTAAAACTCTTTTTATTTAAATGTAAATCTTGTTTAAAACGTTTATAAAAAATGTATAAAAAATAGATTTTAGGTTGAATATTCTTTTTTTAACTAAAACATTTTGTACATAAAAATATATTAACATAAGACATTAAACTTAAAATGTTTTCTTTTTTCTTAAACTTAAAACACATTTCCTTTTCTTTTATTAAATTTTCTTTTTTGTACATATTTAACAAAAAAATACAAATCTCCAAAAAGAATAAACACCATACTTAATTTTTCATTAAGTTAAACATTCTGACTTGTACATAATTAACAAAATACCAAAAAAATAATATTGATACATAAATAATTACTTAATAAGTATATTAGGGTAATACTTGCCTCGCTTGTAAATAATTCACATACACATTTACAATACACATTTTATCTTTTTATACATTGATACATTTGCTTGTCCCTTTTTTTACATTGCTATTACTTTATATTTGAGATTGCGATTGATTCGATTTGGTTGTAAATTATTTGGATACTACTCTCCTATAAGTCTCATCCCCCATTTGTAAATAATTGTACCCCCATCCCCGAATACTCATTTGTAATAGTTTAGGACTTTAAATTCCCGCAATTTATCGCTTTTGAATTATGCCATGATTGATCTAGGGTTGTATGTACATAAAATCAAACGCTAGATAACCTAATACAAAGACAAATACATGACAATCAATACACCATTCACACTTGCACCCCTAGGGTAATCCCGCTTGTTGCCTTCCAAAATGGGCCATGCTTGCACGTCGAGTATCTTTGGCAAAACAATTCAAATGATCATAAGTCCCTCGATGACGCTTTCGAAAGTTGCCTAATCAAAATGATCATAGTCCCTTCAAAGCAAAATTGCCAAAGACACTTGGCACCATTGCATTCATGGTCCATACGATGACCCGCGCCTGTCCCGTTAAACATCCTAACGCAAGATTGTCCACCAAATACAATGGTGGAACAAAATTGTTAAAAAGGGTTAAAACATGAGAAAAAACCTTTGAGTACAATAGGGGTAGACGACTCTTAGTTACTTGATCAAACTTGCAAAAACACTTGCCTACTTTTCTAAACCACACTCCACAAACACTTTCAAAATAAACTTCCAAAAACATTTGAAACATCTTTTCGAAAAGATACACACCTTTGTATATACTCAAACACGAGTCATTACAATGGTTGCCGAGACGAAGGCATCTTCTTCAAAACATTTTCAAAACACACACACACACACCATTTCAAAGCAATTGAAAATCAAGGGCAAGTTGATCTAAAACCAAGTAACTAAGAGCCCATGGATAACCATGGATGAAAAGGGTGCTAATACCTTCCCTTTTCATAATCTACCCCCGAACCTATGAAACATCTCAAAAGGTTTTTCCTGTGCTTTTTAACCTTTCCTTTAGGATAAAATAAAAAGTCGGTGGCGACTCTTGCTAAACCAAACAAGTGCGAATACAAACGCAAAACCTCAAGTCAGTTCTCCCACCGTATCACACTTGTCTATCAGAAATTTGGCTAGAAAACCCTCGACTCCGCTTCGAGTTTCCCAATTGGATACCACGTCGGCACGTTTCAAGTACAAAGATAAGGCAATGACTTCTGGCTTAGGAACTTCTTCTATACCTGTGAAGGGTACCTGTTCGAGAATGGGTATGCCCAATAGCTGAGAGAATTCTTCTAAGGTGGGTACCAATTGATAGTCTGGAAAGGTGAAGCAGTGATGCTTGGGATCGAAGAACTGAAAAAGTACGCTCATCATCTGTTCATCAAAGTTTGAAGTAACCTGGCTGAGAAGTTGACTGTGTCTCTTAATGAAATTAGAAGTTTCAAAAACTCTTGATACTAGCTCTTTGAGTTGGGAAGGTATCTTCACAAGGCTGATTCAGATAGTATTTCTACACACGGAAGCCATGATCTGCAAAACAGAACAAAGATAAATTCCCTTGGTCTTTGAAATGGTTAGTGTAATGAAGCATGAATGCCATGTTATGCTGCATGATGTCATGATAAACCATAGGTATAGCAAACACAGATATTGCAAACACAGGTATTGCAAACACAGTCAAATCACACAAAGCCCTTAAGTTTAAGGCTTGCATGAGGTCAAAGGTAATACCCTCTTGAAGTTAAGTTGGTTTCAAACCTATCCTAGAAAAGTAACCGGGTTATAGAGGGTCTCAATATCACTGACAATCCTTTATCGGTCATGGTTTCATCTCACGCAATCTTTTCTTGCGGCCAAAATATTCCGAAAGTATGATCTCAATGAGTGCAACATCGAGTATCAACCAGTTCTCAGCTCTACACCGAGGCCGACTATCTCACTACTTTCTAATGGACAAGTTGTTCAACTAAGGTTCTAAGGTTCGTTAGTGCTTCACGATACCACGCAGCGGCCCCGTATTCTCCTCGTTTCACCACAAGGGATACTGGTACCAACCAAAGTGCCACACCAACGTAGCTACTACTTCAATCGTACCGGTCTACGCCGTACAGTTCCCTCATAGTCTATTGCTACTTACCTAATGAGTTCCCCCAAATCCGGGTATAGGATCCATAGTAACCCCAAACAAAACCCTAAAAAATAAAGCAAACAAAGCAATCAAGAAAAGCAATTTTAATGACCTAGATCCTAAGGTATACCCCACTTATATTTCCCCAGCAGAGTCGACAGTTCTGTGATACAGTGGCAAAACCGACTGTTTAATACTGGTTTGCGTTTTGCGTTTTTGTTCGCAAAATTTCACGGTAAGCAAGAGTCGCCACTGACTTTTATTTCATCCAATCGGAAAGGAAAAAAGTACAGAAAAAATCCTTTTTCGAGATTTTGAGTACGGGGGGTAGATTATAGAAAGGGAAGGTATTAGCACCCTTTCTATCCATGGTTTTCCATGGGCTTTTAGGTACTTTCTCATTTTTAAATTGCTTGTGTTTGTGTGCTTGTTTTTGAAAAATGTTTTACTTCATGATAACCCTTGTATCAGTCCTCAAGGGTGTGATGAAGTTGTTTTGAAAATTTGTTTGAAAAGTGTAAGTGTGAAAAGTTTTGATTTTAGTAAGTACCTACTAGCATCTACCTACTCGAAAAAAGATCATTTCTATTCTTGTTTCCTTTAAACAACACTACCCCACTATTAAGGAATAGGTAGCACCATCGTTGGAGTTTGTAAGGGTCAATTCGAAAGGGACGTACGGTCACTAAAGCAATATTAGGACACCTTAGTAGTAACCCTAGAGTCTTAAGATCTTTTCCGAGGAAACATTTCCGAGGCAACATTTCTGAGGCAACATTCGAATGGGACATTTGATCTTTTAGACGGGAGGGCAACCACTAAGACACCCTATGCTTAATGATCGTTTCCCGAAGGCAACCGAAGTGAGAGTATACCCGAAGAGTGAATATATGCGAGTGACTTGTTTCAGTTATTTAATCTTTTCACATTAGGGTTTTCTAACTGTTTTAATTTTTCATGCATTCTTGCCATACAATCCTATTAGCCATACATCTAGACAATTAAAAAGTTTTGCGGAAATTAAAAATGCGAGAAAATAAACCTAGCTATTACAAGGCTTCGGGAAGGGGGATTAATTACATAACCAAAAATCGGGGAAAAGCGATAAGTAAAAACCCTAGTTAAAACTATTACATCCTCAAAACAGTTACAAAATAATGGCAAAAGTAATAACAAGCGCGCGACAAATTTAATACGTAAGAAATTAGGGTTTTGACCCTTGACTAAACCCAAATGCAATTGATTAAAGAAAAATAATTTTTTGTCGTTTTTGTTATTTTAAGAAAATAAGGAATAATTGAATTAAAAAAAGAACCTAATTACTAATTAACTTTAATTAAGAAAAATAATTAAGTTAACCTATTTTTTGTGTTTTTATTTGGAAAAAGAAAATAAATAAATCAAGAATTTAAACCTAATGTTCTAATTGTTTTTTAATTGTGAAAAGAAGAATTAAATTGCCCTAAATTACATTAAGCTAATTAATTAAAATTTAATAATAAAAAAAACTACTTCTAATTTTGTGAACTCTTGATTTTATGATTTTATAAAAAAAAGTGATTAATTTTTGTGAAAAAGTAATTAAGCAAAATAATTAAATAAGGAAATAAAAATAAGAAAGAAATAAAATTGGGCCTGATTGTGTTGCTGAAGAGGGGGTGCAAATCTAAATTCCTTGGCCCAAATAGCTAAGCCCAGGTTGACCTGCCTGATTCTATGTAGCGCTGACTTGAGGAATACCATGGACCTTCATTGCTGGCACGTTGGATCTGACTAGCTAGGCATCCAGTGGCCAGGCATTGAGGGTGTATGGAAGGCATGTGAGGGAGTATTGTATTGGATCTGCAAAGGTAAAACAAGAAAATGCATTTGTTGTGACCTGGGATCGAACCCAGGTCCTTGTACTCCCTACCAATGATGCGTTGCCAACTAAGTTGCGTTGTTTACTTGTTATTATAATGAAATAAATGAAATATAATTCAAACAAAGTGCCACGCCCCAAAAACGCGCGCAAGTTCAAACAGGCCGGTCACATGCTGCCAGCCATCGTCTTCTTCATGGATTCCGTCGTTTTAGAAAAAAATACTTTTACCTACAGACGTCCACGGTAGGTATAACCCTGCATATTTCAAAAATGTTGTACACGCAAGATAAATGAAAGGTAATGGTACCAATCAACTCGTCTCATCCTCACGAGCTTCATGGTACCTGATTTAAGGCCTAATTTTCCCTGCATCAAGAAACCCTAAAAAAAACATGGAAACCCTAACAATGGCAGATGCATGTAAAGGCTTCAAAAATGCAATTAAATGACATGGTTAGCTTGCAAACATGATGACAAACACGAATATGACAATTAAAATTGCTAATGATGCAAGAACTGGGATAATCGATTCTGAAAAAAACGCAAACCGTGTGAGTTACAGTTGGTGTTTCTGGGTGCTTCAAGCCTTGCAACTGATCCAATTGGTTTCTGGGAAGGTCCAAGAATTGATTAGCAGCGTTGGAATGGTCTGAATTGATCTTTAGATGCAAAAACAATCCCACACTTTTTGTCACTTTTTTATTTGTTTTTTTCTATGCCTCTCACGACCTCTAACCCTTGTCTTTTGATCTGGAATTGTTCATTATATAACCTAGAGTGAATTAGGTTAACAAACTTGGACTAAATCTTTGCATTTATCCAAGATTTGATTTGATTTGCAAGCTATATGATATGTTGCTATTTTGAGTCAAAACATGCCTTTCTTGTACCAATTGGCCTTGATTCGATTTGATCTTGTTAACTCAGCATATCTTGATTGCTAATCTGTCAAAAAAACAAACCAAATCATATCTTTGTTAATTTTCATCATTTATTTGATTTAATTCACTTTTTAATTAATGAAAAATCAAAATAAATTGAAAAATGAAGCACATAATGGGTGAGTGAACATTTGAGTCGTGGACCACATTATAATTGAGGTGCAAGCATAAAAAGTTGGGCTCATTTAGCAAAAAAATGCAAATTTGAGCACATTTGACTTTTGGCAACTTTGCAAAAATGGTCAACTTGTCCAATACATAACTCTCTTAATTTTGACCCTAGAGAGGTTTTCTTTGAATTTTTAGAAAGCTTAGGATGTACTATAAATAATCCTTTTGGTCTGATATTAATTGAGTCTTCCATATTCATGTATGAAGCTTTTACCCAAAAGGTGTTTTTGTTGACCTTTCAAAAGGACCTATAATGTCAAAATTCATATCTTTTTGTGAGTGCATATTTTGGGCTTTAGAGATGAAGATGAATTGTAGGTAATTGCATCATCTTAAAAATGAGCTTTAGATGGGTCATTTCTGATAAAGTATGAGAAAGTTATGCTTGGTCAATGTTGAGTTGACTTTACCTGTAAAACCCTAATTTAGCAACTTTTGGGTTTTGATGAATTATGCGCAATCCTTGAGGAATCATGATCAACCCTTGATAAAATGATGGATAATACTTCATAATGAGGATGTTGACCAAAAATATTGAAGTTTGACTGTATGTGGGCCACAGTTGACTTTTGACCTAGTATAGTTGATTTTCAGGCATTTGAGCAATTGACTGAGCAAACTTCTTCTGCAAGGCTTGGAACTTGACATGGATGATCTTGAGAACATATTAGGACAATGGTGAGAATTTGAGTCCTTTGTGGTTCACACATCTTGATGAAGATGGAAACCCTAATTTGAGATATACTGCCTTAGGAGAGAGTTTGTTTGGTCAATCCTTGAACTTCCTTGAGCAATTTGGGGACCTCACTTTCCATGTGTTGAGAAATATGAGAGGGAAAATTTTGGGGTACAACAGATGCAAACAACTATACTTCTACAATATATAGTGAAGAGAGATATTTTCCACTTGGGTGTTGAGTGAGGCATTGTTGATTTTAAAATCCAAGCCATATCCTCCACTTTGAGATGATGCAAATTCTCCTTTCTCATGATTGTGGGTAGTAAGTATGTTTTCCACACGGAAAATGATGATGATGTCTTATCTCATAAAATTAACCAACACACTTATGTTTTAAAATACTTTAAAAGAGGAACTACGTGTACCGTGATCCTCTATTGCATGAAAGGTGGTACGTAGGCACTAAAGGTTCGCAACCGCGGCGGGTGCAAAAACCATAAAAATATATTTCTTTTCTCACCTCCACCGTCCATTTTTATACAACATTTTATAGCCAAAATATATAGATTTCACAAAGAGCTTCTTGCGGAGTACCGTAGATGTTTAGGGTGCTAATACCTTCCCTTTGAATAAAAAACCCCCTTACCTTTAATCTTTCCCCCTCATTTTGGGTTACTCGCTCTTTTCCCATTCCTTTGGAAATAATAAAGCGCGGTGGTGATTTTTATTTTGATCTATATAAGTCTAGTAAATCCAATGGCTTAGTCTTAAACATTTCTACCGCTATAGAAAAAATGGCGACTTCACTGGAAAATGAATCACCTCTTGCTGGTCCATCCCTAAGTGGGTTGATCCTATCTTTGTTTATATCTGTATATGTGCTATTGTTGTTTATGTATTGTATGTTGTATATATGTATGTCTGGATTTTCCCGGTTTTCAGGGTGCTTGGTGATTTCACATAAGTCCTATACCTGGACTTGGGAAACTTTAAGATAGGACAGGCGGTATAGTCATGTTAACTTTGAGGGAGTAATCCCAAAAAAGGAGGCATGAGATCCCCCACTCATTGGAGGCCCCTTTGACTGTAGTGTCGTTTACTGAGTAATCAGGAAGACATACTGCTTTCGACCTGGGAGTCTGCTGAAGATGAGGACCGTAGAATACCTAACCCATCTTGGCCTTTTAGGGGGGCTATTTCTTTGGATCCATATCTTCAGTGGGTCCAAGCGAGAGCTATTCAGTTGAATATGCCATAATCTTGGGAAACACCTATGCCTGATTTTTTTGTGAAGACCACTCCTCCCTTATTGGATGATATAGAAGAGCTACAGCTTGCTTTGGTCAGGATGCAGCAGGAAAAGGACGCTTGGAAGAACAAGTGCCAAACTCTAGAGATTTCCTATAGAGCAGACTTAAAGGAGAGGGACGACTTGATTGAGATCCTTGAGAGTCGAGGGGTAGAGACCATGGAGACGCAAGGGGGTTTATTTTCTCCTAAGCCTCAGTCAGATGTTAGTTGCTCACTTCCCGATTCAGGTGATTGGAAGGAGGTGGCTACCAGGTACACTGAAGAAAACCAGAGGTTGAAGGCTCAGGTTGTCAGGCTTACAGAGAAGCGCCAGCGTATAGAGTGATCTCCGACAACTTTGCTTCTCAGGGTTTTAGACTTTATTTTCATCTTGTACTTGGGATTATTGAAACTTGTAATCCATTTTAAAGTTATTATAATAAATTTTTTTCCAGTATTTCTAATGAGTTATTACTTTGATATTTGCAATGTGTCTATAAATCTTTAAGTCCCTTGAAATATTAATAATAAAAATAAATCATGTGCACTGCATATCATGCATCATATTGCACATGTTTCTTACATTTGTTATGCATATCCAGGTGTCTTACCAAGCTTTTTTACCTTGTTCAGCAAGCTGACTCACCACTACAATACTCGAGCTAATTTCAGAAGGAAGATGGACAACTTAGAACAAGATAATCGCGAGCTGCGCGAGGAAGTTTTTGCTTTGAAAGTCGGCATGGCCAATCTTACCGCTCTGATGGAATCTCTAGTGGCTGCTCAGAATCAGGCACCGAGTGTTCAACCTCAACCAATAACGGCTACTGCTGAAGCCCCTGGTGTTCCTGTGTCTGCTACCCCAGCTGTTGTTCAGAATCGCATGCCTCAAGGTTATCCATGGGGAATGCCATAGAATTTTGCGCCTGAAGGTTTAAATCTTGGTCCTCAAGAAGCTCCAGTTGTTCAGACTACTGTTACTCTGCACCTCCTGTGGTGCATGCTGCTCCAGCTGCACCTCCTTCAGTGAATTTGGTTCCATTTGTTAATGATGATGTGCGTCGTCCTTTTCCTCCACTAAGTGAAGACTTTGGTCTTTATGACAGAATGGATGATTTTCAAGAGCAGTTTGACAAGATTCAGAGGGAGATGAAAGCCCTCAGGGGAAAAGAGTTATTCGGGAAGAATGTGAATGAATTATGCTTGGTCCCGAATGTTAAGATACCTGTAAAGTTTAAGGTCCCGAAATTTGAGAAGTACAAGGGCAACACTTGCCCTCGTGCTCATTTGGTGATGTATGTAAGGATAATGTCTACCTATACTGATGATCAGCGTCTGCTGATTCACTTTTTTCAGGATAGTTTGATCGGTGCTGCGCTGAAGTGGTATATGAGTTTGGACAGCGTCAACATCCATACTTTCAATGACTTGGGAAAAGCATTTATCAAACAATACAAATACAATGTGGATATGGTGCCTGACCGTGATCAACTCAAGGCCATGGTTCAGAAAGACAGGGAATCATTCAAAGAATATGCACAGAGATGGCGTGAGGTAGCCGCCCAAGTGATTCCTCCCATGGAAGAGAAGGAGATGAATAAGATTTTCTTGAAGACTCTGGGTGCTTTCTACTATGAAAGGATGGCAGCGAGTGCGCCGAGTGACTTTACTGAAATGGTAGGCATGGGTATCCGTTTAGAAGAGGATGTAAGAGAGGGCCGTTTAACGAAAAGTGAAGGATCTGGAGGTGCGAAGAAGCCATCTTATGGGTTTACTAAGAAGAAGGAAGGGGATACAAATGCTGTTATGCAAGAGAGGAGGGTTAATCCTCCTAGAAGAAATTATCAGCGTCATCAGCAAGTCGCCTCAGTTACTCCAGTTGTTGGTGTAACTCCAACCACCGTTGCTTATCAGAGACCACCCCAGCAGGGGAATCAAGGGTATAATCAGAGAAGGGAGAGTTATGACCCTATTCATATGAGTTATATGGAGTTACTACCGGCATTGATTCAGAAGAAGTTGGTTCTGACTCGACCACCTCCCGCTGTGCCATCGCCATTGCCTTGGTATTACAAAGCAGACCAAACATTTGCTTTTCATCAGGGAGCACCAGAGCATAATGTTGAGAATTGCTATCCTTTGAAGACTGAGGTGCAAAAATTAGTGAAGTTTGATATTCTATCTTTCAAGGATGTGGGCCTTAATGTGAAAGACAAGCCTCTACCCAAGCACGGAGGAGCGAGTGCTGTGAACATGGTGGCCGGTTGTCCAAGCGACTTTCAGATTTTTGATATTAATCTGGTTAGAGGAGATTTGGTGAAAACTCATGCAAACCTCTGTGAATTTAGCTACTATACGCATGACCATTTTGATTGTGCTATTTGTAGTACAGACATACAAGGTTGCGATAAGATAAAGGCTGATTTGCAGGAGATGATGGATGGGGGCCTCATCCACATAATCAGGCCTAGGGAAGAGTATGAAGAGGAAGCTAACATGGTTTCTGGATGTTCTGGAGAGTTCAGAATCTTTGATGTGGAACATGTGAATGAGGATCTTGTGTAATTGCATGCTACTTTCTGCCACATGGCTGGTCTGGTGGAACATCAGTATGGATCTTTCCAAATATACCGCCTGGACTCCCGAGGATGTTCATTTGTTAAGAAAGGTGTTCAGTTGTTGTTGGATAATGGAACTATAAAGGTTACAGGTCAGAGGGATGATTACCATGAAGTTAATATGATTGAGGTTTGCTTGACTGAAAAGAGTCAAATGATGAGAATGCCTATGCAGATGAGTACTTCTCCTCAGATGAATATTTGTTTTCCAGAGATGACTTTGCAATGATTGATTGTGTTGAAGAGGGAGTAAATGTTATTGTGCCTTGTTTTGGTGCACCCGCCCATTTTGAAGTTGAATATCATAGCAAGCTAGCTATTACTCCATTGGTGATTAGTTTGCCGGGTCCTGTCCCCTACAAGTCAGATAAGGTTGTAACCTACAAATATAACACTACTATCTTAGAGGATGGTGTGGAAGTTTCCATCCAGCCAATGCATAATGTTGGAAATATTGTTGAGACTAGCAGAGTGACCCGCAGCAGTCGTGTATTTGCACCAATTGTTTGTAGAGATGTTAAAACTGGAAAGAAACTTGCTGAGAATGTTGAACCCAAGAAGGTTACGGGTGAATCTAGTGGAGCTACGTTAGAGAAAGAAGTGGATGATGTTTTAAAGATAATCAAGATGAGCGACTACAGAATTGTAGATCAGCTACTGCAGACTCCTTCAAAAATAGCTATCTTAGCTTTATTGATGAACTCCTCTGCTCACAGAGAATCTTTGATGAGGGTATTAGACCAAGCTTTTGTAGAAAGTGACATGCCTGTAGCAGCGTAGTAGGGAACATTACATCATGTAATAACCTGAGTTTCTACGATGATGAATTGCCAGATGAAGGAAGGAATCACAACCTGGCCCTCCACATCTCTATGAACTGCAAGAATGATTCACTATCCAATGTGCTGATTGATAATGGATCCTCTTTAAACGTTATACCGAGGAGCACACTTATGAAGTTGAAATATCAAGGAACGCCCATGCGCCCAAGTGGCATTATTGTGAAAGCGTTTGATGGATCAAGGAAATCTGTTATTGGTGAAGTGGACTAGCCTATTCATATAGGCCCACATTTGTTTCAGATTACTTTCCAGGTCATGGATATTGTACCCACTTATAGATGTTTGCTAGGAAGGCCGTGGATACATGAGGCAGGAGCTGTCACTCCAACTTTACACCAGAAACTGAAGTTTGTACGTGAAGGAAAAGTAGTGATTATAAATGGAGAACAGGCGTTATTGATATCTCATTTGTCCTCTTTCAGCATTGTGGAGGCGGATGAAGCTACTATTGGAACCCAGTTCCAAGCCTTATCCATTGATAATATAAGGGGAAATGAGGATTCTATGGTTTCGCTTAAGGATGCGCATCAAGTTGTGCGTAATGGCCATAGTGAAGTTTGGGGACAGATTGTGGATCCACCTGTAAACAAGAATAGAGCTGGCTTGGGGTTCTCTATGAAGAATGATAAGGGTAAGAGCATGGATCCGAATTCTGCTACAGGAAAGTATCAAGACATCTTCCGTAGAGGGAGTTATATTCATCCAACTGTTTCTGGAATTAATGCCATTGTGGAAGATGAAGCAGAGCCAGAAATGCCAAATTACATGACGCACGGAGTTAGGGTTCAGAACTGGATCACCATTGACATCCCCTCTTACATACATGTTTCAAAGTAATTTGTCTTGTTAATCTTTTTGAAAATCTTTCACTCTGCCCAAGGTGGAAGTATTAATATTGTATGGGCTTATCTGTTTGTTGTGACTTTTAAAATCAATAATAAAAGTTGTCTTTGTTCTCCGAATTGTGTCTTTATTTTCTTCTTTTTCTTGGAAAATGGTAATCAGAAAAAAAAAACCTCTCAAAATAAATAATAACTGAAATTCAATATGCATGATCACTTGTTATATGTGTCAGTTTCTAAAAACAATCATAAATCATATGTGAAGATTAATTAAAAAACCCGTTGAATACAATGACCATGCACCCTCTCCCAACTTTGAATGTCCTGTGTATGGGGCCGAAGAAGAAGACTATGATGAGTTTCCAGAAGAGGTCTCACGGTTGCTTGAGCATGAGGAGAGTTCCATTCTGCCATATAAAGAGCCATTGGGAGTAATCAATTTGGGTTCAGAAGAAGATCCGAAGGAAGTCAAGATTGGAGCATTGCTGCATCCTGATGTGAAGAGCAGGTTGATTGAGTTGTCGAAAGAGTATGTGGATATTTTTGCTTGGTCTTATCAAGATATGCCTGTTCTAGATACAAATATTGTAGAGCATCGTTTTCCATTGAAGCCAGAGTGTCCGCCAATCAAACCGAAGTTGCAAAGAACTCACCCGGATATGGCAGTACAGATCAAAGAAGAAGTTCTAAAGCAGATTAATGCCGGTTTTCTTGTGACGTCAGTATACCCTCAATGGATTGCCAATATTGTCCCAGTACCGGAAAAAAATGGAAAAGTTCGCATGTGCGTAGATTACAGAGATCTAAATAAAGCTAGTCCAAAAGATGATTTTCCATTACCGCACATTGATATGTTAGTGGATAGCACAACAAAATTCAAAGTATTCTCGTTCATGGACGGATTTTCTGGGTATAATCAAATAAGAATGGCTCTAGAGGACATGAAAAAAACACAATTTATCACACCCTGGGGAATATTCTGTTATAGAGCGATGCCCTTCAGGTTGAAGAACGCTAGTGCAACGTACCAGAGGGCTATGACAACCATATTCCATGATCTGATGCATAAGGAAATTGAGGTATATGTTAATGACATGATTGCTGAATCCCAGACTGAAGAAGGGCATGTAGAAGATTTATTGAAGTTGTTTCAGCGTTTGAGGAAGTATCGTCTCCGCTTGAATCCAAATAAATGTACCTTCAGTGTTCGATCAGGGAAATTGTTGGGTTTCATTGTTAGCCATAAAGGAATCAAAGTTGACCCTGATAAAGTCAAAGCAATTCAAGAGATGCCAGCACCGAGAACTGAAAAACAAGTCAGAGGGTTCCTCAAGCGTTTGAATTATATTTCCAGATTCATTTCCCACATGACTGCAACGTGTGAACCGATCTTTAAGTTGTTAAAGAAAGATCAAGGTTGTGTATGGACAGATGACTACCAAAGGGCATTTGAAAGTATTAAAGAATATCTGCTTGAACCTCCTATCTTGCTCCCTCCTATTGAAGGAAGACCATTGATTATGTATCTGATAGTGTTAGATAATTCCATGGGTTGTATTCTGGGACAACAAGATGAAATAGGGAAGAAAGAGTATGTCATTTACTATCTCAATAAAAAGTTTACTGATTGTGAGTCGCGGTATTCCATGCTGGAAAAGACATGCTGTGCTCTGGCCTGGGTGGCAAAATGTTTGCAGCAGTATATGTTGAATCACACTACTTGGTTGATCTCCAAAATGGATCCAATCAAGTACATTTTTGAAAAGCCCGCTCTTACTGGGAGAATTGCCCACTGGTAGATGCTGTTATCTGAATATGATATCGAATACTGCACTCAAAAAGCTATTAAAAGCAACGTGTTGGCAGATTATCTTGCTCACCAACCAGTTGAGGATCATCAGTCTATGAAGTATGATTTCCCTGATAAGGATGTGAATGCTTATGGTAAAGGAAGGTCCTGATCCTAAATCTCGTTGGAGTATAATATTTGATGGAGCTGTGAATGCTTATGGTAAAGGAATTGGCGTTGTGATTGTCACACCATATGGATCACACATTCTTTTTACTGCAAGGTTGACATTTGATTGTACTAATAATATGGCAGAATATAAGGCTTGCATCATGGGTCTCGAGGAAGCTATTGATCTCAGAATTAAAATGTTAGATGTGTATGGCGATTCAGCTTTAGTAATAAATCAGATTAAAGGAGAGTGGGATACTCGTCGCCCCGGCTTGATCCCTTATAAATATTATGCTAGAAGATTGTTACCCTTATTTAATAAAGTTGAATTTCATCACATTCCTAGAGATGAAAATCAAATGGCGGACGCTCTGGAAACTCTGGCTTCTATGTATCAAGTGAATACTTGGAATGATATACCTCGAATTGTAGTTCGGTGACTGGATAGGCCCACTCATGTGTTTACAACAGAGGAGGTAGCAAATGAAAAAACTTGGTATTATGAAATCAAGCATTTTCTTCAGACTCAAGAATATCCGATTGGTGTGTCGAATAAAGATAGAAAGACATTGAAAAGATTGGCAGGCAGTTTCTTCCTCAGTGAAAATGTGTTGTATAAGAGAAATTATGACATGGTATTGCTCAAATGTATGGATAGATACGAAGCACACATGTTGATGCATGAGGTTCATGAAGGTTCATTCGACACTCATGCCAATGGGTATTCGATGGCTAAAAAGATGCTAAGGGCAGGTTATATTGGATGACAATGGAATCTGATTGTTACCAATTTACAAAGAAGTGTCATAAATGCCAGATTTATGCCGACAAGGTTCATGTGCCTCTGACACTTCTTAATGTGATCTCTTCCCCGTGGCCTTTCTCTATGTGAGGTATTGACATGATTGGGATGATAGAACCCAAAGCTTCGAATGGACACCATTTCATCTTGGTAGTAATTTATTACTTCACCAAATGGGTGGAAGCTGCTTTATATGCTAATGTTACCAAGCAGGTGGTTGTGCGCTTCATTAAGAATAATATCATATGTAGGTATGGTGTGCCGAGCAGAATTATCACTGATAATGGCTCGAATCTGAACAACAAGATGATGACAGAACTTTGTGAGGAATTCAAGATTGTGCATCACAATTCATCTCCGTACAGGCCAAAGATGAATGGGGATGTTGAAGCTGCTAATAAGAATATCAAGAAGATCATCCAGAAGATGGTTGTTACTTATAAGGATTGGCATGAAATTCTCCCTTTTGCTTTACATGAATATCGAACATCTGTCCGCACTTCAACAAGAGCAACCTTGTTCTCCCTTGTGTTTGGAATGGAAGTTGTGCTCCTAATCGAGGTTGAGATTCCCTCTTTGCGAGTGATGATGGAAACCAAGTTGTCAGAGGCTGAATGGATCCAGAACATGTTTGACCAATTGAATATGATCGAAGAGAAGAGAATGATAGCTTTGTGTCATGGACAATTATATTAGAAGAGAATTAAGAAAGCTTTTGATAAGAAGGTCAAACCTCGTGAATTCAGAGAAGGCAATCTCATGCGCAGGAATATCCTGTCTTTTAACGCTGATTCTAGGGGCAAGTGGGCTCCCAATTTTGAAGGCCCGTATGTTATCAAGAAAGCTTCTCTGGTGGTGCATTAATTCTTGAAACTATGGATGGCGAGGAGTTCCCACGCCCCATGAATGCTGATGCAGTCAAGAAATACTTCGCCTAAAGAAATAAAAGAATAGCTTGCTAAGTTGAAAACCCGAAAGGGCGGCTTAGGCAAAAAAGAGCGTCTCGGTAGGCCGAAAACCCGAAAGGGAGGTCTAGGAAAAATTTAGAGACATAAACAGAATAAATTTACTGCTAAGTTGAAAACCCGCAACGGCAGCTTAGGCAAAAGTTATGGACTTTCTTGGCAAGTAACTGCATCAGACAAGACTCAATCTTTGAAGCAACAATCTTCTCGGATCCTCATCATACTTCAATGGAAGCTGCTGCTTAGGATTTCAAAAGTTATTAGAGGGGATAGTAGTCATTATATCTCAATGTATCTTTTCCGTTATATATTACTGTTTTCCAAACTTTGTAATCATCCATGGAGTCTCGCCATTCGCAGACTACAATTCTATTAATGAAATTTGAGCTTTTACCCAATTCTTTGTGTTTCTTATTTTATTTAGCTTGCAAAGACTCCATTTATTATTGATAATAATTTTCAAAGCAAAAATATTAAATAACAAATTGATTTTAAAAAAGCATTTACAATTTGCTTTTACTTTAGAATTTGTGATGCAAGAGAAAAACGAAAGTAGTGATCCCAGGAATGGATGAACTCCAATTGTTTTGAGAAGTTTTGTTTCCCCCGAGAAGGTTTACTCAGGATGTTCTCGCTGTATTGGGTTTGTGACTCCAGTGTCCCCATTCAAGTCTTGGTTCTTTTTCTTTCTTCTTTTCTGAGTTTGCACGATGTGAAGACTCAATCCAAGATTTCTCCAGTGAAGGTTTCATTTGTATAATAGAAGTTCTTTCTTCCCAGAGAAGTTGGTACAATAATTACTCTCGAAGAACACATGTCTCCAGTTTCTCCAATGAAGAACGTATATTGGTTTTACCTTTGAGAATGCGGTGTTGACCTCCCTAATGAAGTCAACACGAAATCCCCATTTAATGTCTTGATGGTGGGACATTATATGCCTTATCGAAGTTTGTGTGTTTTTCCTCCTTCAAAATGGGCCTGAATTCCCCAGTGAATTTTTTGATGCTTTGGTGCCCGTCTGCTTTACTTGGAATTGATTTTTCAAACCCCCAGTAGAAGCGTTACTTTTGAAAATATTTGATTCCCCGTTGAAGTCTGGGAAAGGATGTTGTATCTCTGTATCTGTACTATTTTTTTTCTATGTTTTATTTACTTCCAGATTACGTTTCTCCCCAGTAAAGTTAAGCCATGCAATAGGATTTTGTTTCCTCAGTTTGCGCTTACTTTTTCTTGGAATGTTCATCTTGGATGTGATTTAGCCGAGTGTTATTTGTGCCCAAGTTGGTTTTACCTGGTTACTCCCAGTGTTATATGTTTGTTTTGTCAGCATATACATAATAACACTCATACATTCATACATACATCATACATAGTTGAATTTAGCAAATCATTTCTCATTTGCACTCATTAATTTTTTGTTAGCATATTACTCTGTTTTGTAGAGTTGTGTTGTTCTATCTCCAATAGAGTGTCAACCTTAAGCAGAAAGCATATATTCTTTCAATTTCCCCACTGAGTTATCCCTCGTGGAAATTTTTTTCTTTAGCCTTCCTGCACAGCTCTTTGTCTGGATGATTTGGGTTTCCCTCTTGAGTTTATTTCTCAAAGGAAGTATTTTGGACGACTGTCTCATTCCAGTTTATTTCTGGTTTGAATCTTTGTTTCCCAGCAATATTATTACTTTGGATTTCTGCAAGCTTCGAGCATTGGTTTGAGAATGTGCATTTATTTTGGAACGAGAAAACTTTTATCTCCTCAGCAGGAATATTGTGGCATTTCCCCAAGAAGTCATATTTCTTTCCCCAAGAAGCTATATTTCTCTCCCAGAAAGTCATTTCTTTTTACAATCCTCCATGATAACAAGTAGTAGGTATATTTATTTGAACAACTTGTGCTTCCCTGTAAAGGTCGACGTAACTTTTTTTTCTATCTCCTCTATGAGTGGATAGTTTGCAGTCTGTTGTTAAATTACACCAGTGGATGGCAAGGCTTTCAATATCGCAGAGACAGTTCATTGTGAAATCATTGCAAGTGGTAGTTTCTTTATTTGAGACAACCTATATATTACCCTTTCCAAGCAGAATTCTTTGGTTGAAGAAGAAGTTGAGACCCGTTATAGGTGAAATGCCAGAATTCTGGGAAAACCTGTTATTCTCTTTCTACCTTCAGTGAAAGTTGGTAGGTCACCTTCAGTGAAAGTTGGTGCTTGTTATCTTTTTGCTACCCCCAGTGAATGTTGGTAGTTCATCATTAGTGAACGACAATGCTATGATATATTCTCTTTCTACCTTCAGTGAAAGTTGGTAGGTCACCGACAGTAAACGTTGATGATTGTTATCTTTTTTCTATCCTCAGTGAATGTTGGTATTTCATCGTCAGTGAACGATGGTGCTATGATATATTCTCTTTCTACCTTCAGTTAAAGTTAGTAGGGCACCTTCAGTGAAAGTTGGTGCTTGTTATCTTTTTTCTATCCTCAGTGAACGTTGGTAGTTCATCGTCAGTTAACGGTGATGCTATGATATATTCTCTTTCTACCTTCAGTGAAAGTTGGTAGGTCACCTTCAGTGAAATTTGGTGCTTGTTATCTTTTTTCTACCCTCAGTGAATGTTGGTAGTTCCTTGTCAGTGAACAACGATGCTATGATATATTCTCTTTCTACCTTCAGTGAAAGTTGGTAGGTCACCGACAATAAATGTCGATGGTTGTTATCTTTTTTCTACCCTCAGTGAACATTGGTAGTTCATCGTCAGTGAACGACGATGCTATGATATATTCTCTTTCTAGCTCCAGTGAAAGTTGGTAGGTCACCTTCAGTGAAAGTTGGTGATTATTATCTTTTTTCTACCCTCAGTAAACGCTGGTAGTTCACTGTCACTGAACGACAATGTTATGATATTTTCTTTTCTCTCTACCTTCAGTGAAAGTTGTTAGTTCATCATCAGTAAACATCAATGATTTCTTCTCTCTACCTTCAGTAAACGTTGGTAGCTCACCTTCAGTAAATGTCGGTGTTGTTATTTCTTTCCTCTTTCTACCTTCAGTGAACATTGGTAGTTTTTCCTTCGGTAGGAGTTGGTGTATCCTTTGACCTTTTACCATCCTCCATGAGTCGGGTCTTTTTGATCCACCCGTGATTTATTTTCCTGGTCGGGTTTCTCTTTTGTTTATGTATTTCCTTTGCTACATCCCCAGTGGTGTTTTGCGTCTCTTTGGTTTTTTTCATATGCATTCATGCTCATAAGCATTGCATGGCATCTTAGGGCCAAAAATAAGATTTGTTTTATATTTAAGTATCTTCGATCGCGTCGACACAAAGATTTTTAACCTTCATATCTCCAAATAGAAGAAACTTAAATAAAGGCAGTTGTTCTACCCCATTTTTTGCCCATAAGATCCCTTCATCATGCCATATTGATTCAATCACAACAAGATCATATTAGGGTTCTTGGTTCGCCTCCCTATCTTTAGCTTTGCTCTTTGAGGAATCACCAAGCACCTTGACTTGTTTTCTTTTGTGATCATGCATGTTTTGTTTTGACTTTCCTTTTAATTAATAAAATGTAATGTGGGTTTGTCTTACTTGTTAATAATGTAGGTAAAGGCAATGTGGCTTAGCAGGTTGATCCATGGGTTCATGAGTTTATTTCCATGCCCTAGTCAATAAAGCTTGAGAAGTTCAAACCTCATCATTGAAGTTATGTTGGAATACTTGGCATGGCAAGGTTTATTTTTGTTCATCACATTTCCAAGTCATCAATATTGATTCAAAAGTGCAAGGGATTGATTGAAGAAGTTGTCATGGTTGGACAAGGTCTTCTTCCCAATGATCACAAGTGCATATTTATCTCAATTATCAAGAATATGGAAGTGGTTTTGGTGGTTATGAGTTCTCATTTTCATCCTCAACAACTTCTATTTACAAAGCAATTGTGTTGGTACAAGAAGTTTGTTCAAAATTATCAAAGTTACTCAAAGCATTTTCTTGATCTAGGAGCTAGGGTTGTGAACTTCAAAGAATCATATCTTGCTCATATTTTGGTATTTTTGAGTGATTCCAAAGACATCCTTATCTTCAAAGGGTTATAAATAAATCACTTCAAAATTTTCAAGGAGTTTTCATGTGGAAGAAACTTGATGATGAAGAAAGATTACAAGTCCTCTAGATGAACCCCCATTTTCCCATGTGTGACTTCAAATGATCATAACTTGGTCAATTTTTATCACCTTGAGCCTACTATTTTTCCATAATGATCTTGAGAATGTGAACTTTATTCCTTATTTTATGTGCAAAGTGAGAAAATGGATAGAAGATGTCCTAAGGATACAAACGATTATAGGTCATTTCATGATTTTTTGCCAACTTCAACAATTCATAACTCTCACAATTTTTGGATATTTTGAATGGTTAAATTTTAAAAATGTCATTCAAGAGGTCTATTTCTTTCCATCTTTTTTGGTCAAGAGCAAATTCCAAGAGGAAGACCATGTTTGGATGCAAAACATTACAAGTCACTTTTGAAGAAAAAATTGAAATATTTCTAAGTATGGAAAGTCAACCTTTTTCCCCCAAATTTGACTCAATGCAACTTTAACCTCAAGCATCCATTTGATTCCATTCTTTACCCATTGCAAAATGTGATACGGTGGGAGAACTGACTTGGTGTTTTGTGTTTTATCGCAAATGTCGCGGTTAGCAAGAGTCGCCATCGACTTTTCTTTTATCCAAAAGGAAAGGTAAAAAAGCACAGGAATGACCTTTGAGATGTTTTCTTGAGTTCGGGGGGTAGATTATGAAAAGGGAAGGTGCCAACACCCTTTTCATCCATGGTTTTCAATGGGCTCTTAGTTACTTGTTTAGATCACTTGCTTTGTTTTGTTTGAAATGGTGTATGGTGTGGTTTTGAAAGTATTTTGAAAAGAGGCCATTCATTTAGGCAATCTTTGTAATGATTCTCGTTCGTAAGAATGTATACAAAGATGTTTGTCTTTTGAATTTTTTTTCCAATGTTTTGTAAGATGTTTTGAAATATGTGTGTGTTTGTTTTTGAAAATAGCAAGGATTGTTTTGAAATGGAGCAAGTAACTTAGAAGCTATCTACCTACTCAAATGTCTTTCTTGTGCATTTTTATTCCTTTGACATTGTTGACTTACCATTGATTTGGTAGACAACCCTATCTTTGGATGTAAACGGGACGGACGTGGGTCATCGTATAACCATGATAACAATGTTGCCAAGTATCTTAGCATTTTTTAGGGACCAAGATCATTTTGTTTTAGGCAACCTTTGGATAGCGTCATCGAGGGACTATGATCTTATATTTGTTTTGTTTTGCCAAGATACTTCGCATGCGTAACATGGCCATTTTATTTTAGGCAACCAAATGGGAGAAACCCTAGGGGTGTTTGTGTGCAAAGTGTGTCATTTTCATGCTTTTGTCTTGCATTTAGCGTTTTCTATTTGTTTGGTTTTTGTTCTTGTCATGCAAACCCTAGTTACTAAGCATAGTATATAAAGCAATATATTGCGTAAAATAAACTAAGCTATTACAACAATTATTATGGGAGGGGGGATACAAGTTTTGAATGGGGATTTTGCACAAATATAAACCTAAATATATTATTACAACCCAATCGAATATTGTGTGAATTAAATAAATATACAAGTATTTAAAATGCAATGTAATGTATTTATGTAAAAAATATTTTGGTATTTGTTTTTGTATGAGAAAAATATTTAATTTAAACCCTAAAAAGAAAGAAAAAATAATATTATTATTTTCGGAAAGGGGTGAAACCCTAATTTTTATTCAAAGAAAAAAATAATATTTCATATTATTATTTTGTCCATTTTTTGTATAAGAAAATAATAAATAATATTATATGCAAATATTAAAAATTAAATATGTATAGAAAATAAGTATTTTATGAGTATAAATAGTATAATAAAAATATGTAGCATTTTTTTATTATTTATAAGTTATTTTAAGAAAATAAGTTCTATTTATCAAAATAAACTAATTTTTATGTAAAAAAAAAAAATTGCAAAACATAAAGAAATTATTTTTAGGATTTTTATTATTCAGAAAAAAAAAAAATAAAAGCAATAAATATGAAAATATGAAAAAAAAAATGAAAAATATAACAAATAAGCCAGGGGGTGTAAAAGTAAGTCAGGGGGTGCAAATAGCAAAACCAAAAAGGCCAGGCGCCAAAAAGCCCAGAACACCACTTCATCCCTGTCCTTGGTCATCCCTGCGCGCGCGTCTAGTTCAAACCTGTAACTCTCAAATGCTTGCACAAAAACAAAAACTCATAACATGAAACATGTGGAATTTGAGCTCACGATTCCAACCATATAAATCATGTGACCTAACTCTAAAAGATCAGAGAGAATTTTAGCAGCCCTAATTCGTGACCTAACTTTTTCAGCATTTTCAATCTTCAAATTCTCTCAGCATAGTTAATATAAATGAAAAGTATGCATATGTACAACTTCGTTATGATAAGGACTACATTTTTTCTTCACAAATCATGGCTTGAAGTTGCCTAAATACAGAGATAGAGTTTAAGAAATATACCTCCTTCAGCTAGATTCGAGTAGAGCAATGTAGGGACTTTAGTGGAGGCCTGAGGATTGTTTGAGCTTCCTTGAACTTCCCTGAAGCTATTCCAATGCTTACTTTGCTTTGAGGATAGCTGGAAATCTCTGCGCAAGTCAAGCTGCAAGCTTCAAGGTTGAAAATGAAAAAGGCTGAAACAAGGGTTACAGAACCAGGGTGATGGCTTGGATTGCTTTGGTATGATGCGTATGAGGTGTTTCAAGTGTTAAAACACAAAACGCACGAGCCAAAAAATTAGTTGGCAGTGATTTTGCAGAAATGTTGTGTTTGGACAGAATTTTAGTGTTTCTGAGTTTTGGAGAGTTTCAAGTGTCAAGCAATCGTGTTAAGCCTTGCCACAACTTTGTATATTTGTATAGAAATGATACCAAGTCCACTTCCTACTAGCTGTACAAGCTTTTCACCTTTTGGCAACCTTTCTTGCATTTTAAGTAAAGTGACAAGACCAATGCTACATGCTTGTACTGGCTAGCTTGAGAGCTGATAAGAGTTGGTACACATTGCTTGAGACCTGTAGAAGTTGCTTATACCAAAGGGACATGTTCAATGCTCAAGATTGACAAAGTTGCAAAAGTTGCCCTTTATGAAAATGGCATTGTGAACTTTATGCCTAAAATGGAATTATCTCTTGTACAATGCTTCAAAAGAAAAGATAATGCCTTTGTCAACTGAGTTTGCATTTAATTATGGAGTGTAAAGTGAGTTTAGGATCTTTAAAGCAAGATATAATCAACATAGATCTGATTTGCAACTTGATCTCATGTAAAAATGGCTTGAACAAAAGTGATAAAATGCCAACTTCCCTTCTTTGATTCTCCCTACTCAAAATTGATCTTGGAGAGTTCTTGGACATTTTGGAAAGCTTGCAATGTTCTCTATAATCCATATTTGAAATGAATTTTGAGATACCTCTTCTAACTAGGTGAAAAGTTTCCATGAAGTTGGGTCAAAAACCTGCCTAAATTAGGGCAAAATTTCACTAAGTTAAGAAGTTCATGGACCTATATTCACAAATTCATAACTTGAGACCCAAGCATCTTTTGGAAAAAGTTTGTGAAGAAAAGTTGTAGATTTAATGGAGGAATACAACTTTCATGTTGGAATTTTTATTTAAATCAAAATGCATCATGGTGAAAAAGTGGTGAAAAGTTGGGAAAAAATAAGAAAATTTTCATACTTAGAAAAATTCTAAGTTATGAAAATTTTCAAATTCAAAACCCTAATTTTAAAAATTGGTTTTCTTGGTGAACAAGTTTCATATTTTGACATATCTTGATGAATTATGACCCTTGGTACTTGATTTTGACCAAAAAGTCAAAGTTTGACTTTTCAGTGCACAATTGACTTTTGATCAGTTGACTGCAAAATTCACCTGTCAATCTAATGAACTTGAGATCTTTTGAACCATGTAATTAGGTAAAGATGATGCCATTGAACCCTTGAAATCATGTTTGAACTCAATTGGTCATTGGCTAGGTTAAAAATCAGAAATTGCCCTTTCTCAGTCAAAACCCTAATTTTGATCATTTTGCCCTTTTGATGATTTGATCAAATTTCTTGAGGAGTTATGATCCAAACTTGATCAAATGATACATATGAGTCTAAAATGTTGTTGTGGATAAAAATTATGAATTTTGACTGTAAATTGGCCATGGTTGACTTTTCCCCCAATATAGTTGATTTTTAGGTCAATTGTCCAATTGATTGATCAAAAATGTGGTTCAAGGCTTTGAAACTTAACACGAACAATCTTAGGGGTCCAAAAAGATGTATGGAAGTCACATGAAGCATTGGTGGTCAAAAAATCCTTGTGAAAACTCAAACCCTAATTTTGGGTTATCAGTGCAAGATGAGATGTCTTGAGCTGACCAAACCCTAACCTTGTCTTGAGTCCAAGAAGTCTTGTGAGAAAAATCTTGATAAATGAGAGGGAAAATTTTGGGGTACAACAGCTTCCCCTGTTCAATATTCTTGAACCTGAAGAGTTAGATTGGCGAGTTTTATCGTTCGTGACTCGAAGGTAAAAGATGATTGGACACTAGTGTGCCCATAAATTTGCACTCGACAAAAATGTAATTGAGGGAATGGGCTTAAAGATGCCATTTGGAGAGGTGATAGAATCTTGTTAGAGATGGGATTGTAGATGCCATCCAAGAGTGTTTGCTGAGTTATAAGTTGTAAGTCAGAAGAATAAGTATCAGAATGGTGTCCCGTCTGGAACGTATCTGAGTTGTATCTTGAACTTGCAATCTGAATGAGAAATAGAATAACATCCATGTCTGGAGTGTATCTGAACTTGAAATCTGAATAAGGGCCAGAATGGAATCTGTGTCTGGAGCATATCTGAACTTGAAATCTGAATAAGGGCCAGAATGGCATCCGTGTCTGGAGCGTATCTGAACTGTGAAATCTGAATTAGCGACATAATGGATACCGTGTCTGGAGCGTATCTGGACTGTATCTTAAAATTGGGATCTGAATGAGTATCATAATGGTATCCGTATCCATAGCGTATCTGAATTATATCTGAAAGCTGAATCTGAATAAGTAACAGAATGGCATCCTCGTCCGGAGCGTATCTGAACTGTATCTGAAATAAGGGAATCTGAAATAAGTAACAGAATGGCATCCTTATCTGGAGCGTATCTGTACTGTATCTGAATGTCGAGGTCTGAATGAGTATCAGAATGGCATCCGTGTCTGGAGCGTATCTGAACTGTATCTTGAAGTTGAAATCTGAATGAGTATCAGAATGACTTCCGTGTCTGGAGCGTATCTGTACTGTATCATGATTGCATATTGCTTAACGGTAGCTGTTAATATTATCCTGAAAAGGGTAAAATGTTAGCTGAAACACAAAGTCATGTTGCATGAAATGTATGATGCAATATATGCGTTTTATCAATGTTTATGATATATGGATGTAATGTATGTGCACGTAAGCTAATTTGCTGTATTGCTGAGGAAAATAAATCCTTGATTGCTGAGGATATGTGAATTCTTCATGTCTTGAAGTTGAAGTAATGACAAAAATTCTGTTGCAAGTAATGCCATATACTGCTTGAGTAATCTGCTTGGGGAATCCAGATAATTTTGATGACTTCTACTGGAAATTACATAATGGGAATCCTTGTTCTGCTGGGGAATAAAGAAAACTCTATGGAGAAAAAGCTTATTCCTTTTTGGAAAAAGTTCAGGAGTTTCGGTTGTCTGCCACTCTACTGGGGAATTATCCTAGGTTGGGGAGAAACAAAAGTTAACTTTTATCCGGTTGATTTTCAGGCTTCAAGACAACTTACTGGGGAATTTGGAGAAACTGAATGGTTTCCGCTGAGGATTGATAGTTTGAAGTTTTGGCTCCGCTGGGGATTGGTAGTTGGAAGTTTCAGTTCCACTGGGGATCTTAATGATGTACTGTAGGGATTGCTCATGGAATAGCCTAAAGACGTTTTCCTATCCTTTCAACCTGTCAGTAATTGTTCTTTTCCATTCTGTTTATTTGTAAACAGTAATTATGTTCAAATGCATATGTTCATTAATGAATCATTGGACGTTTTTGCACATAAAAACACAAGTGTAAAGAAAAGGCAAATAGCTTTTGTACTTTGAAAGAGATATCTTTGTATTTACCTTGAATAAGTATTTTGTACAAAGGAGACATACATCCTAGTAAGAGGATGGTGTCATAAAAAGTGAAAAAAATTTATACAAAGATAACTATGTGTGATAATTCCATGGGGTTCCCATTCTGCTATAGCCTTCATATCTCCGAATATCTTATCCATTCGTTGCTTCGTTCAAAGATGATTGAGTTGATCAGAAGCTTAGAGTTTGTCAGTGAAGAGATTATCCTTAAAATGATCTGACGAGACATAGTCATACGCTTTAATTCCATAACTTTTGCCTGGACCGCCCTTTCGGGTTTTCGATCCACCGGGAAACCATTTTTTGCCCAAGTCACCCTTTCAGGTTTTCAACTTGCCAGGTGTACAAATTTTTTTTATTTTATCCCTAATTTTTGCCCGAACCTTTTGGTTCGCCGGGATGCCCTTGTTTTGCCTAGGTGTATCAACCTAGCGGGTCTCTTATGCGTAGTATCTTTTAACTATGTCTACGTTCGCAGGGTGTGGCAGGTCGTCACCGTCCATGGTGGTTAAGATCATTGCCCCACCAGAAAAGATGTTCTTGATTACAAATGGTCCTTCATAGGTAGGAGTCCATTTGCCCCTGTGATCACTTTGTGGCAAAATGATGCGCTTGATCACTAAATCTCCAACTTGATATACCTGGTGTCTAACTATCTTGTTGAAAGCTTTGATCATCCATTTTTGATACGTCTGACCGTGGCAAACAGCAGTAAGTCTCTTTTTGTTAATTAAGTTCAGTTGATCAAGCCGAGTCTGGATCTAATCATCTTCGCTCAAACCTTCATCTTTCATGATTCTCAAAGAGGGAATCTGAACCTCAATAGGTAAAACAACCTCCATGCTATAAACCAAAGAATAAGGTGTTGCCCCAGTTGATGTGCGAGCCGTGGTACGGTACCCGCGGAGAGCAAACGACAACATCTCATGCCAGTCCTTGTAGGTGACTGTCATCTTTTGTATGATCTTTTTAATGTTTTTATTGGCAGCTTCGACTGCACCATTCATCTTTGGCCGATAGGGGGATGAATTGTGGTGTTAAATCTTGAACTGCTCGCACAAGGCAGTGATCATAGTATTGTTAAGGTTCGTACCGTTATTAGTGATGATCCTTTCGGGGCTACCATAGTAGCAAATAAGATTCTGCTTGATGAAGCGGACAACAACATTCTTAGTAACGGATGGGAAGGAAGTTGCTTCGACCCACTTGGTGAAATAGTCAATGGCCACCAGAATGAAGCGGTGTCCATTGGATGCTGTGGGCTTGATCTCCCCAATCATATCGATTCCCCACATAGCGAAGGGCCAAGGAGCTGTTAAGACATTTAGAGGAACCGGAGGCACGTGCACCTTGTCTGCATAAATTTGACACTTATGATAGGTCCAGGAGTGTTGATAGCAGTCTGCTTCTATGGTAGACCAATAATAGCCTGTCCGTAGAATCTTCTTTGCCATCGTATGCCCACTAGAGTGAGTGCCAAAGGTACCTTCATGCAATTTAACCATAATCCTTTCAGCCTCAGCCTTGTCCACACAACGGAGCAGAATATAATCATGATTGCATTTGTACAAGATGACATTACTTAGGAAGAACTTAGCTGAGAACCTCCTTAAGAACTTTTTGTCATTGACTGAAGCTCCTTCTGGATATTCTTAAGCCTAGAGATACCTTTTGACTTCATGAAACCAAGGATGGTCCACTACTTCTTCGAGATTAATCTCGTGACAGTGTGCTGGTTCGTCCATTCGTTTAATGGTGATTTGGGGAGCCTCGTTATCCCAATTAAGTTTAAACATAGATGGCATTGTAGCTAGAGCATCTGCTAGCTGATTTTCTTCTCGCGGGAAATGCTCGAAGGTAATCTGCTCGAAATGTGGTAACAATGTCAAAACATGTTCTTTGTAAGGGATAAGGTTTAGATGCTTAGTGTCCCATTCTCCTTTTATCTGACTGATGACTAAAGCTGAATCCCCAAACACATCCAAAGATTTGATTCCCAAGTCTATGGCAGCCTTGAGACCAAAGATGCATGCTTCATACTCTGCCATGTTGTTCGTACAGTTGAAGCAGAGTCTGGCGGTAAAAAGAGTATGGCATCCTTCCGGAGATATGAGTACATCACCGATACCGTTACCAAGTGCATTGGATGCCCCATCAAAGTACAGGGTCCATCGGGATCCTTGTTCAGGTCCGTCGTATGGCCTGATTTCTTCACTGTTGTCCAATGTCATGATGTCTTCGTCAGGGAAGTCAAACTTCATGGATTGATAATCTTCTACAGCTTGATGGGCCAGATGATCAGCTAGCACACTGCCATTTATAGATTTTTGGGTAGTGTACTGTATATCATATTCCGTTAAGATCATCTGCCATCTAGCTATTCTTTCGGATAGAGCAGGCTTCTCAAAGATGTACTTTATCGGATCCATCTTAGATATCAGCAAAGTGGTATGAGTCAACATATACTGTCTCAGCCGGCGAGCAGCCCATACCAGAGCGCAACAAGTTTTCTCGAGCAGTGAATATCTGGTTTCACAGTCGGTAAACTTTTTTCTCAGGTGATAAATGGCGTGCTCTTTTCGGCCAAACTCGTCATGCTTCCCCAATACACACCCTATTGAGTTCTCTAAGATGATCAAATACATGATTAGCGGTCTTCCCTCGACTGGTGGCATCAAGACAGGAGGCTCTAGTAAATACTCCTTGATTTTATCAAAAGCAACCTGACATTCGTCATTCCACTTGACTACCTGATCTTTCTTCAACAGTTTGAAGATTGGTTCACAAGTAGATGTTAGGTGAGAAATGAACCTAGAAATGTAGTTTAGGTGTCCCAAAAAACCTCTGACTTCCTTTTCAGTGCGAGGAGCATGCATTTCTTGTATTGCTTTAACCTTGGCAGGATCAACCTTGATGCCTTTGTTGCTGACAATGAAACCTAAGAGTTTACCAGACCGGACTCCGAATGTGCACTTGTTTGGGTTCAATCTTAGCTTGTACTCCTTCAATCTAACAAACAACTTTTGCAAGTGATTAAGGTATTCTTCTTCAGTTTGTGATCGAGCTATCATGTCATCTACGTAGACCTCTATCTCATGATGTATCATATCATGAAACAAAGCTACCATGGCGCGTTGATACGTTGCCCCGACATTCTTCAGTCTGAATGGCATCACTTTGTAGCAGAACGTACCCCAGTGTGTGACAAATGTAGTTTTCTCCATGTCTTCAGGTGCCATTTTGACCTGGTTATAGCCTGAGAATTCGTCCATGAAAGAAAATGCTTTGTGCTGGGCTGTATTGTCAACCAGGATGTCGATGTGTGGAAGTGGAAAATCATCTTTAGGGATGGCCCTGTTTAAATCTCTATAGTCCATGCACATTCTCACTTTTCCTTCCTTTTTAGACACGGGAACAATGTTGGCAACCCATTGTGGATAGGAAGTAACAACCAGAAATCCAGCATTGAATTGTTTCATAACTTCTACTTTGATCTTCTCTGACATGTCAGGTCTCATGCGGTGGACTTTTTGTTTCACTGGTGGATAATCTTCTCTTGTGGGTAGACGTTGTACCACGATGTCTGTATCGAGTCCCGACATGTCTTCGTATGACCAGGCAAAGATCTCAACATAATCATGCAATAATTGAATTAGGCGCTCCTTGACACTCGGCTCTAGATTGACACCCACTCTGATTTCCATTTTATCTTCCTCGATACCCAAGTTGATTGTATCCAATAACTCCTGATGAGGCTGAATAGCTCTTTCCTCTTGCTGTAATAGTCTGGCCAATTCCACTGGCACCTCACAATCTTCCTCACCTTCGTACTCGGCTTGGTAGATCAGATCTTCAGATTCACTGAAGGCTATAGCAGTATCGTTACCCATGGGATTCAAAATGGAAGGGTACCTGCATTTGTGAGTGTGGGTGTGTGTAAGGGTATAGCCATCTTAAAACAATAAAATGTAAAAGAAAGACAATGAGCATAAAAGGTTTATATATGAAAAAGGCGTCCATGATTCATTGAATGACATATGAAAATGAAATAAAAACCCTTACAAATGGACCGATGTGCCTCGGGTAAGACACAAGGTTGAAAATGTACGAATTGTTTGTGAATTATTACAAGTCCAACAGAAATGTAAAAGATAAATTACTGCGATATGAAAATTATCGGGATGAAGTCTTTGGCTTCCCAGTTGCGAAGTCCTCCGCTGACAGTAGGAAATATCCAATCTTCCAAGCTGCCATCTTCTTCACTGTCCTCCACTACGTTGACCCCTTGATGACTAATATTCACAGGTGGCCCTCCGGCACGGGCGCAACGCACAACCTTCTGAGCAGTTGAAGTAAACCCCAAGCCAAACTTGTCTAATTTGTACGGAATATCTGGAAGATGCCCCCAGATGGTGCATCTATCTTCTTCCACTACTGCCTTAGAATCCTTTAGAGATGACATCCGAGGTGGAGGTCTTGTGATCTTAGGAATCGAGGATACTGTCTTGGTCGCCGCTACTTCTGGAGGACCTCTTCAAAATGTTGGAAAGGGGTTTCAATGAACTTGCCATCTAACTCAACATATCAGAAAGAATTCAGATGACTAATATGTACTCCTCCTCCCCATGGACAATTATGATCTTTCCTTGGACCAGGTATTTTAGCATCTGATGCAAGATGGAGGTGACATCACCAGCATTGTGGATCCAGGGGCGTCCCAACAGACAAGAATAAGAAGGACGGATGTCCATCATATAGAAGGTTGAGTTGAAAACCTGAGTTCCCACCTTTATTTGGATGTCCACCTCCCCGTGGACCATCCTCTTCGAGCCATCAAATGCTCTCACAATTATATTACTAGGTTTTAAAGTCAGCCCCTCGCAATCCAATCTATCAAGGGCTTTCTTCGGCAAGACGTTCAAAGATGATCCAGTATCAACCAACACATGGGCTATGGTTGTTCCTCTGCACTCCACTGAGACGTGTAACGCCTCATTGTGTTTCCTCCCCTTGGGTGTCAAGCCAACATCAGAGAAACCCAGGCCATTGTCAGCTGTCAAACTGGCCACACACTCTTGGAATTGGTCCGCAGATGTCTCTTGCGGCACATGAGCTGTCTTCAGAAACTTTACCAGAGCTTTGGCATGTGCTTCAGAGCACAACAACAGGGCTAGCATAGAGATCTTGGAAGGGGTCTGCCCCAACTGTTCAACCATATCATAATCACTCTTTTTAATTATTCTTAGGATTTCTTCCATCTCCTTCTTGGATGTTTCAGGAATAGCTAGTGATTGAGCCTTCGTCTGGACAGGCTCCTCTTGAACGTTCTTTCCTTTATTCTCAGCAGTAGGGGTAGGAACTGCATTGTCTTTGTTGGTGGGTACGCTTGTAGGTACAATCACTGGTGCAGAGGTAATCTTCGGAACGACCATGGGTCCAAAGACTGCTATTGGAGTAGCAATCTCTGGAGAGAAGATTCTTCCACTGTGGGTAATCTTGCTTGTTCCGACAATATTTCTAATGTCGGAATTATCCTCTTCGGAGCTTTCTTCTTCGGCAGTCAGTTCATCCTGTTTAATACCATGGTAGTAGATTTCTCCACCATAATTCCATGGCACTGTTTTATCTGATTTGTGTGGGGCCGGCCCGAGCATTGTAATCTTAAGTGGAGTAGTCTTAGGAGCAGATGTAATCCTAACAGGTATTTTAGGGGCCCTGGAAGGATTGGCGTAGATGGTTATTATTGAAACTTCTTTAACTAGAACGGGTGAAATAGGAGCTTTCTCAAACAAATTCTTTTGGTTATCAATCAGTTGTTGGATACCCTTTTTCAACAGAGGGCAGTCAAATGATGAGGATAGGAAAAATTGGCAGTCTTTGTCACAACCTGGGAATATATCAGCTTTCAACAAATTCAACTTGATGATCAGGAGCGGAGTTAACAGTTCATCCACGGTAGAAACAAACAGATCTTCCTCAACAGCATTGGCATTGTGACCATGCCTAGGCATTGAAGCGAAAATAAAATTCAGTTTCTCAGGCGCTTCAAACTCAACTTCCTTCGCGTCTATCAGGTCTTGAATTTTGTTCTTCAGAGCCCAACAGTTGTTGGTGTCGTGCCCTGGACTTTCAGAATGGTACGCGCATCTGGAGTTGGGATGGTAATGTAGAGACGCAATATTAGGATTCTTTGGGGCCTCTTTTAGCATAACCAAATTCAACTTCAGAAGATGTGGTAGGACCTGGGCTGGAGTCATGTTAATCTTGGTGAATTTCCGTACTGGCCTTTCCACCCTTGGCTGATTATTTCTCGGCTGGTTGTTTCTTGGCTGGTCTGATGCAGGCTTTTGAATCATAACGGCCCCCACCGTTGGTCGGCGCTCAGTTCTTCCCTGATTCCTCTGTGAATAGACAGCAGACACTTCCTTCTTCCCAATGAAGCGCTTTTTTACAGCTGTAGAGGCAGATACGTCTTTCTGAATCTTCCCACTTCTTATACCGGCTTCCACCCTCTCGCCAGTTAAAATCAATTCAGTAAACCCTGCAGAGGAGCTCCCAATCAGATGATTAAAGAAAGGACCTAATAGAGTTCCCAATAACATGTCCACTAACTCCCTTTCGGATAAAGGGGGTTGCACCCTTCCGGCTAGATCCCTCCACTTTTGTGCATAGTCTTTGAAGCCCTCATTTGATACCATGGCCATACTCTGGAGTTGAGTACGGGTTGGTTCCAAATCAGCGTTGTACTGATACTGTTTATAGAAAGCGGCTGCTAGGTCTTCCAAATTATGGACATCGTCCCTTTCCAACTGGTAGAACGAATCAAGTTGCGTTCCTGATAATCTGTCTTAGAAAAAGTGGACCCACAGGTCTTTGTCGGCAGAATATGGTTGAATCTTCCTGACATATGATTTGAGTTGCATTTTAGGGCAAGACACCCCATCGTACTTGGCAAATAATGGCACTTTAAACTTTGGCGGGATTACAATTCCTAACACCAACCCCAACTCTTCAAAATCTAGCCCCGTTACTCTCTGGATTTCCATAGCGGTTAGACGCTCTTCCAAGTGTTTGTATTTGTCATCAGCCAGAGGGTATTGTTGTTCAGAGTAGTCCTCTTCTTCCTCTTCTTCTGCTTCAGAATCTGATGGTACTGCCATTTCTTTTCCTTTTCTTTCCCCTTCATCAGACGTTGTTGGAAAATGTAAGGTCCTTATGGCTTGTCCCTGAAACCTTCTGCCCATGATAACCACACCCGCTGGCTTCTTCTTCTTTTTCTCTTTTTCTAGCAAAGTCTTCAGCTCCTCCTGCCCCTTGGCTAAGGTCATGAGTAACTGTTGAAATTGTGAGTTCTGAGCTTGCAGATCTTTGACCATTTGTTCGAGATCCATCGTACTGAAATAAACAGTAGAGAGATGAGGAAACTTGTTGCAAAGACCTGTTTATGTTTATGATGAATGATATGTATTCATGCAATGCTTTCAAGGATTTAAAAATTAAAATTTGTTTTAAACAAAAAAGAAACACACGTCATATTAATAAAATAGAATTTGAGTACATCAATGCCCCTTGGGCAAAATAATACAAAATTCTAAGGTAAAAAGACATTGCGCATCCTCTTTGGTGCAATGTAGGTATTGAGAGTCTGCTCTTCATGAAGTAGCCGAGTGAGTTCCAAAACCTTCTTCTCGCTTGCATAGAACTGGGCTTCGAAAGTATCGCGCTCTCCCTTGAGCTGTATCTAATCCTTTTGTAGATCTTCGAGTGATTTCGGCATGTTAGGATGTTGGATATTGTATGGAACTTCTCCTTCCTTAACAGGCTCTATAATCACTGGGAGAATGGAGGGATAAGGCATCATAAGACTTTGAGCGCGGGTTCATACCCATTTGAGGTAAGGCTCAAGAGGGATGGAATTCTTGTGTCCCAAAGTCTTGCTGTCCACCTTGTTTAGCATCCCCCAAACTCGGATGAATCTCTGATGGAGTCCTTGGTCGTTGTTGTCGTAGTCAAAAACCAAGCCTTGAATCAGCATGTCATGTGGGCCATCCCTTCAGGCATAACCAAACTGTCTTAGAGCTAAGCACGGGTTGTAGGTGATGCCTCCCCTAATGCCAAGTAGAGGGACATTAGGGAATTCCCCACAATGGTCAACAATGATAACATTCTCTTTGGATCGAGAACACCAATGAATATCTGAATGTTTAAGTGTCATCAACCTTTGTGACCACCTCAAACCTTTCTCATTCTTCAAGAATGATTAGGGAAGATGAGAAATAAACCATCTTGCCAGGAGAGGAGTGCAACACATAAGAACACCTCTTTTCCTCATTGTACGAGTGTGAAAAGAGTAGAGGATATCCCCAAGCAATATAGGTACCGGGTTGCGAGACATGAATATTTTGACAGCATTCACATCTATGAGTTGGTCAGAATTAGGGAACAAGACCATCCCGTAGATGAGAAGAGCTACAATCTCCTTAAAAGCTTGCAAGTCTAAGGAGTTCCAACAACTTTGGGCCTTCTCAAACAGAAACTTTGCCAAGAAGCCTTTGACACTACTTCTAGTTTCCTAATGTGTTGTGACATCGGATTAGTGCAAGTGTAGGGCTTGAGCAATCTCTTATGGCTTTGGATCTCTTTCCGTACCGTTGAAGGGTAGTTGATTGAGAATAGGAATCCTCAAGAGTTGAGAGAATTCCTCCAAAATGGGCACAAGTTGATAGTCAGGAAATGTGAAGCAGTGGTGCAAAGGGTCAAAGAACTGGAAAAGAACCTTCATCATATCCTCATTTGTGTTGGAAGTGACCAAGTTGAGTAGACGACCATGTCTCTTGGTGAATGGAGAATTCTCAGGAATCCTTGAAGCTAGCTCCTTTAGTTGTGGATGAATTCTCACAAGGTTGATTTGGATAGTTTTCCTGCGAAGTGAATCCATAACCTACAAAACAAGAACAAAGATGAATCTCCAAAATCCTTGAAATGGTTAGTGAATGCATATGATGTTCATGATGTCCATAATGTTATGCATGAGTATATATGTACAAGCAAATAAAACAAGTTCTTAGTTTAAGCTTGCATGGGGTTTCATAGGTAAGTACCCTCTTGAAGTTTAGTTGGCTCAACCTGTCCTAGAAATAGTAACCGAGTTCTAAGGAGCTCAATATCACTGGATTGTTTCCTTGTTCATTGTTTCAATTCAAGCCTCCTTACTGACGACTGAAATATTCCAAGGAACCAACCCTTAATGAGTATAGTATCGAGTATCTACCAACTTCAGACTGCACCAAAGCTGGTCATCTCACTACATCCTAAAAGGCCAAGTTGGTCAAGTAAAGGTTCTAGAAGTTCATTAGTGCTTCATGACATCACTCAGCAACCCCGTATTCTCTTTGATTGACTCAAAGGCTACCGGTACCCACAAATATGTCGCACTAATATAGCTATTGCTTAGACCATGTCGGTATACCCCGCACAGTTTCCACAATGTATTGCTATTTACCTATAATGTTTCCCAAATCCGGGTGGAGGATTCAAACCCAAACAAAGAACCATAATGTAAAGCAAACAAGTCAAACAAGGTAAGCAAATAAATGTGATCTAAACCCTAAGGTAACCCCACTTTTATAATATTCCCCAGCAGATTCGCCAGTTCTGTGATACGGTGGGAGAAATGACTTGGTGTTTTGCGTTTTATCGCAAATGTCGCAGTTAGCAAGAGTCACCACTGACTTTTCTTTTATCCAAAAGGAAAAGTAAAAAAGCACAGGAAAGACCTTTGAGATGTTTTCTTGAGTTCGGGGGGTAGATTATGAAAATGGAAGGTGCTAGCACCCTTTTCATCCATGGTTTTCCATGGACTCTTAGTTACTTGTTTAGATCATTTGCTTTGTTTTGTTTGAAATGGTGTTTGGTGTGATTTTGAAAGTATTTTGAAAAGATTTCATTCATTTAGGCAATCTTTGTAATGATTCTCGTTCGTAAGAATGTATACAAAGTTGTTTGTCTTTTGAAAATGTTTTTCAATGTTTTGTAAGATGTTTTGAAATATGTGTGTGTTTGTTTTTGAAAATAGCAAGGATTGTTTTGAAATGGAGGAAGTAACTTAGAAGCTATCTACCTACTTAAATGTCTTTCTTGTGCATTTTTATTCCTTTGACATTATTGACTTACCATTGATTTGGTAGACAACCCTATCTTTGGATGTAAACGGGACGGGCGTGGGTCATCGTATAACCATGATAGCAATGTTGTCAAGTATCTTAGCATTTTTTAGGGACCAAGATCATTTTGTTTTAGGCAACCTTTGGATAGCGTCATCGAGGGACTATGATCTTATATTTGTTTTGTTTTGCCAAGACACTTCACATGCGTAACATGGCCATTTTATTTTAGGCAACCAAATGGGAGAAACCCTAGGGGTGTTTATGTGCAAAGTGTGTCATTTTCATGCTTTTGTCTTGCATTTAGCATTTTCTATTTGTTTGGTTTTTGTTCTTGTCATGCAAACTCTAGTTACTAAGCATAGTATATAAAGCAATAAATTGCGTAAAATAAACTAAGCTATTACAACAATTATTATGGGAGGGGGGATACAAGTTTTGAATGGGGATTTTGCACAAATATAAACCTAAAAATATTATTACAACCCAATCGAATATTGCGTGAATTAAATAAATATACAAGTATTTAAAATGCAATGTAATGTATTTATGTAAAAAATGTTTTGGTATTTGTTTTTGTATGAGAAAAATATTTAATTTAAACCCTAAAAAGAAAGAAAAAATAATATTATTATTTTTGGAAAGGGGTGAAACCCTAATTTTTATTCAAAGAAAAAATAATATTTCTATTTTGTCCATTTTTTGTATAAGAAAATAATAAATAATATTATATGCAAATATTAAAAATTAAATATGTATAGAAAATAAGTATTTTATGAGTATAAATAGTATAATAAAAATATGTAGTATTTTTTTTTATTATTTACAAGTTATTTTAAGAAAATAAGTTCTATTTATCAAAATAAACTAATTTTTATGTAAAAAAGAAAAAAATAATAAATAAAAAATAAAATAAAATTGCAAAACATAAATAAATTATTTTTAGGATTTTTATTATTCAGAAAATAAATAAATAAAAGCAATAAATATGAAAATATGAAAAAAAATATGAAAAATATAACAAATAAGCCAGGGGGTGTAAAAGTAAGTCAGGGGGTGCAAATAGCAAAACCAAAAAGGCCAGGCGCCAAAAAGCCCAGAACACCACTTCATCCATGTCCTTGGTCATCCCTGCGCGCGCGTCTAGTTCAAACCTGTAACCCTCAAATGCTTGCACAAAGACAAAAACTTATAACATGAAACATGTGGCATTTGAGCTCACGATTCCAACCATATCAATTATGTGACTTAACTCTAAAAGATCAGAGAGAATTTTGGCATCCCTAATTCGTGACCTAACTTTTTCAGCATTTTCAATCTTCAAATTCTCTCAGCATAGTTAATATAAATGAAAAGTATGCATATGTACAGCTTCGTTATGATAAGGACTACATTTTTACTTCACAAATCGTGGCTTGAAGTTGCCTAAATACAGAGATAGACTTTAAGAAATATACCTCCTTCAGCTGGATTCGAGTAGAGCAATGCAGGGACTTTAATGGAGGCCTGAGGATTGTTTGAGCTTCCTTGAACTTCCCTGAAGCTATTCCAATGCTTACTTTGCTTTGAGGATAGCTGGAAATCTCTGCACAAGTCAAGCTGCAAGCTTCAAGGTTGAAAATGGAAAAGGCTGAAATAGGGGTTACAGAACCAGGGTGATGGCTTGGATTGTTTTGGTATGATGTGTATGAAGTGTTTCAAGTGTTAAAACACAAAACGCACGAGCCAAAAATTAGTTGGCAGTAATTTTGCAGAAATGTTGTGTTTGGATAGAATTTTAGTGTTTCTAAGTTTTGGAGAGTTTCAAGTGTCAAATAATCGTGTTAAGCCTTGCCACAGCTTTGTATATTTGTATAGAAATGATACCAGGTCCACTTCCTACTAGCTGTACAAGCTTTTCACCTTTTGGCAACCTTTCTTGCATTTTAAGTAAAGTGACAAGACCAATGCTACATGCTTGTACTGGCTAGCTTGAGAGCTGATAAGAGTTGGTACACATTGCTTGAGACCTGTAGAAGTTGCTTGTACCAAAGGGACAAGTTCAATGCTCAAGATTGACAAAGTTGCAAAAGTTGCCCTTTATGAAAATGACATTGTGAACTTTATGCCTAAAATGGAATTATCTCTTGTACAATGCTTCAAAAGCAAAGATAATGCCTTTGTCAACTGAGTTTGCATTTAATTATGGAGTGTAAAGTGAGTTTAGGACCTGTAAAGCAAGATACAATCAACATAGATCTGATTTGCAACTTGATCTCATGTAAAAATGGCTTGAACAAAAGTGATAAAGTGCCAACTTCCCTTCTTTGATTCTCCCTACTCAAAAATGATCTTGGAGATTTCTTGGACATTTTGGAAAGCTTGCACTGTGCTTTATAATCCATATTTGAAATGAATTTTGAGATACCTCTTCTAACTAGGTGAAAAGTTTCCATGAAGTTGGGGCAAAAACCTGCCTAAATTACGGCAAAATTTCACTAAGTTAAGAAGTTCATGGACCTATATTCACAAATTCATAACTTGAGACCCAAGCATCTTTTGGAAAAAGTTTGTGAAGAAAAGTTGTAGATTTCATGGAGGACTACAACTTTAATGTTAGAAGTTTTCTTTGAATCAAAATGCATGATGGTGAAAAAGTGGTGAAAAGTTGGGAAAAAATAAGAAAATTTTCATCTTAGAAAAATTCTAAGTTATGAAAATTTTCAAATTCAAAACCCTAATTTTCAAAATTGGGTTTCTTGGTGAAAAAGTTTCATATTTTGACATATCTTGATGAATTATGACCCTTGGTACTTGATTTTGACCAAAAAGTCAAAGTTTGACTTTTCAGTGTATAGTTGCTTTTGATTAGTTGACTGCAAAATTCATCTGTCAATCCAATGAACTTGAGATCTTTTGAACCATGTAATTAGGTCAAGATGATTCCAAGAACCCTTGAAATCATGTTTGAACTCAATTGGTCGTTGGCTAGGTTAAAAATCAGAAATTGCCCTTTCTCAATCAAAACCCTAATTTTGACCATTTTGCCCTTTTGATGATTTGATCTAATTTCTTGAGGAGTTATGATCCAAACTTGATCAAATGATACATATGAGTCTAAAATGTTGTTGTGGATAAAAAATTATGAAGTTTGACTGTAAATTGGCCATGGTTGACTTTTTCCCCAATACAGCTAATTTTTAGGTCAACTGTCCAATTGACTGATAAAAAATGTGGTTCAAGGCTTGAAACTTAACATGAACAATCTTAGGGGTCCAAAAAGATGTATGGAAGTCACATGAAGCATTGGTGGTCAAAAAATCCTTGTGCAAACTCAAATCCTAATTTTGGGTTATTAGAGCAAGATGAGATGTCTTGAGCTGACCAAACCCTAACCTTGTCTTGAGTCCAAGAAGTCTTGTGAGAAAAATCTTGATAAATGAGAGGGCAAATTTTGGGGTACAACACAAAGCTTGTAACCTCATATTTCTAAAGCATTAAGAATCTTGCCTTAAGACCCCTTGAGCTGAGAATGCCATTGATTTGAACTTGGTAACTTGGAACTGAAGTTTCTTCAAAAGTCAGAATTTGAAATCATTGGTTTAGCTTCTAAACACTTTGTTTCTGCGTCTTTTTGCCTCTAAACATGTTTAGTGAACTTCCAGAACTGATTAGCACAATAAAACGCGCATTTTGGATGAGTTTTGATCAAATTAGAAGTCACACTTTTCTTGTTTGCAACTTCACACGATTTCCCTTCAAACTTCATTATTTCCCACACTTGGACATTCCATTTGATTCCCTATAAATAGAGGGTCATCCCTCATTCATTTTCTCAAGCTTGGATAGCCAGAATCACCCTGCCAAACTTGTTCCATAACTCAAAATTCTGCAACTTCGAAATCTGTTTTCAAGCCTTTTTCAATCCAATTTTTAGATCAATTTACCTTCCTTGATCTTCCCTGAAGCTAACCATATAATTACATTCAAGAATCATGCCCCATATTTCTCCATAGAAGTCCAGTTTCAGAGCTCTGCAACTCAACTTCAATAGGTAGATTTCTTCATCAATTCTTCAAAACTTTGATATCATTGTGATGCTCTCATTGCCCTGGTTCTAGTTGCAACACTTACTTTTATCTGGAAACTTGTTTTGACCATGAAATTTCAAATCCCTTTTCAAAACTTTCCTTCCAAATTGCTTGAGCTACAGTTTATATAAATTTATCGCAAAGGTGTAGTTGTCTTCGTCTTGAAGAGACAAAGCAAATGACATAGGTCTCGTGCTCAAATTTTACAGATTGAGCAACCTGGTTTTGGGACTGGTTGGAGGTTGAAGATGACCAACATGTCATCCTTCAACCAATGAAATAATGCCATTTGGATTTTTTGAATTTCTGATTTCCATTTGATTCAGTGCTTTATTCACTAATGACCATGATATGCACAATGCGCCAGATCCCTTGGATTTGATTACTAACACGTTTTGACTCTCATCCAATGGTCCACATATTTTTGACTTTATTTTTCTTTTCTGATTTTTATATTTAATTGTTTTAAATTTCAAAAAATCATAGAAAATTCATTTTTAGTCAAAAAAATCTGAAACAATTATGAAAAATATTTTTGATTTTCCTCTTTCTGATTTTTGTTTTTTTTCACAATTTTATTTTGTGTTTTGATATTTTTTATAAATTTACACTTTATTTGAATTTTTTAAATGTTTAAAAATACTTTTATGCATTTTTAAATTTTGGAAAAATTATGGAATGATCCAATGATATTGTGACAAATATTGGTGACCTCATTTATTTTTTATTTCTGACTTTGCTATTTTTTAAAATCATTTTTGGTTTATTTTACTCATTTCTTTTAATTTTAAAAAATAGTTTCTGACTTTTAAAAATTGCCAAAAATTTTATAAAAATATTTGAGTCCATTTCTGATTTTTCTATGGTATTACTAAATTTTTCTTGATTAATTTGAATATAGTTGATATTTTTTCTTCTTATTTCCATTTTAAAACATTTTAAAAACCTTTCTTTATGTATATATTAAATGCAATATTATTTTGTAATTATTTTCTGGATGAACTTAGGTTGAATTTTGATCATGAACTTTATTAACATCATTGGATCCATGGTGTTGAGTCTAACTCCATAAAAATGGATGAATGATTTTAATAATAATTTGATTTAAATTTAATTCAAATATGGTTTGTATATTCTTTCCCACCCCTCTTCATCTTGTCCCTTTCTTATTGCACTAAGTGTTATTGGAACATGATCTCTATATCATGTCTCAAAACAAATGGTGCATAGATTTCTATTGACCAACCTCAAAATAGGTGCGGCTTCTATATAAGTCAACTTACGATTGCTTAACATAACGCTAAATTTTGTCCCGATTCGAATAAATGATCATTCGTGGCCCAAACCTATGTTTGTAAGCCCAAGTATGTTAATTTGATCCCTTTGATCCAATAACCTTGAGATTCATTGTGTGGAGGCTTTGGTTCTACCAATCCTCTAATGGATCTACAACACTTTTGGTCAATGCAGATCACTTAAACATCATTGATCATTAAATAGTACTTTTGAGGATTCCAAATGAATGATATACTTGACAAAAAGCAAATGTAACTTGTTATGTGGAGGCTTTGATTTTACCAATCCTCTAATGAGTTCCAAATGCAAGTTTCAAGATGGTCATCCAACTAACCACTAATTATAAATTGTTTTTACTTTGTGCCCTTTTATTTTTTTTGCTTTATGTACCATTTACTTTAAGCATTACATTTCATGTCATTTTTATTTTGATCATTTGAGATTTTCTTTTCTCTTCTAAGACACTTAATAATCAACATGAACCCTAAAAAATCTTTAATGATACTTGGACTATTTGGTTACTATCCTTGGCATTATGGAGCATTGGACTTCTTGGACTTAGGATTAAAAACCTTGGCCTATTTTGGATGCCTTATGACCTTAATTGATATTTTGTCTGGAGTTCTTGAGGTTTACCTCAAGACATTGGGTTGTTTTGTTTGTTTTGTGTGCAGGTTATTGTGATTACATGCTTTGTTTATAATCCGGAATTCACCCGTATACAACTGTTACTCTGCCCAATTTTTGTGAAGACTTAATACACTTGAAATTTTGTTCTCTCAAGAGGTCTAGTATCTTTTCTTGCTTGGTTTCAATCCAAAGAATGAGAATTCTATCTTGGATCATAATGTCAAGTATTGGCTTCTTGTTGGTTAGATGGTCCTTATCCCTAGCTTTTATCTTATGCTTTAGGATAGTCTATTCTTCTCCTCCCATCTTTCTTTAATTTCAAAATCTTCTCTCCCTTTGAAAACTCTTCTTGTTTTTAAAACTTGAACCACTTTCATAATAAACTTGGACTTAGGTCCATGCATTTTCAAAACCTTTTCATAAGTAAACTTCAATCAACTTAATAATACCTTGACATTTTTTTGTGAGAAGACTAAAGTCAATCAATCTCATTCAAACCATTTTTCCACTTTGGCTTTTACTTTAAACTTTTCTCAAAAGATTAGACTCTTGTCAATCCTTGTAGTGATGCAAACAACTATACTTCTATAATATGTAGTGAAGAGAGATATTTTCCACTTGGGTGTTGAGTGAGGCATTGCTGATTTTAAAATCCAAGCCATATCCTCCACTTTGAGATGATGCAAATTCTCCTTTCTCATGATTGTGGGTAGTAAGTATATTTTCCACACGGACAATGACAATGATGTCATATCTCATAAAATTAACCAACACACTTATGTTTTAAAATACTTAAAAGAGGAACTACGTGTACCTTGATCCCCTATTGCACGAAAGGTGGTACGTAGGCACTAAAGGTTCGCAACTGCGGAGGTTGCAAAAACCATACAAATATATTTCTTTTCTCACCTCCACCATCCATTTTTATACAACATTTTATAGCCAAAATATACAGATTTCACAAAGAGGTTCCTGCGGAGTACCGTAGATGTTTAGGGTGCTAATACCTTCCCTTTGCATAACAACCCCCTTACCTTGAATCTTTCCCCCTCTTTTTGGGTTACTCGCTCTTTTCCCATTCCTTTGGAAATAATGTGGAAATTTTTATTTTGATCTGTATGAGTCTAGTCAATCCAATGGCTTAGTCTTAAACATTTCTACCGCTACAGGGTGTGATAAACATTGTTTTTTCCATGTCCTCGGGAGCCATTCTTATTTGATTATATCCGGAAAATCCATCCATGAACGAGAATACTTTGAATTTTTTATACTACCAACCAACATATCAATATGTGTAAATGGAAAATCATCTTTTTGACTAGCTTTATTTAGGTCTCTGTAATCTACGCACCTGCGAACTTTTCCGTCTTTCTTTGGTACATGTACAATATTGGCAATCCATTAAGGGTACACTTATGTCACAAGAAAACCTACATTAATCTGCTTTAACACCTCTTTTTTGATTTTCACTATCATATCAGGGTGAGTTCTTCTTAACTTCTGCTCAACTGGCGGGAACTCTGACTTCATAGGCAAATGATGCTCCACAATATCAGTATCTAGATCAGGCATATCTTGGTATGACCAAGAAAAGATGTCCACACACTCTTTCAATAATTCAGTCAACTTACTCTTCATATCAGGATGCAACAATGCTCCAATTTTGACTTCCTTTGGCTCTTCCTCTAAACCCAAATTGATTGTTTCCAACGAATCTTTATATGGCTGAATGGAAATTTCCTCGCGCTCGAGCAACCTTGAAACCTCTTAAAGAATCTCATCATATTCTTCTTCCTCGGCCACATACACAGGATATTCAAAGTTGGGAGAGGTTGAAGGGTCATTGTGTTCAACAGGTTTTTTAATTAATCTGCACATGTGATTTATGATTACTTTTAGAAACTGATACATATATTAAGTTATTATGCAAATTTATTTACAATTATTATTTATTCAAAAAGAAAGGTTTTTTTCTTTCTGATTACCATTTTCCAAGAAAAAGCAGAAAATAAAAACACAATTTGAGAGTCAAAGACAATTTTATTTATGATTTTAATGATCAAAGCAAACAGATAAGCCCATACAATATTAAATTTCACATTGGGCAAAGTGAAAGATTTTTGAAAAGATAAACAAAACAAATTACTTTGAGACATGGATGCAAGAGGGGACATAAAAAGTGACCAAGTTCTGGATTCTGACTCCAGGCGTCACATAACTCAACATCTCATGTTCTTCTTCATCCTCCACAATAACATTAACTCCAAAAATGTTGGGTGAAGGTATCCTCCACTGTGGAAAATATCCTGATAGCTTCTCATAGTAGACTTAGACTTCAAGTTTTCACCTTTTCCATTCTTTGCAGAAAATCCCAAACCAGCCCCGTTCTTGTTCACCGGTGGATTAACAATTCGTCCCCATACTTTGCTTGAGCCATTGTGTACAACCTGCTGAGCATCTTTGAATGAAGTTGCGATACGGTGGCAGAACCGACGGTTAATACTGGTTTTGTGTTTTGTATTCGCAAATGTCGCGGTAAGCAAGAGTCGCCACCGACTTTTCTTTTATCCAACAAAGGAAAGGGTGAAAAGAACAGAAAAGACATTTTTCGAGATTTTCTGAGTAAGGGGGTAGATTATGGAAAGGGAAGGTGTTAGCACCCTTTCCATCCATGGTTTTCCACGGGCTCTTAGGTACTTGCTCGTTTTGAAAACTTCTTTCGTGTTTGTGTGTTTTGAAAAGTTTGTTTTCTTTATGCTAACTCTTGTATCAGTCCTCAGGAGTGTTGATAAAGCGTTTTTGTAAAACTGTTTTAAAAGTGTAAGGTGAAAATATGGTTTTTTGAGCAAGTACCTAACAACTATCTACCTACTTGAAAAAGGTGTTATTTTCCTCCATTCCTTTAGATAGTGCTATCCTACTATTAGTGAGTAGGTAGCCTTATCGTTGGATGTTGAGGGACTATCGAAGGGAAGTTTACGGTCACTAAGGCAACTGTGCAAGAACTCTTAGTAATTGTACTAAAGTTCTAAGATCACTTTTTTAACTGAGGCAACAATAGAAAGGGTCATAGAGGGACTTGTGATCTCTTGAACTCAAGGACAGTCACTAAAAATTCTCACGTTTCGAGAATTGTGACCGTGTCCGAAAGCAACCGAAGTGGGATATACCCTAGGGGCGAAAATGTGCAAGTGTATTGTTTCAGTTCATTTATCTTGCGCATTTAGGGTTATCTAATCGTTTTAATTTCAGTCTTTTTCATGCAATCCTATTAATTTAAACAGTTGATAATAATGCAGAAAATAAATTGCGGAAAAGAAAATTCCTAAGCTATTACAAGGCCTCGCGGAAGGGGATATGTTGTACCCCAAAATTTTCCCTCTCATTTCTCAAGAAATCTTTCATAAAATCTCCTTGGATTCAAGACTGCACAAGGTTTTTGATCAGCTCAAGACACTTCCTCAACATTGATGGCTCAAATTAGGGTTTGAGATTGCACAAGGAGAAATGTATTTTTAATGCCCCATATGAATTTAATGGATCATTTTGGACCCTCAATATTGCTCATGTCAAGTTTCAATTCTTGGATCACATTTTTGCTCAGTCAATTGATCAGTTGACCTAAAATCAACTCTATTGGGGAAAAGTCAACTGTGGTCAATTTACAATAAAACTTCATAATTTTTTATCCATATGAACATCATGAATTCATGTATGCCATTTGATCAAGTTTGGATCACAATTCCTCAAGAAATTTGATCAGATCATCAAAAGGGCAAAATGGTCATAATTAGGATTTTGACTGATGAGGCTAAATTTTTGAATTTTGACCTAGAAAATGACTTGTTGGTTTAAGACATGATCTTAAGGATTAAAATATATCATTTTTACCCAATGGAATGGCTCAGAACATTTCTCAAGTTCAATTGATTGATAGTTGAATTTCAGTCAACAGATGAAAAGTCAACTGTACACTGAAAAGTCAAACTTTGACTTTTTGATCAAAATCAAGTTTCAAAGATTACAATTCATCAAGACATGTCAAAATGTGAAACTTGTTCATCAATAAATCAAAAAGTCAAGATTTCATTTTGAAAAGTCAAAATTTCCAAGACTTAGAATTTTTCTAAGTGTTGGAAAAGTTCACTTTTTCATAACTTTGAGCCAAATTTTCACCATGATGAAAGATAATTCAAAGGAAACTTCCAACATGAAAGTTGTAGATCTCAACGATATCTAAAACATTATAGGGAAGAACTTTTTCTAGAAATGATTGTATTTCAAGTTATGATTTTGTGAAGACATGCTCATGAAACTTGAAAACTTGGTGAAATTTTGCCCTAGTTTAGGCAGGATTTTGACCTAACTTCATGGCAATTTTTCACCTAGTTCAAAGATGAATCTTCAAATATGTATAACATAGAGATTGTATAGGATTTTACAAGCTTTCCAAAATGTCCAAGAACTCATTAAGATCATACTTGAGCTAGGAGAATCAAAGGCAAGAAGTTAGGGTTTCAAACTTGAATTACAAGCCATTTCTTGATGAACACATAATCCAATCTCAATGTTAGGCTGTATAATCTTGCTTTTCATGTCTTCTAACTTGTGTATCTATCCATAATTAATGGATTACACAAACGTTTGAGCTATAATCCAAGTGGTTTAAGCATTGTCCAAGTCCATTTGCCATTTTGGGAAGAAAGCTAACATTGCCATTCTTGAAAAGCAAGCTTTATGCAAAAAGTCAATTCTTGATCCTCTCACTTGTTCCTTATGATCACACTCTATCTAAAAAGTCAGAAGCAATTTTGTTTAAAGTGTAAGCACTCTATAATAGCAAGTACAAAGCATTGAAACTTGATTTTTCAAGAATATCACATGTTGAGCTTAAACATTTGATTTTGAATTCTGATCAACTACAAGTCTCCAAACTTGTTGCTTATAAATAGAGGCCCTATTTGTAAGTTAACACATGAGCTTAAGCACCTTGAAACTCTCCCAAAATCCCTCAAATCAGAACTTGCATCAAAACTCCATTTATGTGCACATTCTGACTTTGAACTTGTAACTCACAATTCCCTCGTGCGTTTTCCCTCCTAATCAATCACAAAGCTCTTATACATCAAATATAGTCCATCCATATCCCTGTTTCATAACTGTAACTCCATCTCCATCATCCTCTATAACAAAAAACAGAGCTCTGAAAGTGGACTTCTCCAGGCCATTCCAGCCATCCATTGCTCAAGCTAATCATTGCATTAGCTTCCTGGGAACTTGAGGAAGCTAACCTGATCATTGCAGCACCTTAAATCAAGATCATTTGCATTTCACGATTTCCAGTTTTGAGGTATCTTTTCTGAACTTATATCTTTTCATTTAGGCATTGTTAAGCTTGCATTTGTGAAGATAAAATGTAGATATCATTGCCCTGAAATTGTACATGTCCATAGATTTCATTTATATTGATTGAGCTTAGAGAATCTTAGGTTTGAATCTCTGAAAAAAGTTAGGTCAGAATTTGGTACTTTTAGAAATTATCATTCATCTTTGATTTATAGCTTATGATATTTATATGGTTGGATTCGTATGGAAAAATGGAGCAACTTTCATGTTTGCATCTTTCATTTTTATAGAGAAATGAGCAAGTTACAGGAACCATGGCTGGAGGTTGAAGATGAAGTCATTTCCAGGACTTGACTTATGTCATGTATTTATCATTTCACTTATGTTAACAGATGTACAGCCACCCCCAATGGCAAATGTAGCGCGCGTGTATGGTAAGGGTCAGGGGTTCAAGTCCCAGCCCTACCTTTTATTTTGGTTTTTAATATTTTCTTTCTTTTTTGTTACCAATAGCGCGCCTGGGCCTCCTCTCAATGAGCCCTGTCCATTTTGCTGCCCCACACCCCTTGCTTGCTTGCTACCATACAGGTCAAAACCTTTTTTTTTTATTTTCTGATTTTTAAACAAAAAATATCATTGGGCCCAAACTCAAAACTGTTTTTTCTTACTAACCCCTTTAACCATTTTCAAACCCCCTGACTTTTATATTTTATATTATATTATATTTTTCTTTATTATTTTTTTTATTACTATTATTATTATTATTATTATTATTATTATTATTATTATTATTATTATTATAATTATTAATAAAAAGTCCTAAAATATTTTTATTTATTATTTTCACACTTATTTATTTTCTTTATAAAGACAAAAGACAAAAACATTTTGTTAACAAATTTAATTTCTTTTTCTTAATAAATTAATAATTAGATTTAGGTTTAATTATTTTTCTTTTTTATTTAAAAGTAATTTTGAAATTAAGTTTTTTTTAATTAATTAATTTCCATGCTATTTTTATTAAAACCTTTTCATAAAAAACCTAAAAATGCTTCAAACTTATTTTCTTTTCTTAATTAATTTAGATTTGATTTTATTTATCTTTAATTAATTATTTTTATTTTTTTAGTAATTAGGTTAAAGCCCTTAACAAAAAAAACCAAACAAAAATCATTTTCTTTCCATTTATTTTCGTGTACATTATATTTTCAATTCTTGTACATTATTTAATATGGTTGTAATAGATAATTAGGTTTATGTTTCTTACAATCCCCATTTGTAAATTTGTATACCCCATCCTCTAATGATGTAATAGCGTAGTAATTTTACTTTCCGCAATTTATCGCTTTATATAAATGTTAGTAATTAGGGTTTGTATGGCAAGACTAAAATCAACAGTTAGTAAACCCTAATTCAAGATAAACAATGCATGCAAATCAAACACACTTGCACACTTGCACCCTTAGGGTTAACTCCACTTTGTTGCCTTACAAAAATGGTCATGTTATGCATGTGGGATGTCTTAGCAAAAACAATCAAAAATACAAGATCATAGTCCCTCGATGACACTACAAATGCTGCCTTTCAAAATGATCTTAGTACCTCAAAAAGAAATGCTAAGATATCTCACAACATTGCTATCATGACTATACGATGACCCACGCTCGTCCCTTTACATCCAAAGATAATGCTTCTTACCAAATCAATGGTAAGATAGCAATGTCAAAGGAAGGAATAAATGAACAAAGACTTTTGAGTAGGTAGATTATTCCTAGTTGCTTGATCACTTTCAAAACAAACATCCTTGTTGATTTTCAAAAACAAACACCAAACACTTTCAAAAACAAACTTTCAAAACATAAAATATTTTCAAAACTCCAACACTTTGTATACGTTCTTACGAACAAGAACCATTACAAAGTTTGCCTAAACGAAGGCGCCTTTTCAAAATACTTTCAAAACCACCACAAATCACATTTTCAAACAAAGCAAGTGATCTAGCAAGCAACTAAGATCCCATAGATAACTATGGATGAAAAGGGTGCTAATACCTTCCCTTTTCTTAATCTACCCCCCGAACTCAAGAAAACATCTCAAAGGTCTTTACTGTTCTTTCCGGCCTTTCCTTTTGGATAAAAGAAAAGTCGGTGGCGACTCTTGCTAACCGCAACAATTGCGATCAAACGCAAAACATCCCAAGTCAGTTCTCCCACCGTATTACAGGATACATAACAAAAAATTGGGAGTGCAAAAATTAAAAGCAGTAAATAAACCCTAAGTTACACTATTACAACCCATTATTAGTTACAATAAATTGAAGAAAATAATAAAACATAAAATAATAAGCGCGCAGAGATAAAAATGGGAACAAGTTTGAAACCCTAAAAATCTAATTTATTAATAAAATATTTTTGGTATTTATTGAGAAAAAGATTTGAAGTGATTAATCCTAATTCAAATTGATTTTAATTAAGGAAATAAGTAAAATAATTAAATTAATTTACAAAAATCAATTTTAATTTAAAAAAAAACTTAAATATATTTTTTTCTTCTGATTTTATGAAAATAATAAAAAAGGTGAATCTAAAAAGATAAAATAATTAAAACAAAACTAAGATAATGAAATTAAAAAAGAGAAATTAATGGGCTTGTGGTTGTGAAGTAGTTTGGGGGTGTGAAGCTGAATCTGCTAGGTCCAGATCAACACAAGCCCAATGACTGCGCCTGATCCAGTAGGGGGCGTGCTTGATGGTCCATGGTGGGGTTGCATGCTGGAGGCATTGGATATAGGTCAATTGAGATTAGATGGTGTTGACCTGATGGCCTATGATATGAGTGTATAGCATGCTGCACTGAATCTACAAGAAATTTGTTAGAAAAAAACAAAACTCCAGACCTGGGTATCGAACCCAGGTCTCTCCCTTTGCACACGTTCCTCTTACCACTCAGCCAACCTGTTAATCGTTTATATCAATAACTCAATAATAATATATGCAAAACAGAGTTGGATTCCAGGTCATCAAAACAAACGCGTTCAGTGGTCCTACTGAAATTTAAACAAACCAATCAAAACACGTGAAATTTCCACGCACGGTCTTTGCCTGGGTCAGAGAAGTCAACAACGTCGGATCTGCGCTCCGGTCGTCTTCTCCGGCTAATAAAAATGGCTAACCTGCAAACGCGTTAGATTCAAGGCCTAAAACTTTGTCTACCCCACCTAAAACCTAGGCTACAAATTCAGCCATGGCCTTAGTTTGGTCTAAAACGCCTCTATCTCTGAAGCCGAAGCTCACACATTTAGAAACCCTAACAATGGTGATTAGAGTTCTTGGCCCTGTACCTTACATGAAAGACGTCAGAATGCTCACAATCAATGATAATAGCATGAATATGGAATGAAAATCAGTTTATAGCATGCATTTGCAAAGTTTCGAAACCAAGTTTTACCAAAATCTGGTGATGCTTGAAGGAGGGATTATGGGCACGATTTGGCTTGGCTCACGCATAAAGTTGAACCCTGGGACCTTCAGGAGGATGCTAGGATGCTTGGTTTGGATGGAGAAGGCTTGGATCGTGTGAACCAGTGTTGTACTTCTTTGAATTTTTTTGAAACTTTTCTAGGGTTTTTTATGGCAGCTGCGTCTCCTTGTACTTCTGAATGGTTGTGCTTATATAGTATATTACATTAGGTCAACAAAGGAGGTAAAATTCCTTGGCATTGAGTGTAAACAAATATGCTTTAAAACTTTCCAAAACAAGAATATTTTCTTCCTTTCATGGCCTTGCACGTTTCTCCTTGACATAATCAGAATATATTGCCCAATACTTAATGGAAAAAGATCTCAAATCAAATCTTATATTATCTCCATTATTTATTTATTTAAATTTGAACTTTAATGAATAAAATATCAAAATAAATAGTATAAATAATAGAATAATGTATGGGTGGGCTTAGAGGTCGTGTACCATGTTAAGAATAAGTTTCAAACATAAAAAGATAGGCCCATTTGGAAAAATTCCAAGTTAGCTCAATATTTGCTTCATGCACTTTTCCAAAAATTGGTCAACTTTAGCAATGCATATCTCTCTCAATTTTAACCCTATGAGGGTGTTCTTGGACTTTTTAGAGAGCTTATTATTTCCTATAAGCAACCATTTTGGTTTCATCTCAATTGGATCTTCCATGTTCATGTAAGGAGCTTTGACCCAAAAGGTGTTTTTGTTGACTTTTTGAAAGGACCTATAATGTCCAAGCTTGTATCTTTTAACTGGGGCATTTATTAAACTTGGGGGATGAAGAGAAGTTGTAGGGTATTGGATTCTCTTCAGAATGAGCTTTGGTGGAAAATTTTCTGATAAAGTAAGAGAAAGTTATGCCTGGTCAAAGTTTGGTTGACTTTTCCTATAGAAACCCTAGTTTGCAATTTTTGACTTTTGATGAGTTAGGAGAATTTCTTGAGGAATCATGATCAACCCTTGATCAAATGATGAATATTACTTCAAAAATTTTGATTTCTAGAAAAAATCTTGAAGTTTGACTATGTATTGGTCACATTTGACTTTTGACCTAGTACCGTTGATTTTAAAGCATTTGAGCAATTAACTGAGCAAACTTGTTATGCAAGGCACACAATTTGGCACGGATAACCTTGAGGACATATTAGGACCATGTACAACATTTGATACCATTGGAGTTTACACATCTTGATGAAAATTGAAACCCTAGTTAGAGGTTCATTGCCTTTAGAAGGAGAATTTGTATAGTTAATTTTTGGTCATCTATGGGCAAGTTGGGGACCTCAATGGGCATGTGTTGAGTAAAATGAGAGGGAAAATTTTGGGGTACAACAGCTGCCCTAGTTCAATCTTCTTAAACCTGAGGATGTAGATTGACTTGTCTGCCTTTCGTGATCTGAAGGTGAAAGATGATGGAACACTAGAGTGCCCAGAAATTTGCACTCGTCAAAAGTAGCACTGTTTATGGATAATATCGGGAATGGACTTATAGATGCCATTTGGAAAAGATGACAGAAGACTATTGGAGATGGGCTTAAAGATTCCATCCAAGGAATTTGACGGAGAGTCGTCGGAGATGGGCTTAAATATGCCATCCAGAGAAAATAACGAAGAGTCACAAGAGATGGGCTTAAAGATGCCATCTAGAGAACATGCTGATTTCGTGAGATATTCCTTTGTGGGGATTCTTGTTCCTGTCATTGAGGAGGACTCCGCTGAGGAATGTTGGTCTCTATTTTGGGAAATAGAGTTTAGGGGCTTCAATTGTCCATTACTCTACTGGGGAGTAATCTCTTGACTGGAGAGACGAAAGCGAACTTCTATCTAGTTAGAATCCAGGCTTCACAACGAATTGCTGAGGATAATAAGGCTGACTGCTACCTGATCGTATTCTAGGCTTCATAGCAAATTTATTGGGGAATATGAAATTAACTTCTATTCGGTCGGTTCCAGGCTTCGCAGTAACTGTAGACATTGAACTGTTATTTGGTCGTATCTAGGCTTTAGGGATTTGAAGACATTAAGTTGTTATCTGGTCGGGTCCAGGATTCCACTTGAATATAAGGTATACCGTTATCTGGTCGAGCCCAGGCTTCAGTGTCATGGGTTATACTATCATCTAGTAGGGTCCATGCTTCATAGTAATTAACAAAAATAAACTGCTATCTGGTCGGATTCCAGGCTTTTCAGTTTCTTTAACTGGGTAAGTATCAGAAAAATCTTAGGGTCAATTTAACTGAACCAGTGAAAGTATCCACCGGAAAAGAATAAGAATAAATCATTGGTCGATTTAAACTGAACCAGTAGAGGTCTTGAATTATATTTAATTGGATAAGAATAAGAAAAATCTTAGGGTCAATTTGACTGAACCAGAGAAAGGTCTTGAATTATCTTTAACTGGATAAAGAATCAGAAAAATCGTAAGGTCGATTTAACTAAACCAGAGAAAGTATCCACCGGAAAAGAATCAGAATAAATCATTGGTCGATTTAAATTGAACCACTAGAGGTATTGAATCATATTTAACTGGATAAGAATCAGAAAAATCTTAGGGTCGATTTGACTGAACTAGAGAAAGGTCTTGAATTATCTTTAACTGGATAAAGAATCAGAAAAATCTTAGGATTGATTTAACTGATCCAGAGAAAGTATCCACCAGAAAAGAATCAGAATAAATCATTGGTTGATTTAAACTGAACCAATAGAGGTCTTGAATCATCTTTAACTGGATAAGAATCAGAAAAATCTTAGGGTCGATTTGACTGAACCATAAAAAGGTCTTGAATTATCTTTAACTGGATAAAGAATCAGAAAAATCTTAGGGTCGATTTGACTGAACCAAAGAAATGTCTTGAATTATATTTAACTGGATAAAGAATCAGAAAAATCTTAGGGTCGATTTGACTGAACCAAAGAAAGTATCTACCAGAAAAGAGTTAGAATAAATCATTGGTCGATTTAAACTGAACCAATAGAGGTCTTTTAAGAATGATATTTTTGAGAAAAATGATGAAATAGCCCTTCGTCATACGTAGCCTTTGAGAAGACTGTCAGGTCATATAAGTAGTCAATGATGATTGTTGATTTGATCTTTACTGAAAAGGTAAGGAGTTAGTCGTATGCGATGTTATGATGTATGAAATGCATTGTGTAATGATGTTCTCAGAATAAATGAGATTATGCTGTATGCAATATGTATGCGCACACTATTATGTATGAATATGGAATGCTGTTGCGATATTTCCTAGTCTGGGAAAATAAATCCCTGACTACTGCTGGAAAGTATTGGGAAGTTGAATCCTGGACTGCTGTTCGGTAGATGAGGAAAGTGATTCTTTCATTTCCGCTGGGGATGATGAATGAAGATGATTTGCTGGGGATTTCCTCTTTCTGTTTGAGGATATTCTGCTGGGGATCTTTGACTCCTGCTTGAGAATGACTCTGCGGGGAAAAAGATGCTCTGTTGGAAGATTTTACCAATGTAGAGAAATAAACTTTTTTGGGGAATAAAATTCCGCATCTAGAGAAATAAACTCCACCGGGCATAAGGCTTTATAAACTGCTCGAGATTATAAAAACTTAGTTGGGGAACATGGATTTCAGCTCTCTGAGGGAACTTGGTTGGAGGAGGTAATTTCTGCTTGGGGAAGAAGATGTCAAATTTTTAGTTGTTTTTACTCTGCGGGGACATAGACATCAATAGGACGTAAGCTAAGGATGTAGCAGTGACTTCGTCTCAGGACGTCTCTGCCTCTGTACCTGCTGGAGAAAATAACTGTGGGGACTACAAATGGCTTTTTAGACCTTGCCCCGTTTCTTAAAGTCATTAGCAACTGTCTTTCTGTTTTTTATGCAAGTATCTGTAAACAGTAATCGTATTCAAATGCATATGAAAAAAATAATCACTAGACGTTTTTGCAAAACAAAACAGAAAAAATAAAACGAAAAGTTTTGTAATTTCAAAGAAATGATTTGTATTGACTTGAAGAAATTTGCCTATAACAGGAATTTTTTGTACAAAGAGACTGGCATTTTAGTACAAGAATGTCGTCGTGAAAATGAAAACTATACAAAATAGTGTACAAAGATAAAACAACTATGTGTAATAATCCCATTGAGTTTCAATTATGTTATTTCCCTTATGTCCTTGAGCGTCTCATCACTTTTCTACTTGTCTGAAGCTGATTGGAATGATTGGTATCGTTTGAGCTTGATAATTGATATTGAAGTCTGGTCGCAGGGCGATCTAATGGGACATAGTTATACGCTTTAAATCCCTAACTTTTGCCTGGACCGCCCTTTCGGGTTTTCAGTCCACCGGGATACCCCTTTTTGCCCAAGCTGCCTTTTTAGGTTTTCGACTTGCCGGGTGTATAGATATTTTTTGTATTTATCCATAATTTTTGTCCAAACCCTTTTGGTTCATCGGGATGCCCTTATTTTTTCCTAGGCCAGTCAACCTAGCCGGTCTTTATTCATGCGTAACATCTTTTAACTATGTCCGCATTTACAGGGTGAGGAAGGTCGTCGCCATCTATAGTGGTTAGAATCATGGCTCCACCAGAAAATATGCTCTTGATTACAAATGGCCCTTCGTACGTGTGAGTCCATTTGCCCCTGGGGTCACCTTGTGGCAGGAAGATGCACTTGATTACTAGATCACCCACTTGATATACCTGACGTATGACCTTTTTTGTTGAAAGCCTTGATCATTCGCTTTTGGTACATCTGATCATGACAAACAACCGCTAACCTTTTCTCGTCAATCAAGTTCAATTGGTCAAGTCGAGTCTGGATCCAATCATCTTCATTCAAACCTGCATCCTTCATGATTCTCAAAGAAGGGATCTGGACCTCAATAGGTAGGACAACCTCCATACCATACACCAGAGAGAAATGTGATACCCCTATTGATGTACATGCTGAGGTGAGGTAACCATGAAGAGCAAATGGTAACATCTCAGGCCACTCTTTGTATGTCACCGTCATCTTCTGTATGATTTTCTTAATGTTCTTGTTAGCAGCCTCCACAATGCCATTCATCTTCGGCCGATAAGGGGAAGAATTATGATGATGGATCTTGAATTGGTTACAAAGTTCGATGATCATATTATTATTGATATTTTTACCATTATCTGTGATAATTATTTCTGGAACACCATACAGACATATAAGGTTATGCTTGGTGAACCACGCCACAACATTCTTGGTAACAGTAGCAAAAGAGGCAGCCTCAACCCACTTCGTGAAGTAATCAATGGCAACAAGGATGAAGTGATGCCCATTAGAAGCAGTAGGTCTGATTTCTATGATCATATCAATGTCCCACATTGCAAAAGGCCAAGGACAGTCAAGACGTTCAAAGGAACCGGTGGTACGTGCACCTTATCAGCATAAATATGGCATTTGTGACAAGTCCACAAATGTTGATAACAGTATGCTTCCATAGTGGACCAATAGTATCCTGCCCGTAGGATATTTTTAGCCATGGTGTGTCCACTAGAATGGGTGCCAAAGGTACCTTCGTGTAAATCTACCATAATCCTTTCTGCTTCGCTCTTGTCTACACACCAAAGTAAAGTAGAGTCGTGGTTGCGCTTGTAGAGGATTCCATTACTGAGGAATAACTTTGTAGAGAATCTTCTCAAAAACTTCTTATTAGTGACAGATGCCCCCTCAGAGTATTCTTGAGCTTCGAGATACCTTTTCACTTCATGGAACCAAGGTTTGTCCATTACTTCTTCAGTATCAATCTCATAGTAGTAGGCTGGTTCATCAAATCTCTCAATAGTGATCTGAGGAGCTTCGTTGTCCCATCTGACCTTGAACATAGATGACATAGTAGCTAGCGCATCCGCTAACTGATTCTCCTCTCGTGGAAAATGTTTAAAGGTGACTTCTTCAAAGTGTGAGAGCAATGTCAACACATGTTCTTTGTAGGGGACGAGGTTATGGTGCTTCGTGTTCCACTCTCCTTTGATTTGACTTATTACTAAGGCTGAATCTCTAAAAACACACAAAGCTTGATCCTCAGGTCAATAGTAACTTTGAGACCCATGATGTATGTTTCATACTCAGCCATATTGTAGGTACAATTGAAGCATAGTCTGGCGGTGAAAGGAGTATGACAGCCCTCAGGAGATATGATTACAACACCGATGCCATTACCAAGTGCGTTGGAAGCTCCATAAAAAACATAGTTCATCGGGATCCTTTCTCAGATCCTTCATCCGGTCCAGGTTCTTCACAGTCAGTCACTAACATAATATTCTCATACGGGAATTCAAAGTTCATGGATTGGTAGTCATCCACAGCCTGATGAGCCAAATGATCAGCTAATACACTTCCTTTGATTTCTTTCTGGGTCGTGTATTAAATGTCGTATTCGGTCAGGATCATTTGCCATCTTGCTATTCTTCCAGAGAGAGCGGGCTTCTCGAAGATGTACTTGATCGGGTCCATATTAGATATCAATAAAGTAGTGTGGATCAACATATACTGTCTCAGTCAGCGAGTAGCCCATGCCAAAGCGCATCAAGTTTTCTCGAGCAGTAAGTATCTTGTTTCACAGTCAGTAAATTTTTTGCTAAGGTAGTATATTGCATGCTCTTTTCGACCGGACTCGTCAAGTTGCCCCAACACATACCCCATTGAATTATCTAACACTGTTAAGTACATTATCAAAGGTCTTCCTTCAATCGGAGGCATCAGAATTGGAGGCTCTTGAAGGTATTCCTTAATTCTATCGAAGGCAGTCTGGCATTCGTCATTCCATTTTACCACTTGATCTTTCTTCAGGAGTTTGAAGATTGGCTCACAAGTAGCAGTTACATGGGAGATGAACCTGGAAATATAATTTAAACGTCCCAAGAAACCTCTAACATCCTTCTCAGTGTGAGGAGCTAGCATCTCTTGTATAGCTTTTACCTTTGCAGGGTCTACCTGAATACCCTTGTCATTGACAATGAAACCTAAGAGTTTGCCAGACCTTATCCCAAAGGTGCACTTGTTCGGATTTAGCCTTAACTTGTACGTTTTCAGTCTATCAAACATCTTTTGCAAGTGGTCCAGGTGCTCTTTTTTCCGTTTGAGATCTGACTATCATGTCGTCAACATAAACCTCTATCTCATGGTGAATCATATCATGGAACAAAGCTACCATAGCTCGCTGATAGGTTTCCCCAACGTTCTTCAACCCAAATGGCATCACTTTGTAACAGAGAGTGCCCTATTGTGTGACAAAGGTTGTCTTCTCCATATCTTTGGGTTCCATCTTGATCTGATTGTAGCCAGAGAAATCGTCCATGAAGGAAAAGATCTTATGTTGCACGGTATTATCAACCAGAACTTCAATGTGGGGAAGTGAGAAGTCATCCTTGGGGCTTGCCCTGTTCAAATCTTTGTAGTCCACACATATCCATACCTTTCCGTCCTTTTTAGGCACCGGAACTACATTAGCAACCCATTATGGATAGGAGGTGACAGCTAAGAACCCAGTGTTGAACTGTTTCATAACTTCTGCTTTAATCTTCTCTGACATTTGAGGGTGCATACGACGAACCTTCTGTTTTACTAGAGGACAACCCTCTTTTGTCGGCAGACGATGAACAACAATATCAGTGTCAAGTCCTGGAACGTCTTTGTATGACCAGGCAAAGATCTAGACATACTCATGCAACATATGTATCAATCGCTGTTTGACACTAAGCTCCAAATTTTTACCTATCTTGACTTCTTTTCTGTCCTCTTCTGTGCCCAAGTTCACTATCTCAACTGGCTCTTCATGAGGCTATATATCTCTTTCTTCCTGTCGTAACAACCTAGCAAGCTCTCCTGGTACCTCACAATCTTCCTCACCTTCGTCTTCGGCTTGATTGATCAGACTTTCAAAGTCATAACTGGCAATAGCAGAACCGTTATCAATGGGATCCAGAGTGGATATGGATCTGCAGTTTGATATGTGAGTGTGTGTAAGAGCATAACTATATTGGTAAAGTAAAAAGAAGAAAAGAAAGATAGAGAGCATAAAATTTGTATGCAAAACATCCAATGCTTTATTAATGACATATAAGATTGAAAATGATAACCCTCACAAATAAACCATTGTGACTCGGGTAAGACACAAGGCCATAGAGTTTATATTGTTTATTTATTACATATCCGAAAACAAGAAAGACAATTGATCATGAATAAAAGTAATCGTTACAAAGTCTTTAGCTGTCCAGTTACTGAGTCCACCGTTGGTAGTAGGGAAGATCCAGCTGTCCATGTCATAGTCACCATCATTGTCTTCTAAAGAGTTGATCCCATGATTGTTGATGCGTAGGGGAGGTCTTTCGGCGCGAGCACGACGAATATCCCTTTGAGCCCCTGAAGAGAAACCCAAACCAAACTTATCAGATTTGTATGGAATGTCAGGGAGTTGGCCCCAAATGGTACACCCACCTTCTTCAATTACTGCTTTGGCATCCTTGAGAGAAGACATTTTCAAGGGAGGTCTGGTGTTCTTCAGCATATTGGTAACATTCTCAGTTGCAGCCATGGTCCGAGGCACCTCTTCAAAGTTATAACAAGGGGTCTCGATGAATTCGCCATCCATTTACACATACCTGTAAGAGTTCAAGTTGCTTACCATGTATTCCTCCTCACCATGCACTGTCACAATTTTTCCTTTCACCAGGTACTTTATCATCTGATGCAGAGTGGACGTGACAGCTCCAACCCCATGGATCCAAGGGTGTCCCAACAAACAGGAATAAGATGGTCAGATATCCATCACGTAGAAGGTGGAGTCAAAGGTCTGAGAACCAACTTTGATAGGGATGTCCACCTCCCCGTGCACCATTATTTTTGAACCATCGAAAGCCCTTACCACAATGTTGCTGGGCTTCAGAGTCAAACCTTCGTAGTCTAATTTGTCAAGAGCCTTCTTGGGCAGAACATTCAGCAATGAACCAGTATCCACTAAAAAATGAGCCAAAGTGGTGCCCCTGAATTCAATGGAGACATGTAGCGCATCATTATGTTTTCTTCCTCTGGGTGTCAAATCAGCATCAGAAAAACCCAGTCCATTATCAGCGGTCAAACTGGCCACACAATCTTCAAATTGGTCAGCGGAGGTTTCTTGTGGTACATGAGAAATCTTGAGGAATTTTACCAAAGCCTTTGCACGGGCTTCAGAGCACAACAATAGGGCCAACATTGAAATCTTGGAAGGTGTCTTCCCCAATTGTTCGACCATGTTGTAGTCGCTCTTTTTAATTATCTTCAATATTTCTTCCATTTCTTTCTTGGAAACCTCCGAAATGGATTCTAAATGCCGCTTCGTCTGGACAGGCTCAACCAATATCTCTTTTCCTTGAGTCTCGGACGACTCGGTGACAGGGGTGGCAACAGGGGTGATTACAGGAGTTTTAATGGTAGTATTAGCAGGAACAGCAGTAAGAATGATCACGGGAAAAGTAACGGCTTTAGGAGGAGAAATATCGGGTGAGAAAACTCTTCCGCTTCTTGTTATTTTACTGGTCCTAACGATATTGCCGACTTCGAGATCAGTATTTCCAGAAACTTTGTCTTCAGCAACCAACAGGTCTTGCTCGATGCTATGGTAATAGACGTTAACCCTATAATTCCAGGGAACAACTCTGTCTGAGGAATATGGTATTGGCCCTAGCATAATGATGATCAGGGGAGCCAACTTTGGAGCAGATGTAATCCTGACGGGTCTTTTGGTGAAGACCCTGGGAGGATTGGAGAAAATGGTTATAATTGAAACATCCTTACAGGAAACAGTTGTGACGGGAGTCTTCTCAAATAGAATATCTTTATCATCTATCAGGCGCTGAACACATGCTTTCAACAAACAACAACCAGTTGGTAGAGATAAACATAAGTGGCAATCTTCACCACAACCCGAAAATAAACCGGCTTGCAATAGATTCCACTTAACAATCATGAGAGGAGTAACAAGTTCCTCAACATAAGTAACAAACGTATCATCGTCAACAACATTAACACCACGACCTTGCTTGGGCATGGGAGCAGTTATAACATTAGGAATTTTTGGAGCATCGAATTCAATCTCCTTTGCTTCAATAAGGTCTTGCACCTTGTTCTTCAAAGCCTAACAGTCATTTGTATCATGGCCTGGACTTTCTGAATGGTAGGCACATTGGGCATTTGGATTGTAGCAAGGAGATGCAGTGTTGGGATTCTTGGGAGCTTCCCTCAGAGTAACCCGATTGGATTTCGGTAAGTGAGGCAAAACTTGAGACAAAGTCATGTTAATCCGGGTAAACTGTCTCATAGGCCTTTCTGCTCTAGGATGATTGTTCTGCTGTTGAGTAGCTGCAGGCTTGGATATCATTACAGCCCCTATCGTTGGATGATGTTCAGCTCTGCCCTGATTTCTTTGATTGTAGGAAACACTGACCTCTTTCTTTCCCACGAAAGGTCTCTTTCCTGCACTTGAAGAGGTATCCTTTTGAATCTTGCCACTCTTAATAGCAGCTTCCACTCTTTCTCCAGTTAGGATCAGCTCAGTAAAACCAGCTGAGGAGCTTCCAATCAGATGGTTGAAAAATGGACCAGATAGAGTACCCAAAAATATGTCCACCAACTCCCTATCAGATAGAGGGGGTTGGACTCTTCCTGCTAGGTCTCTCCACTTCCGGGAATAGTCTTTAAAACCCTCACTAGAACCCATAGACATACTTTAGAGTTGCGTACGGGTGGGAGCAAGGTCTGTATTATACTGGTACTGCTTGTAGAAAGCAGCAACCAGGTCTTCCCAGTTATGAATATTGGTTCCCTCCAGCTGATAGAACCATTCTAGTTGAGTTCCGAATAGACTATCTTGAAAGAAGTGGACCCACAAATCCTTGTCAGTAGTGTGAGGCTGAATCTTCCTCACATAAGATCGGAGATGCATCTTGGGACATGAGACCCCATCATATTTAGCGAACACCAGAACCTTGAAATTCTACGGGATGACAGCCCCAAAAACCAAACCCAGCTCTTCAAAATCCAGCCCAGGTACCCTCTGGATTTCCATTGCATTCAGACGATCCTCCAGCTGTTTGTATTTATCATCGGCCAGAGGATACTGCTCCTCATTATAGTCATACTCATTATCAGATTCCCTTGGACTGGGGTCTTCCTCTCTTGTTTCCCCTTCTTGATTGTCTCCTTCTTTTGACGAAGATGATAGTTCTGTAATTCGCCTTAACGGTCCTCTAAACCTCCTTCCCAAATTCACCACACCAGCTAGCTTCTTTGGCTTCTTGGTCTTTTCTTTGACAATCAGGGCTTTCATCTCTTCTTGCCCCTTGGCCAGAGCCATGATCAATTTTTGAATTTGAGCATTTTGAGTTTATAGATCCTTCACTGTTTGTTCGAGAGCCATTTCTTTACCGCTGAAATAAACAGTGAAGAAGATGAGAAACCTGCTTTGAAACCTGTTTATGCAATGATATGTATGATATATGTATGCAATGTTTTCAAGGATTTCGGGAAATTTAAATTTGTGAACCAAAATGAAACAAAGATTTTATTAGTAGAATTCAAAATACAATTTCCTTTTAGGGGTACAATTGAAAATTCTAAAAACTAAGAAATCAGGTTTCCCATGGGCACTTCCTCTTCGTGCCGAGATAGACATTAAGACCTCTTTCTTCGCGAAGTTGCTTCATGAGCTCCAACACTTTCCTCTCATGGGCATATAAATGATCTCTATAGGTGTCCCGCTCTTCTTTCAACTGAATCCAAGATCTCTGCAGCTCTTCAAGATCAGTGGGCATGTTAGGATGGAGAACCGTATAAGGAACATCTCCTTCGGTAATGGGCTCCACAATCACTGGTAAGATGGCTATATATGGCATCACAAGGTTTTGAGCGCGAGCTCGTACCCATTGGAGATAAGGTTCCATAGGGATGGAAGTCTTCGGCCCCAAACTTTTGGTATCAAATATGTTTACCATACCCCAAGCTCGTATGAACTTCTGACGATACCCTTGAACATCATCCTCATAGTTGAACATAATTCCCTAGATAAGCATCTCGTGAGGACCATCCCTTCGAGCATAGCCAAATTGTTGCAGATCCAAAGAAGGATTATAAGTTATGCCTCCCCTAATGCTAAGTAGTGTGACATTAGGGAATTCTCCGCAGTGGTCAATAACAGAAATATCTCTCATAGATCGGGAATACCAGAGAATATCCGCGTGAGAAAGTGACATTATCCTTTGCGACCAGCCCAAACCTTCTTATTCTTCAGTACTGGTTTAGGGAGGTGAGAAATAAACCACCTCGAAAGCAATGTCACATAGCACATGAGAATCCCTCTTTTCTTCGTGGTACGAGTGTGGAAGGTATGCAAGATTTCTCCGAGTAAAGTGGGCACAGGGTTGCAAGAGAGGAAGACCTTGATAGCATTCACATCTATGAGTAAGTCTGGATTAGGGAACAATACTAACCCATAGATTAGAAGGGCCAAGACCTCCTCAAAAGCCTGGAAGTCCAAATCATCCCAAAACAGCTGAGCCTTCTCTATTAGGAACTTTGCTAGAAAACCCTTAACTCCGCTTCTTGTTTCCCAGTTGGACACAATGTCGGACCGTTTCAAATGTAAAGCTGAGGCAATGACTTCTGGCTTGGGAACTTCTTCTAAACCGGTGAAAGGTACCTGATCAAGAATAGGTATACCCAATATCCGAGAGAACTCTTCCATGGTGGGCACCAACTGATAGTCTGGAAAGATGAAGCAATGGTGCTTAGGGTCAAAGAATTGAAAGAGCACACTCATCATCTTCTCATCAAAAACTAAGGTGACCAGATTGAGAAGTCGACCATAGTTCTTGGTGAACGAAGAAGTCTCAGGAACCCTTGATGCTAGCTCTTTGAGTTGAAGAGGTATTCTCACAAAGCTGACTCAGATGGTATTTCTACGAGCGGAAGCCATGATCTGCAAAACAGAACAAAGATAAATTCCCCTAATCCTTAAAATGGTTAATGTAATGAAGAATGAATGTTTATGATGTATGATGTCATGTTTAAGAAAATTAATCACACACAAGCAAAGCACACAAGACCTTAGGTTTAGGCTTGCATGAGGTTTATAGGTAAATACCCTCTTGAAGTTTAGTTGGTTTCAAACTTGTCCTAGAAATAGTAATCGAGTTCTAAGGAGTCTCAATATCATTGATCTTTCTTTATCGATATTATTTCAACTTGGAAATCTTTTCTTGCGGTCGAAACATCCTAAAATTCTGATCTCAGTGAGTGTAGCATCGAGTATCAACCATTTCCCAGCTTTACACCGAGACCGGCTATCTCACTACTTTCTAATGGCCAAGTTTGTTCAACTAAGGTTCTAAGGTTCGTTAGTGCTTTACGACACCACGCAGAGGCCTCGTATTCTCCTCGATTCAACACAAGGGATACCGGTACCAACCAAAGTGTCACAAATCGGTGTACGCCGTACAGTCTCCAAGATCTATTGCTATTTACCTAAAAAGTGTTCCCAGATTCGGGTATAGGATCTATACAAGAATACCCCAACAAACCCTTTAAAAGTAAAGCAATCAAAGCAAACAAAGAAAGAAATTCTAAAATGAACTAGACCCTAAGGTAAACCCCACTTTTTATAATTATCCCCAGCAAAGTCGCCAGTTCTGTGATACGGTGGCATAACCAATGGTTAATACTGGTTTTTCATTTTGTATTCGCAAATGTCGCGGTAAGCAAGAGTATCCACCGACTTTTCTTTTATCCAACAAAGGAAAGGGTGAAAAGAACAGAAAAATACCTTTTTGAGATTTTCTGAGTAAGGGGGGGTAGATTATGGAAAGGGAAGGTGTTAGCACCCTTTCCATCCGTGGTTTTCCATGGGCTCTTAGGTACTTGCTCATTTTGAAAACCGCTTTCGTGTTTGTGTGTTTTGAAAAGTTTGTTTGCTTTATGCTAACTCTTGTATCAGTCCTCAAGAGTGTTGATAAAGCGTTTTTATAAAAATGTTTTGAAAGTGTAAGGTGAAAAAAATGGTTTTTTGAGCAAGTACCTAACAACTATCTACCTACTCGAAAAAGGTGTTCTTTTCCTCCTTTTCTTTAGATAGTGCTATCCTACTATTAGTGAGTAGGTAGCCTTATCGTTGGATGTTGAGGGACTATCAAAGGGAAGTTTACGATCACTAAGGCAACTGGGCACAAACTCTTAGTAATTGTCCTAAAGTTATAAGATCACTTTTTTAACTGAGGAAACAGTCGAAAGGGTCATCGAGGGACTTGTGATCTCTTAAACTCAAGGACAGTCACTAAAAATTCTCACGTTTCGAGAATTGTGACCGTGTTCGAAAGCAACCAAAGTGGGAGATACCCTAGGGGTGAGAATCTGCAAGTGTATTGTTTCAGTTCATTTATCTTGCGCATTTAGGGTTATCTAATCATTTTAATTCCAGTCTTTTTCATGCAATCCTATTAATCTAAACAGTTAATAATAATGCAGAAAATAAATTGCAGAAAATAAAATTCCTAAGCTGTTACAAGGCCTCAGGGAAGGGGATACATAACCAAAACTTGGGAGTGCGGAAATTAAAAGCAGTAAACAAACCCTAAGTTACACTATTACAAACCATTATTAGTTATAATAAATTGAAGAAAAAAATAAAACGGAAAATAATAAGCGCGCGGAGATTAAAATGAGAACAAGTTTGAAACCCTAAAAATCTAATTGATTAATAAAATATTTTTGGTATTTATTGAGAAAAAGATTTGAAGTGATTAATCCTAATTCTAATTGATTTTAATTAAGTAAATAAGTAAAATAATTAAATTAAATTAATTTACAAAAATCAATTTTAATTAAAAAAAACTTAAATATATTTTTTTCCCGATTTTATGAAAATAATAAAAAAAGGTGAATCTAAAAAGATAAAATAATTAAAACAAAACTAAGATAATGAAATTAAAAAAGATAAATCAATGGGCCTGTGGTTGTGAAGTAGTTTGGGGGTGTGAAGCTGAATCTGCTAGGCCCAGATCAACACAAGCCCAATGATTGCGCTTGATTTAGTGGGGGCGTGCTTGATGGTCCGTGGTGGGGTTGCATGCTGGAGGCGTTGGATATAGGTCAACTGAGATCAGATAGTGTTGACCTGATGGCCTATGATATGAGTGTATAGCCTATTGCACTGAATCTACAAGAAATTTGTTAGAAAAAAACAAAACTCTAGACCTGGGTATCAAACCCAAGTTTCTCCCTTTGCACACGTTCCTCTTACCACTCAGCTAACCTGTTAATCGTTTATATCAATATCTCAATAATAATATATGCAAAACAAAGTTGGATTCCATGTCATTAAAACAAACGCGTTCAGTGGTCCCACTGAAATTTAAACAAACCAATCAAAACATGTGAAACTGCCACGCACAGTCTTCGCTTGGGTCAGAGAAGTCAACGACACCAGAGCTGCGCTCCGGTCGTCTTTTTTGGCCAAGCAAAATGGCTAACCTGCAAACGTGTTAGATTCAAGGCCTGAAACTTTTTCTACCCCCCCTAAAACCTAGGTTGCGAATTCAACCATGGCCTTAGTTTGGTATAAAAACTCCTCTATCTCTGAAACTGAAGCTCACACATTTAGAAACCCTAACAATGGTGATTAGAGTTCTTGGCCCTGTACCTTACATGAAAGACATCATAATTCTCACAATCAATGATAATAGCATGAATATGGAATGAAAATCAGCTTATAGCATGCATTTGCAATGTTTCGAAACCAATTTTTACCAAATCTGGTGATGCTTGAAGGAGGGATTCTGGGCACGATTTGGCTTGGCTCACGGATAGAGATGAACACTGGGACCTTAAAGAGGATGCTAGGATGCTTGGTTTGGGTGGAGAAGGCTTGGATCGTGTGAACCAATGTTGCACTTATTTGAATTTTTTTGAAACTTTTCTAGGTTTTTTTTGTGGCAGCTGCGTCTCCTTGTACGTCTGAATGGTTGTGCTTATATAGTATATCACATTAGGTCAACAAAGGAGGTAAAAATCCTTGGCATTGAGTGTAAACAAATATGCTTCAAAACTTTCCAAAACAAGAATATTTTCTTCCTTTCATGGCCTTGCACGTTTCTCCTTGACATAATCAGAATATATTGCCCAATACTTAATGGAAAAAGATCTCAAATCAAATCTTATATTATCTCCATTATTTATTTATTTAATTTTGAATTTTAATGAATAAAATATCAAAATAAATAGTATAAATAATAGAATAACGTATGGGTGGGCTTAGATCTTGTGGACCATGTTAGGAATAAGTTTCAAACATAAAAAGATAGGCCCATTTGGAAAAATTCCAAGTTAGCTCAATATTTACTTCATGCACTTTTCCAAAAATTAGCCAACTTTAGAAATGCATATCTCTCTTAATTTTAATCCTATGAGGGTGTTCTTGGACTTTTTAGAGAGCTTAGGATGTCCTATAAACAACCCTTTTGGTTTCATCTCAATTGGATCTTCCATGTTCATGTAAGGAGCTTTGACCCAAAAGGTGTTTTTGTTGACTTTTTGAAAGGACCTATAATGTATGAGCTTGTATATTTTAAATGAGGAATTTCTTGAACTTTGGGGATGAAGATAAGTTACATGGAATTGGATTCTCTTCAAAATGATATTTGGTTGAAAAGTTTCTGATAAATTATGAGAAAGTTATGCCTAGTCAAAGTTTGGTTGACTTTTCCTATAGAAACCCTAATTTGCAATTTATGACTTTTGATGAGTTAGGAGCATTTATTGAGGAATCATGATCAACCCTTGATCAAATTATGGATATCACTTCAAAAATGTTGATGTCGAGAAAAAATCTTGAAGTTTGACTGTATATTGGTCACAGTTGACTTTTGACCTAGTATAGTTGATTTTCAAGCATTTGAGCAATTGACTGAGCAAACTTGTTATGCAAGGCACAAAATTTGGCATGGATAAACTTGAGGACATATGAGGACCATGTATAACATTTTATACCATTGGAGTTCACACATCTTGATGAAAATTAAAACCCTAGTTAGAGGTTCACTGCCTTTAGAAGGAGAATTTGTCTAGTCAATTCTTGGTCATATATGGGCGAGTTGGGGACCTCAATGGGCATGTGTTGAGTAAAATGAGAGGGAAAATTTTAGGGTACAACAAAATCAATAAAATTCTCATTCTTTCTTATGTTATCAACGGATAAAGCTTGGATCTGCATTCCAATAGCAGCTTCATCTGCTTCTACAACACTGAAAGATGGTAGATGAGATATCAGCAATGCTTGCTCTCCATTTATAATGACCACCTTTCCTTCTCGCATGAACTTCAACTTTTGGTACAAAGTTGAAGTGACAGCCCCTGCCTCATGTATCCATGGTCGTCTCAGTAAGCAGCTGTATGCGGGTACAATATCCATGACTTGGAAAGTAATCTGGAAAAGGTGCGGGCCTATGTAGATAGGAAGATCCATTTCCCCAATAACAGACTTACTTGATCCATCAAAAGCTTTTACAATAATACCACTTGGGCGCATGGGAGCCCCTTGATATTTCAACTTTATCAGCATGCTCCACGGTATGACATTTAAGGAAAACCCATTATCAATCATCATATTTGACAATGAATCATTTTTACAGTTCATGGATATATGGAGAGCCAAATTGTGATTTCTCCCTTCATCAAGCAATTCATCATCGTAAAAGCTTAGGTTATTACAGGATGTAATATCACCTACCACACTGCTGAATTGATCTAATGACATATCACACTCCACGAAGGCTTTATCCAATACCCGCATCAAAGATTCTCTATGGGCAGCAAAATTCATCAACAATGCTAGGATAGATATCTTTGAAGGAGTCTGCAATAGCTGATCTACAATTCTGTAGTCGCTCATTTTGATAATTTTCAAAATATCATCCACATCTTTCTTCAGGGTAGAACTACTAGACTCTCCTACAGCTTTCTTATTCTCAACACTTTCCACAACTTTCTTACCAGTATTATCATTTTCTTGAATAACCGGTGCAAATACATGACCACTGCGGGTCACTCTACTAGTCTCAACAATATTCTCGATATTAGACAAAGGCTGGATGGGAAGTTCCACACCATCCTCTAAAATAGTAGCATTGTACTTGTACGGTATAACTTTGTCTGATTTATAAGGAACAAGCTCTGGCAAGCAAATCACTACTTGGGCAACGACTAGCTTGCTACATTATTCAATCTCAACAGGGGAAGAATCATTGAAACAAGGCACAATTATGTTCACACCTTCTTCATAAAATTTGGGTACTAAATAATCCTCACCGGAGAACATATCCTCATCTGAGGAAAAGAATTCATCCGCAGAAGCATATTCATTATTTGATTCAATCTCAGCCAGGAAAACTTCAATCTTATTAACCTCATGGTAATCATCTCTTTGGCTTGAAACCTTGATAGTTCCATTATCCAATAACAATTGAATACCTCTTCTTACAATGGAACATCCTCGGGAATCCCTGCAGCAAACCTGACAAGATCTATAGTGGTGCTCTACCTGACCAGCCATGTGGCAGAAATTAGCGTGCAATTGCACGAGATTGTCGTTCATATAGTCCACATCAAAGATCCAAAACTATCTGATACATCCAAAGACCATGTTCACTTCTTCCTCATATTTTGCCCTAGGTCTGATTATATGGATGAGGCCCTCATCCACCATTTCCAGTAAATCAGCCGTTATCTTATCACACCCATGTATATCAGTACTGCAGATACCACAACCAGTATGGTCATGCGTATAGTAACTAAACTCGCAAAGGTTTACATGCATCTTTGCCAAGTCTTCTCTGACCAAGTTGATATCATAAATCCGGAAGTCCCCTGGACAACCAGTAACCATGTTGACATCATTTGTTCCTCCATGCTTTGGCAGAGGACTATCTTTGACATTAGGGCTGATATCCTTAAAGGACAAAAGGCCAGATCTCACCATTTTTTGTACCTCCAATTTCAGGGGATAACAGTTTTCCACATTGTGCCCTGGTGCACCCTGATGGAAAGCGCACGTCTGATATACCTTATAAAATACTAAGGCAAAGGTGATGGTATAGAAGGGGGTGGCCTAGTCTAGACCAACTTTTTCTGGATCAATATCGGGAGTAACTCTGCATAACTCATGGGGATAGAGTCAAAAGCCTCTCTCCTCTAATTCCGCCCTTTATTTCCTTGAGGGGATGGTCTTTTATAAGCGACTGTAGTCGAAGCTGTTTTAACAACTGGAGTTACCGAGGAAACTTGTTGATGGCGCTGATGATTTCTTCTAGGAGGATTAACCCTTCTCTCTTGAATAACAACATTTGTCTCTCCTTCTTTATTTTTAGCAAATCCATATGATGGTTTCTTCATACTGCCAGAATTTTGATTTCTTGTCAAATGACCTTCTCTTACAGCTTCTTCCAAACAGACACCCATTCCCACCATCTCGGTTAAATCACTGGGTGCACTCGCCACCATTCTTTCATAATAGAATGCACCTAGGGTTTTCAGAAAAATATTTGTCATATCTTTTTCTTCCATTGGAGGAATCACCTGGGCGGCTACTTCACGCCATCTCTGTGCATATTCCTTAAATGACTCCTTGTCCTTCTAGACCATTTCCTTGAGTTGATCACAGTCAGGCGCCATGTCTATATTGTATTTGTATTGTCCGATAAATGCTTCACCTAAGTAATTGAAATAATGAATATTGGCACTGTCCAGGCTCATGTACCATTTCAATGCTACACCAGTCAAACTTTCTTAAAAGAAATGAATCTACAAGCGTTGATCATCGGTATGAGTAGACATTCTCCTCACATACATCACTAAATGAGCACGAGGGAAAGTGTTGCGCTTGTACTTTTCGAACTCTGGTACTTTGAACTTTGCAGGTATTTTCACATTTGGAACCAAACACATATCATTCACATTCTGCCCAAACAGTTCTTTTCCTCTGAGGGCCTTCAACTCTTTCTGCATCTTATCAAACTGATCCTGAAAATCTTCCATCTGATCATAAAAACCCAAGCTTTCACTTGGTGCGGGAATAGGGTGGTACACTTCACCATTAGTAAATGGTACAACATTTACCGAGGGAGGTGCAACATAGTGAATCTCATTTCTAGCAGCAGGGGTAATATGCACCACGGGAGGTGCAAGAGTAGTAGTAGCCTGAGAAAGTGGAGAAAACTGAGCATCCTGATTAAAAACTTCCAGCATAAAGTTCTCTGGCATTCCCTAGGGATAATCTTGAGGAAAATGATTCTGAACAACAGTAGTTGGAGTAGTAGAAACAGGAACAATCAGAGCTTTAGAAGTAACCATTATCTGTTGAGGTTGAGCAAGTGGTGGCTGATTCTGAGCAGCCACCAATGATTCCATCAGAGCAGTGATATTGTCCATACCGGCCTTCAGAGCAGAAAATTCTTCGCACAACTCGCGATTCTCTTGTTCTAGATTATCCATCTTCCTTCTAAAATTAGCCCGAGTATTATACTGATGAGACAACTTGCTGAATGAAGTAAAGAAGCTTAGTAAGACACCTGGATATGAACAAAAATTCAAGAAGTATGTACCATATGATTCATGATATGCAATGCACATGATTTATTTTATTTTTAATATTTCAAGGAACTCAAAGATTTATAGACAATTTGTAAATATTAAAGTACTAACATATTTGAAATACTGAAAATCTCATTATAATAACTTCAAAATGGATTATAACTTTTTAGTACAAATCTCAATAATCCCAAGTACAAGATAAGAGAAAAATACAAAACCCTAAAATAGCAAAGCTGATGAAGATCACTCCATATGATGATGCTTCCCGGTGAGTCTTGCAATCTGAGCCTTCAACCGCTTGTTCTCTTCTACATACCTGTCGGTGACCTCTTTCCAATTACCAGAGTCAGGAAGTGAGCAACTGGGTCCTGACTGAGCTTTAGAGGAAAACAAATCCTCTTTCCTCTCTATCGTCTATACCACACGAATCTCAAGAATCTCAATCAGGTCGTCTTTCTCCTTCAGGTCTGCTTGGTAGGATACTTCTAAAGTCTGACACTTATTCTTCCAAGCCTCCTTTTCCTGCTTCATCCTAACTAGGAAAAACTGAAGCTCTTCCACATCATCTAATAGGGGAGGAGTGGTCTTCACAAACATATCAGGCATGGGTGCTTCGTGAGAATACGGCATCTTCAACTGGATGTCTCTTGCTTGTACCCACTGAAGATAAGGCTCCAAAGAAACAACCCCTTTAGGTCCCAAGTCCTTCCTACCCTTCCTGAGAATATGACGCCAAGCCTTTGTAATATTCTCTTTAGCTTCTTTATGAACCTCTCCCTATTTAAGGAATAAACCACTCAAATGAATACTATTTGGCTTATCCCTCATCGGATATCCAAGCTGTCATCAAGCAAGAACAGGGTTGTAGTTAATTCCTCCCTTTGTACCAAGAAGAGGTACATTAGGGAAACCACCACAATTATCGACAATCTCCACATTATAATAAGCCTAATGATACCAAACAATATCTGAATAAGTGAGGGCCATCATCTTTGGAGCCCAACGAGGTTCCTTCCTAACATCCCAGAAAGCATCAGACCTAGGTAAGTGAGAAATAAACCACTAATACAACAAAGGCGTGTAACAAATGATCATCCCTCCATGGTAAGAATCCCGAAGATGAATAGAGTAATAAGCATCACCCAACAATGTAAGGACTGGGTTCCCAATCATAAAGATCCCGATGGCATTGATATCCACAAATTTGTCGACACTGGGAAATAAGAACAATCCATAAGTAAGTAGAGCAAAGATGGCTTCAAAAGCAACTGTATTCTTCATCCTAGAAAAGTAGCGAGCTTTCTCCAATAAGAATTGTGCAGGCAATCCTATAATCCCCCCTTTGGTAGTCATGTGGGCTTTAACCTAAGACTTTCCCAAATGGATCAAAGTAGCAATCTCATGGGATTTTGGCTCCCCCTCCAAATCAGTAAAAGGAACACGATCGGTAATAGGTAAACCCAGTAGATAAGAATACTCTTCCAATGTAAGCATCAACTAATAATCAAGGAAAGTAAAGCATCGATACATCAGATCATAGAACTGGACCAAATTCGAGAGAAAACCCTCCTTCACCCTGAGCATCATAAGGGAAATGATGGACCCATACTTTCTCCGAAAATTTGTAGGACTCTAAATCTCGGGAATCAGACTCATCAACTTATCTATCTTGGGATCTTTGAAACTGTACTTCCCAGTATTTCTTTTTCTAGAATCCATAGTCAAAAAGTACGTGAGATATTCACAAAGAGTCAACTTTTAAGTCCCTTGAAACAAAATGTTTTAAGAAGATGCTCATGGGTGCATGAATGCATGACACAATAATCACACACAAGATCACAAACATAGGGTTCATAGATTCAACGTCATGAGCATGAGGCTGAAGGTACTACCCATAAGGTATGATCTAAAAGTTTATCACCTGCCGAACAAGGTTCTAAGAGGTTCCCAGAGTCTACATCCTTCTTTTGGATGTTACCGACTTCCCAGTTGACTCGGTAGTTAGCAATATTCTCAAGAAAAACTCGTTCGAGCGTAGTATCATATGACAACCATTTTCGGATTACTCCGTCATAGCTTCCTCACTACACCTAAAAGGCCAAGATGGATTAAAGGTTCTACGGTCCTTAATTTCTGCATGCTCCTAGGTCAAAAGTAACACATCTTCCCGATTACTCGATAAATGAAACTATAGTCAAAGGGGCCTCCACTGAGTGGGGGATCTCATGTCTCCTTTTTTGGGATTACTCCCTTAAAGTTGACATGACTATACCACCCGTCCTATCTTAAGTTTGCCTAAGTCCGGGTATAAGACTTATGAGAAATCACCAAGCACCCTGAAAACCAGAAAAATCTAGACAAACATATATACAACATATAACATATAAACAACGATAGCACATACACAAATAAACAATGATAGGCTCAACCCACTTAGGGATAGACCAGCAATAGGTCAATCTGTCCCCAGTGACATCGCCATTTTTTTCTGTAGCGGTAGAAATGTTGAGACTAAGCCATTGGATTGACTTAACTCCCACAAATCAAATTAAAAATCGCTACGACGCTTTATTGTTTCCAAAGGAATGAGAAAAGAGTGAATAACCCAAAAAGAGTGGGAGAGAATCAATGTTCAGGGGTTGGTTATGCAAAGGGAAGAAGTATTTTGGCTATAAGTGTTGTATAAAAAATGGATTGTAGAGATGAGGAAAGAAGTATTTTTTATGATTTTTTCACCCGCTGCGGTTGCGAACCTTTATTGCCTACGTACCACCTTCCATGCAATAGGGGATCAGGGTACACGTAGTTCACCTTCAAAAAATTTAAAACACAAGTGCGTTGGTTAATTTTAAGAGATGAGACATCATTGTATTATCAGAGTGGAAAACATACTTACTACCCACAATTATGAGAAAGGATAATTTGCGTCATCTCAAAGTGGAGGATATAACTTGGATTTTAAAAGTTAACAAATCTTCGCTCAACACCCAAGTGGAAAATATCTCACTCCACTACACATCGTAGAAGTATACTAGTTCACATCACTACAAGGATTGACAAGAGTCTAATATTTTGAGAAAATTTTAAGATAAAAAGCCAAAGTGAAAAAATGGTTTGAATGAGATTGATTGACTTTTAGTCTTCTCACAAAAATGTCAAGGTATTATTAAGTTGATTAAAGTTTGATTAAGAGAATATTTTGAAAATACATGGTAATACGGTGGGAGAACTGACTTGGTTGTGTTGCGTTTTTGTCGCAATTGTTGTAGATAGCAAGAGTCGCCACCTACTTTTCTTTTATCTAATAAGGAAAGGGTAAAAAGAACAGGAAAGAACTTTGAGACGTTTTCTTGAGTTCGGGGGGGTAGATTATGAAAATGGAAGGTGTTAGCACCCTTTTCATCCATAGTTATCTATGGGCTCTTAGTTGCTTGCTAGATCACTTTGAAAAATGCTTTGTTTGATAAGGTGTTTTATGATGGGTGTATGTTTGAAAATATTTTGCAAAATGCCTTTGTTACGGCTAACTTTGTAATGATTCTCGTCTCTATAAGAATGCATACAAAATGTTGGTTTTGAAAATAGTTCAAAGAGATGTTTGTTTTTGAAGATGTTTTGAAAGTGTAAGTGTGGAAATGGTTTTAGTTTAAGAGCAAGCAACTACGAGCGTCCTACCTACTCAAAAGGTCTATGTTCTTTTCCTCCTCCTTTAGATATTGCTATCTTACCATTGATTTGGTAATAAGCCCCATCGTTGGATGTGAAGGGACGGGCGTGGGTCAATCTTATAGTCATAGAAAGCAACTTATGAGACGTTTTAGCAATTTTCATTAGGGATTAGATCGTTTACCGAAGGCAACATCAAGGGACATCAAGGGACTTCGATCTTTTTATCGAGGGTCTTTGCTAAAACGCCCATATTCGAGGGACATGACTATTTTCCAAGGCAACAAGTGAGATTAACCTAGAGGTGCACGTGTGTGAATAGTGTGTTTGATTGCATGCATCTTTGTCTTTGAAATTAGGGTTTTCTAACGATTGATTTTACCTTACCATGCACATCCTAAGTTACTAGCATTTATATAAAAGCGGTAAATTGCAAAAAATAAACTTACTACACTATTACATCATTTGGGGATGGTGTGTACAAATTCACAAATGGGGGTTGCAAGAAATTAAATTCTAATTATCTATTACAATCATATTGAAACTTGAATAATGTACAAGAATTGAAAGGAATATAATGTACAAGACATGAATGAAAAGAAAATGAATTTTGTTTGGATTTTGTTAAGGAAATTTAATTAAGTTAAAGAAAAGAAAATAAATAAGGAAATGTTTTTGGTATTTTTCATTGTAAGAAGTTAAATAAAATAAACTAAATAATTTAAATATATTTTTGGTTTTTTTTGTGTAGAAAACAATTTTTGTCTTATAAAAACAGATTTTGTGTAGAAAAATAGTTTTATGTTTTAAAACAGTTTTTGTGTAGAAAACAGTTTTTTGTGTTTGGGTCAAGGGTCTGTTTGTTTGTTGGTAAACAGGGGGTCAAAAACATAAAAAAGGTCGTAGCCCAACTGTGGAAGACCAGGTATGCTTCCTGCATACAAGACAAAGTGAGAAGATATGAAAAATGAACAAAAGGTCTCGCTGGGGCTTGAACCCAGGACCTTCTACATGGAAAGGCTTTTAGCGCGCGCTATTTGTACCACTGGGGTGGTGTGTTTCATCCATTAGCTATACAACTTGCACTAAATATAAAATTAACTCAGTTTTGAATGTTTAAACATGGCTTCATCTTCTTCCTTCAAGCGTATGGATGTCTAGCTCATTTGTTAAGATTCGAAAGGTTTCATTTCTCAGCCAAATCGAAAGATTTTAAACATCAAACCCGCGCAAAAGCTATGGGTCGAAGGTTAGCATGAAGTACCAAAACTAAGGCCTAACTGTTCAAAGATGAACTTTCTCAAGACACAAGCAATCAAAATCAAAACTAAGAGCATGGTCAGCTTCCTAGACATGATGTCTACATTTTTTCTTTACAATGTATATACAAATGATGCTTGAATGAAAAGTTCTAAGTTTTGAAAGAAACTTACCTCTTGAAGTGAAATTCGAATGAGCTCTGTATGACTTCCAGGAATGATTCAATGATAGGTTAAGCCTGCTTCGACCTCCCTGAAGCTATTACAGTTGCTACTTTGCTTTGAAAGTCACTGAATCGAAAGGATGGTATATGGAATGCTGGGAGTGAATTAGAAGGCTGGCATATGGAGGCTAGAGAGTGAATCGAAAGGCTAGTATATGGAAGCTAGGGGGTGAATCAAAAGGCTCACTAACGTATGAATGGATTTGAGATTTTTTTGTGTGAATTCAAGATGTGCCAAGTTTTATGCTTGTGTGCAGGTTCTGAGTTTTTGAGAGTTTGGGAGTTTTTGAGAGTTCTTGGGATTTTGGGAGTATTTGAGGATTTTTTCAACACAATAAAAATCTGGCCCTTTGATTTGCAAATGGTCTCTATATTTACAGAGAAAAGGTTAGAGATGTTGAAGTAATCAAATTTTTAAGATAACAACTTATGATTTAGTTGAAAACAAAAAATCCAGTTGAATGGGTTTTCATGGTTCCCAAGTACAAGTACAAGTACAAGCTGGGCCTGATGTTTGTTGGGTGCAGGAGATTTGACTCATACTTTTGATGTTGCTTGTGTTCAGATAAAATCAGGTTGGAAGCTCAAGAAAATGACTGTGATTAAAGTAATCTTTATGAAAATAGATACGTAACTTTTTTCCATTTCATCCAAAAATGGTATAATCTAGTGGATAAAGCTTCGAATCTTTGTGTAATGCATCACAAATTTGTGTAAGCCTCTGATTATGTAAAGATTTAGAAGCAACATATCCTGACAAGTGAGATTTGGAGATAAGGTAATGATATTTGATCAATGTTCTTCAAAGCAGATTTCTCAAAGGGTATAGAGTTGGATTCGAAGGAAACCAATGCCCCAATCGAAGCTTATGGATTAAACTTGCTCGAAGGAGGCCAAATTCCCAATCGAAGCTTGTGAACCAAGATTGCTCGAAGGAGGCCAAATGCCCAATCTAAGCTTGTGAATCAAAGCTTGATCGAAGGAGGCCAAATGCCCAATCGAAGCTTGTGAACCAAGCTTGCTCGAAGGAGGCCAAATGCCTAATCGAAGCTTATGAACCAAAGCTTGCTCTAAGGAGGCCAAATGCCCAATCAAAGCTTGTGAACCAAAGCTTGCTCGAAGGAGTCCAAATTCTCAATCGAAGCCTCTAAACTAAGCTTGCTCGAAGGAAGCTAGATGCCCAATCGAAGCTTATGAATCAAGCTTGCTAGAAGGAAGCTAAATGCCCAATCGAAGCTTATGGGCCGACGCAAACTTGCTCTTCTTCAATTTAATGCTTGAGAGTCCAATATGATCCATGGAAATTTCATGGGGAATTAAAAGTCCAATTGTACTTATCTAAACCCAAACCTTAATTTTAGCCCAGTGTTGAAGAAATGTCTTGAGCTGATCAAACCTTATGCAATTTTGAGAAATGGAGATTTTGTGAGAGAATCTTTGAGAAATTGGAGAGGGAAAATTTTGGGGTATAACAATATGGACATAAGTCCAAGTTTATTATGAAAGCGGTTCAAATTTAAAAACAAGAAGAGTTTTTAAAAGGAGGGAAAAGATTTTGAAATTAAAGAAGATGTGAGGAGATGAAGGGATTGTCCTAATGCATAAAGTAAAAGTTAGGGGAAAAGAACTGTCTAACCAACAAGAAGCCAACACTTGACATAATGAGTCAATGTAGAATTCCCATCCTTTGGATTGAAACCAAACAAGAAAAGATACTAAACCTCTTAAGAAACCAAGCTTCAATTGCATTAAGTCTTCATAAAAATTGGGCAGAGTAACGGCTGTATACAAATGAATTCTAGGATACAAACAAAGCATGTAGTCGCAATAACCTACACACAAAACAAACAAACAACCCAATATCTTGGGGGTAAACCCCAAGAACTCCAGACAAAATAACAGTTAAGGTCACAAGGTCTCAAGGTAGGTTAAGGTCTCTACTCTAAGTTTAAGAATTCCACAATCTCCATAATACCAAGGATAGTAACCAAGTAGTCCAAGTAACATTAAAGTTTTTTAGGGTTTAAGTAGATTATTAAGTTTCTTCAAAAAGAAATGAAAAGCTCAAATGAGCCAAATAAAAAAAAGACATAAAATAAAAAATACTCAAATGATAAAATATCAAAATAGCATGAAATGTAAATGCTAAAATAAATGTGCTTAAAGTAAAAGCATAAAATAAAAGCACAAAATAAAGTCAATTGTTAGAAGTTAAAGGTTAGTTGACTGACCATCTAGAAAGTTGCATTTGATACTCATTAGAAGATTGATGAAATCAAAGCCTCTCATCAACAAGTTTCATTTGCTTTTTGTCAAGTATATCATCCACTCAAAATTCTCAAGGCAACAATAAATGATCAATGATGTTTAAGTGATTCACTTTGACCAAAGTTTATGAATATTCATTAGAGGATTGATAAGACCAAAGCCTCCTAACAATGAATCTCAAAGTTATTGGATCAAAGGATTCAAATTAACATACTTGGACTTACAAACATGGGTTTGGGCCACAAATGATCATTTTTTGAATCGGGACAAAATTTAACGCTATGTTAAGCAATCGTAAGTGGACTTATATAGAAGTTGCACCTATTTTGAGGCCGATCAATAGCAATTTATGTGTCCTATGCTTGGAGAGATGATATGTACACCATCCTCTAACAACATATGACACAATAAGAAGGAGATAAGATGAAGAGGGATGGGAGAAGAATTAAACCATATTTGAACCAAAAAAAATTAATCAAATTATTATTAAAATCATTAATCCATTTTTATGGAGTTAGACTTAACACCATGGATCCAATGATGTTAATAAAGCTCATGATCAAAATTTCATAGTCCAAGATTAGCTAGAATATATACAAAAAATAAAATTATATTTAAAATAAAGAAAAAGGTTTTTTAAAAATGATTAAAAAATGAAAATAAGAGGGGAAAATGGCAATTATATTCAAATCAACCAAGAAAAATTAAATGAGGCCATAGAAAAATCAGAAATATACTCAAATGTTTATATAAAGTTTTTGATAATTTTTTAAAGTCAAACTATTTTTAAACTAATTAAAATTTCTCAAACAAATGGAAAAAGGATAAAAAATAGTAGAAGTCAAAATAAAATTCTAAAAAAGATTCAGAAGGTCATAAATAATGGAAATGATATTGATGAATTTTTTAAGAATTTAAAAATGTTCAAAAGTATTTTTTAAGTAATTAAAAACAAACCAAAACAAAGAAAAATTATAAAAAATATCAAATCTAAAAATAAAATTATGAAAAAATAAAATTCAGAAAGAGAATATTTGAAAATGTTTATGATTTTTTTCATAATTTTTGAACCAGAAATGAATTTTCTATGATTTTTTGAAGTTTAAAATAATTTAAATATAAAAATAAGAAATAAAAAATGAAGTAAAAAAATATGGACCAATGGATGGGAGTCAAAACGTGTTAGTAAGATAATCCAATGGATTAGATGTGCTATACATATCGTGGTCTTTAGTGGAATAAACACAAGATCATTAATTAAATCAGATTTTTGAAAAATAAGCATGACACACTTTCATTGGTTGATAGATGACACGTTGGTCATCTTCAACCTCCAGCCAACGAAATCTGCTGGTTTCAGAAACTGTAAAATTAGAAGATGAGACCGGTACCGTTCGCTTCATCTCTTCAAGACGATTCTAATGCTACCTTCGCAAAAATTTATATAAGTTGTAGCTCAATCGTTTTGGAAGAGAAGTTTTGAAAAAGGATTTGAAATTTCATGTTCAAAACTTACTTCCAGTTGAAAACAAATGTTGCGAGTAGAATCAAGATGGTGAGAGCTTCATAATAGTATCAAAGTTTGAGAGAATTGGTGAAGTAATATACCTATTGAAGTTAAGTTGCAGAGCTCTGAAACTTGACTTAGATAGCACGATTAATGGATTTTTAGAGCTTAATTCTTCTTCTGTTAGCTTCTGTGAGGTTCAAGGAAGATGAATTGACAAAGAAAAATGATTGAGAAAGGTTGAAAGAGAAAATTCGAAGTTGCAGAAAGTTTGGTTCAAGAGGGAGTTTGGCAGGGTGATTCTAGATCTCTAAGATTAAGAAAATGAATGAGGTATAACCCTCTATTTATAGGTAAGCTAATTGAATGTTCAAACGTGTGAAATGATGAAGTTTGGAGGGAAATCGTGTGAACCTGATACACAAATAAGGTGTGATCTATTTTGCATCAAAACTCGTCCAATCCTTGCATTTTAAGGCTCTAATCCATTTTGGCAAGTTTATTAAACATGTTTAGACCAAAAATGCGTGCTAATTTGATGTTTAGAAGCCACAACATGAATTTCAAATTCCGACTTATGAAGAAACTTCAGTTTCAAGTTACCAAATTCAAATCAATGGCATTCTCAGCTCAAGGAGCCTTAGGACATGATTCTTGAAGCTTTAGAAAGATGAGGTCACAAGCTTTACAATGTGAAAAGAATGGCATCAAATGAATGCTTGATCTGAAAATTGTAATGAGTCAAAGTTGAGAAAAAGAGGTTGACTTTCTATACTTAGAAAATTTCTAATTTTTTCATCAAAAATGACTTATAATGTCTTGCATTCAAACATGGCCTTCCACTTGAAATTTTCTCTTGGCCAAAAAAGATGGAAGGAAGTATATCTCTTGAATGGAATTTTGAGACTCAAACCATTTAAAAAATCCAAAAACTGAGAGAGTTATGACTTGTTGAAGTTGGAAAAAATTCATGAAATGACATATAATCTTTTGCATCCTTAGGGCATCTTCCATCCATTTTAACACTTTGCACTTAAAAGAAGGGTTTGAGTACATATCTTTAAGATCATTATGGAAAAATAATAGGATCAAGGAGATAAAAATTGACCAAGTTATGATCTTTTGAAGTCACATAAGAGAATTTGATGATTCAACTAGAAGACTTGTAATCTTTCTTCATCATTAAGTACCTTCCACACAAAATTTCCTTGAAAATATTGAAGTGATTTGTTGATAACCCTTTAAAGAGAAGGATACCTTTGGAATCACTCAAAAATACCAAAATATGAACAAGATATACCCCTTTGAAGTTCAAAACCCTAGCTCATAGAGCAACAAGATACCTTAGAAATCCTTTTACAATTTTGATCAACTTTCTTACACAAATACTTTTGTCATATAAATAGAAGTTATTGAGGATGATAATGAGGAACCATAAAAACCATAACCACTTCCAAATATTGATAATTGAGGGAAGTATGCACTTGTGATCAATGAATCAAGAACTTGTCCAATTAAGTCAAACTTTTTCAATCAACCCTTGTAACTTTGAACTATATTTGACAACTTGAGGCATGATGAATCATAATAGACGTTATCATGATATTACTTCAAAATGTCTTCAATAATGAATCTTGAATCTCAATGAAGCTTTGTTGAAGAAGACATGGAAATAAACTCATGAACCTATGGATCAACTTGCTAGAATGTGTTGTGCTTTCACCTATGATATAAAAAATTAGGGCAAACATACATTGTATTTATTAGTTAAAATTTAATCAAAACATAAACAACAACAAGATACAAATCAAGGTGCTTGGTGATTCCTCATGGGCAAAGCTAAGGATAAGTAGAAAAGCCAAACACTAGCGTGTGATCTTGTTGTGATTGAGTTGATATGATATGATAGAGGAATCTTACTAACAGTTTCCTTTTGATTGCAGGTTGGATGACGTCCCTTTCTGAGCGTCTCTTAAAGCTGGGGCCTAAGAATACTTCTACCTCAGGGCCAAAGAAAAAGGTCACCCAACTCCAAGAGCGGGCCAAATCTGCTTCCCGTGCAAGTTGTTCCCCATCTTCCTCAAAGACCTAGGTTCCCCCTTCTGAGCCTTTGGCAAAGAGAAAGCGTGCGGAGGAAAATGAGCGCAATGTGCCTAAAAGTGATAAGGGGCATGGGAAAGTCTTCGTGTTGCCTCCCTGTTACCTAAATTGTGACATCTTTAGAGGGGGAAGCTCTTTAGGTGTTCATAAGGAAGAGAAGGAGGTGATTTTGTCCAAGGATAAGGAGATCCGAAAAAACTTAGCGGAGGATGCGGTCGTTGTGATTAGAGTGATCGAGAAAGCCTTGACGCTAAATGACGAGGCTATAGGATCTCAAGAAGCCCTCGACATACTGTATGCCAAGATTGACAAGCTGAAGGCCAAATATGAGAAGTTGAAGGGCACCATACTCAACCACGAAACAAAGTTCGAGGCCCAAGTTCGACTCCTCAAGGATCTTAATGAGCTGCATCCCCAATCGGATGTCGCGACTAAGGAGAACGAGCGCCTGGGATTGCCCGAGTAAAGGATTTGGAAGGGATCATGGCCCTGACCTACAAAGAGACTGACGCGGAGAAAGCCATGGCTACTAGGGGAGATCTGATTGCGCATATTCGGGTGCTCGAGCAAGATGTCATGGACACCCTCGGCTATGGTTTCAACACGGCTGTGGAGCAGCTAAAAATTTTGAACCCGGAGGTCGAGTTGGTGGTTGAAGGAGCGAGACCGTTTAACCAAGTTATTGATGATAAAATCTTCTATCCTCCAGAGGATAGCAATGGGGAGGATGAGATTTAATTTGTTTTAGGGTCTGCGTTCCCATTCTTGTTTTATTTTGGATTTGTGGCCTTCGTGCCTAATTTTGTAATTATTTAAACAGCGCCGACCTTCGTGGTCGGCATTTATGAATGCCTTCATTTTGTCTTTATTCCTATTTATTTATAAATAATTGCTTATCGTTGTGTTTGACTTGCTTATTGTGTGAAAGTTGGTATTTCTAAGGTTGGAGATTTACGCTCGACCTTGGTTGTGATCGACACATGTCGAATGCATCAAGGAAATGAGTTAGGGATTCGACAAACGAGCTCAAGATCGTGGTCAGGATCTTAAGATCGCGGCATGAACTGCCCATCACGGGCTGGGTTTTCTGCATGTTGGGTACTTAGACAGTAGAGCTCGATTGAGGTGTCCCTGTTGGGCTAAGGTCATGCTTGATAAATGAACAACAACCTACCAACATTGATATTTGGAGGTCATATTCGTACCTTAACATGCCTACATGGTCGAGCTCATCCACTCGTCGGTTAGAGAGGACTGGTCGACTGCCAATGCCCGTAGTAGGATAAGGACTTAGCTGTAATATTGTTTCCGTTTTGTGGCGTTCCTGAAGATGTGAAAAACACAAGAAGGGGGGTTGAATTGAAAACTTGAAATCAAAAGTGCAATGACACAATATTTTTATCTTGGTTCATTTGATCTCAAACTACTCCAGTCCACCTGTCAAGGTGATTTCACCTCTCTCCAACGAGGTCTTAATTCACTAATCACAAAAGGATTACAATCACTACTTTAACAACTGTTAAAGTCTTCTTGAGTACAACCATAATTCGGTTAATCTCAAGGAACACTGTTTCAAAACAATTATACAAGAATGTGTGTTGTTGTTTTTCGTTACAAAAACTGTTATCACAACTGTGATAATTTACACAAGATTATAGCGTGGAAAGATGATGAAATTTGCTTGCAGCTTTTTGAATATACGTAAGTGGTATATAGCAAAATCGTTAACAATTTGAATACTGAGCTTGTTTATATAGGCAATGGATTGACGTTGATCATCAAGCGTGTTAAATAACATTAACTCGTTTCCATTTGGAGAAGATCCTGTCTGAAAGAAGCCATTGTAATTGATGCTGAATTGAATGATCAGTAACGCTTCAGAATCTTACATCCTTGCCTGCTGCGGACGCTTCAGAATATTGATGACTTGGATTAACAAGTTCTTGTTCAGAATCAGAGTTTACTTTGCTTAAGCACAGGTTACGGTCATCAATCTTCAGTGCATGTTCTAACTGCTTCAGCGTGTAGCTCTTATGGCTTATCTTACGATGCTACTTTGGTCAGAACTTCTGCATACATAAAAACATAATTTTTAGGGTGCATATTTGTTCTTTGTATTTGTTATCATCAAAACTCTAACTAAGGGTTGTAGAATCAAACTATGTTCTAACAATCTCCCCCTTTTTGATGATGACAAAAACTAGAATTTTCAATTAAAAATAAAGAACAAAAGGTTTAAGAGAAACTTCCCCTGAGTTGATTACTTCCCTTAAGTTCCTTCTCATCAGAGTTTTAGCTGCATCTCCTATCAGAGTTTGTACCTGTTCAAACTTTTCAGAAAGTAGAGGTTAAGTAATTCAGAATGTTTGAGACTTTTGTCTCGGTATACCATTATTGAAAATATCTTACTTTCTCCCCCTTTTTGTCAGTTATCAAAAAGGCAATATAATCAGAACCAAAAAAGTTGAATTATATTAAAAAACATGATGCAATGGCAAGTTCCAGAACATAAAAGTTAAAAATTAAGAGTTACAGATAAACAATTTTCAAAAAGAAATCTAAGAAGGAGGGGGAAGACGTGTGAACAACGCTTCCAGCAAGCTCTTGATCTGAGTATTAGACTCTTCTTGCTTGCCTAAAATGCCTCTGATTTCCTTTGTGGCGTCTTCTTGTTTACCCATAATACTTTTAATCTCTTTGTTTGTGTCCTCCTGCTTACCCAACCTTGAGCAGTAACGTCTTCGTACAGATTGAAGCCATTTTCTTGCAAGCTTTCAAAATCAATAATCAATTCTGAGAGAACTTCCAGATTATCAATAGGAGTGAGGAGCGTTCTGTAGGGTTCTTCATACTGTTCCATTGAAGCAGATTCATGAGCACTTACATATTTGACACTTGAAGAAGCCATTGTTCACACGAGATTTTGAGGAAGATGAAAGGGTTTTTTGAAAACAGGAACTTGGGACGAAATAAAATATTGATGAGAGTAAAAGAAAGTGAATGTAAAAAGTTAATTTTGAGTTTAAATAGGTTTCTTGAAAACATAAACAGTAAGAAAAAGAAATAATTAGTCATGATTATAAGCATTAATGACACCTGAAATTAGGGGATTCAGAAAGATACTTGAACGGTTACCCTTGACAAGTGTCTCAATGCACCCAATCAACGCCTTTGACCTTTCAGAAGATTGAACGCGTGTTAAGCCTCAGAAAGTAGCTGATGAATGGATGACAACTGTTTGATTATGTGAACTGCACCCTCCTATCCTTGAAATGAAACGTTCGGATCTTCATGGATAGATTCTGATGCAATCTGTACTTCTAAACTCTGAAGGCAGGTTGATCAATAGTTCACAGAAAATAATAAAGTTCTGAAGGTTAAGATATGTAAATAAAAAATTTTATTCTGGGCATAGCTTCATGTTGAGATGTTTCAGAATGAAGTTAAACCTATCTTCAGAAAGAGGTTTTGTAAAGACATCATCCCATTGATGGTCTGTGTCAATAAATTTTAAGCTAAGAATCCCTTTCTGAATATAGTCCCTAATAAAATGATGTTTTATTTCTATATGCTTATCCCTAGAATGCAAAATTGGATTTTTACTGAGACAAATAACATAAATATTGTCACAGAGGATAGGAATGTTACTCTCAAATATGTTGAAGTCTTCAAGTTGACTTTTCATCCAGAGCATTTGCGTGTTACATCCAGCAGCTGCTATGTATTCAGCTTCTGCTGTTGATAGTGCTATTGTAGACTGTCTCTTGCTGGTCCATGAGATCATATTTTCTCCCAAAAACTAGAAGCTTCCAGAAGTGCTTTTACGTTCTACTCTGTCTCCAGCGAAGTCAGCGTCACAATATCCTACTAAGCTGTAATCATTTGATTTTCTATAAAACAAACCCAGATTAGTAGTACCTTTCAGATACTTGAAAATTCGCTTAACTGCTGTTAAGTGAGATTATCTAGGATCTAATTGGAATCTAGAACATAAGCAAACACTAAATAAAATGTCAGGCCTTGAAGCCGTCAGATAGAGGAGAGAACCAATCATACCTTTGTAGACCTTCTGTTCTACCTTTTTACTTACCTCTTCCTTTTCCAGAATGCACGTGGGGTGCATTGGAATATTTGAGGGCTTACATTCTGAGAGATCAAATTTCTTTAGAAGTTCTCTAACGTATTTTCTCTGATGAATGTAAGTTCCTTATGGAGTTTGGTTTATCTGAATGCCCAGAAAGAATTTGAGTTCCCCCATTAAGCTCATCTTAAACTCTACCTGCATACATTTAGCAAACTCTCTTCCCAGAGAGGGTTTAGTAGATCCAAAGATGATGTCATCGACGTAAATCTGACATACTAACATGTCATTCTTAATTGTCTTACAGAATAAGGTTGTGTCCACTTTCCCTCTGGTGAATTCCTTTTCTAACAGGAAGTTACTTAGTCTTTCATACCAAGCTCTCAGAGCTTGTTTCAGACCATAGAGTGACTTCTTTAGTTTGAAAACATATTCTGGGTGTTTGGAATTCTCAAACCCAGGGGGTTGGTGCGCATATACCTCTTCATCTGTATAGCCATTTAAGAATGCACTTTTGACATCCATCTGATATAGAGTGATGCCATTATTTACAGCAAATGATATTAAAAGTCTGATAGATTCTAACCTGGCGACTAGAGCAAAGGTTCTGTATAGTCTATCCCCTCTTGCTGAATATAACCTTGTGCTACCAGTCGTGCTTTGTTTCTGATGACTTCTCCTTGCTTGTTCAGTTTGTTTCTGAACACCCACTTTGTTCCAATGACGTTGAATCCTTTTGGTCTGAGGACTAGATCCCATATGTCATTTCTGGTGAATTGATTCAATTCTCCTGCATTTCCAGAATCCAGTCATTGTCCAGAAGCGCTTCATCAATTGTTGTTGGTTCAATCAGAGAGACCAGTCCCATAAGGGATTCTTCATAGTTTCTGAATGTTGATCTTGTTCTAATTGGATCCTCCTTTTTTCTCAGTATTTTATCTTCTGGGTGAGCTATGCTTCTTCTGGATAGTCTTTTCTGAAGTTGGTCAACTGAAGGTGCTGGATTGCTATCAGTAGCTCTTTCTGATGTTGTGGGAGCGTCTCTATTGAGAACTTCTGACGAGTTATTTTCAGTACCTATGAGTTCAACTTCCATACCTGCAAGGAATTCATTCTGATTTGACTCTTGAGAGTCAAGCTTATTATCAAACCTAACACTGATTGACTCTTCACTAATCTGTGTTTTTGTATTGTATACTCTATACCCTCTTGAGTGTTCAGAGTATCCTAACATAATACACTTTTGTGCTTTAGAGTCAAACTTGTTCAGATAATTTTTTGTATTCAAAATAAAGCAAGTGCATCCAAATGGATGAAAGTAAGAAATGTTGGGCTTTCTGTTCTTCCACAATTCATATGGAGTCTTTTCCAGAATAGGTCTTATGGAGATTCTATTCTGAATGTAACATGCTGTGTTGATTGCCTCTTCCCAGAAGATCTTAGCAATATTAGTCTCATTGATCATGGTTCTGGCCATTTCTTGCAATGTTATGTTCTTTCGTTCTACAACTCCATTTTGTTGGGGAGTTCTAGGACAAGAGAAGTCATGCAAGATGCCTTTTTCATTAAAAAATAATTCAAAATTTTTATTTTCAAATTCCCCACCATGATCACTTCTGACTTTGACAATTCTAAGATCCTTCTCATTCTGAACTTGGTTGCAGAAGGTAATGAACACAAAGTGTGACTCGTCCTTGTATCTTAAGAACTTTACCCAAGTCCATCTGCTATAGTCATCTACGATAACTAACCCGTACTTCTTGCCACTGACTGACGCAGTTTTTACTGGTCCAAATAAGTCAATGTGTAGAAGTTCTAATGGCTTAGAGGTAGAAACAAAATTTTTGGATTTGAAAGCAGGTTTTGCAAATTTGCCTTTCAGACATGCTTCACACAGAGCATCTGAGCTGAACTTCAAATTAGGAAGTCCTCTGACCAAATTGAGTTTGTTAATATGAGATATTCTTCTCATACTAACATGCCCCAATCTTATGTTCCAGACCCATTGCTCGTTGTTAATAGAAAGTAGGCATTTTACATTCTGACTCTTTAGTTCAGAAAGTTTTATTTTATAAATGTTGTTTTTCCTCTTTCCATTAAATAGGATAGTCCCATCTTACTGACTAACAACTTTGCATGAATTTTGATTAAAGATTATATCATAACCGTTATCACTTAATTGACTTATGGATAACAGGTTATGCATTAATCCATCAGCTAATAATACATTATTTATAGAGGGAATATTTCCATTACCTACTGTTCTAGAGTCAATGATCTTTCCTCTATGATTGCCTCCAAAGCCCATGTAGCCTCCAGGCTTAAGTTCCAGGCTTTGGAACATATGCCTTCTTGCCGTCATGTGTCGCGAGCAGCCAGAGTCCAGGTACCATGACTGGTGTCTTAGCCTTGCTGCTAAAGATATATGCTACATGTATAATTTTATCCTTAGGTACCCACATTTTCTTGGGTCCTGATTTGTTAGTTTTACCAAAATTCTGATTGAATTTTGGTTTGACAGAATAATCACTACTTGTGTATTTTATGTCATGTGTGTGCCCATATATAAAATGTGAATTGAGTGGTGTGCGTTTTATGACTAAGTCCATGGCCTGTTTAGGTGTAGATACATTTCCTTGATATCCTATCCCTTTTCTGCCATTTCTGCTAACTCCATAGATCATTGAAGCCATCTTGCTTCTATCTATGTTTCTAGCTATAAAATTCTGAAAGCTGTGATCATACTCTTTGATGATCTCATCAGCATTACCGGGAGTCTCTAAGATTGTTTCCTTCTGAGAATTTTGCAAATCATTTTCTAATTTTGAAATTTTTTCTTTTAACTCAGAATTCTCTAATCTGAGACTCTCAGACTTTTCAGAGTCAGAGGCAAGATCCCTTTTCAGGTTCTTGAATTTGACTCTGATATGCTGATACCTTTCCAGAATTTCATTTAGACTTTCTGCAAGTTCAACCTTAGTAAAATTAATGGTAAAGTCAGGGAATACCTCTTCAGTGTCTGATTCTGAGTCTGAACCAGAAGCTTCACTTTCTTTTGACCCGTTTTCCATGAGAGCTATGTTTTCTCTTTCATCATCTGACTCTGAGTCAGCTTCAGAGGTGTCTGAATCATCCCATGTTGCCATGAGGCTTTTCTTCTTTTCCTTGAAGGACTTATTTTTGGGATTTTCCTTCTGAAGCCTTGGGCATTTACTTTTGTAGTGCCCTTGCTCGTTACACTCATAGAAGATGATGTCCTTGTTATTTGGATTTCTGTATCCTGAAGAACCTTCAGATCTTCTGTGTCCGGAGGAAGACTCAGACTTTCTGTATCTGGAGGAGGATTCATTCTGATTCTCTGATCTTCTAGGATTTCTGAATTTCCTTTGTCTCTGCTTCCGCAATTGGTTCACCCTTCTGGAGAGGAGAGACAATTCATCTTCTTCTGATGAGGATCCATCAGAAGTTTCTTCCACAGCCTACAAAACCTTAGAGTTATATTTTCTGTTAGATTTTAAAGCTAGTGGCTTACCTTGATTTTGAGGCTCATCTTCTTCTAGCTCTATCTCGTGACTTCTGAGGGAGCTGACAAGTTCCTCCAGAGATATTTTGTTGAGATCTTTGGATAGCTTGAGTTCTATGACCATTGGCCTCCAATGCTTGGGTAAGCTTCTAATGATCTTCTTAACGTGATTAGTAGTAGAATACCCTTTGTCAAGAACCTTCAGTCCAGCAACAAGGATTTGGAATCTTGAAAACATAGTTTCTATTGATTCACTATCTTCCATCTTGAATGCCTCATACTTCTGAATGAGCGCAAGGGCCTTGGTTTTTTTGACTTGAATGTTGCCTTCATGCGTCATTCTCAGAGAGTCAAACATGTTCTTGGCAGTCTCTCTGTTTGATATTTTCTCATATTCTGAGTATGAGATAGCGCTGAGTAGTATAGTTCTGGCCTTATGGTGATTTTTGAAGTCACGTTTCTGTTGGTCAGACATCATTTTTCTGTCTATCTTCTGACCACGTCCATCCACTGGGTGCGTGTATCCATCAGTCACCATGTCCCACAGATCAGCATCATGGGCCAGAAAGAAACTCTCAATTCTGTCTTTCCAGTAGTCAAAGTTTTCTCTATCAAAGACTGGAGGTTTTCCACTGAATCTGTCCTTGTCTTCATGGTAGTCATTGCTGATGTTTTGGCTTGGTCCCACCATAGTGTTTTTCTGAAGCTTGTATCTTGTACTGACACGTTTAAGTGTTTAAGCTCAGAACCAAGCACTTTGATGCCAATTGAAGATGTGAAAAACACAAGAAGGGGGGGGGGGGGGGGGGGTTGAATTGAAAACTTGAAATCAAAAGCGCAATGACACCGTATTTTTATCCTGGTTCGTTTGATCTCAAACTACTCCAGTCCACCCGTCAAGGTGATTTCGCCTCTCTCCAACGAGGTCTTAATTCACTAATCACAAAAGGATTACAATCACTACTTTAACAACTGTTAAAGTCTTCTTGAGTACAACCACAATCCGGTTAATCTCAAGGAACACTGTTTCAAAATAATTATACAAGAATGTGTGTTGTTGTTTTTCGTTACAAAAACTATTATCACAAATATGATAATTTACACAAGATTATAGCATGGAAAGATGATGAAATTTGCTTGCAGCTTTTTGAATATGCGTAAGTGGTATATATCAAATCGTTAACAATTTGAACACTGAGCTTGTTTATATAGGCAATGGATTGACGTTGATCATCAAGCGTTTTAAATGACATTAACTCAGTTTCCATTTGGAGAAGATCATGTCTGAAAGAAGCCGTTGTAATTGATGCTGAATTGAATGATCAGTAACGCTTTAGAATCTTACATCCTTGCCTGTTGCTGACGCTTCAGAATATTGATGACTTGGATTAACACGTTCTTGTTCAGAATCAGAGTTTACTTTGCTTAAGTGCGGGTTCTGGTCATCAATCTTCAGCACATGTTCTGATTGCTTCAGCGTGTAGCTCTTATGGCTTATCTTATGATGCTGCTTTGGTCAGAACTCCTGCATACATAAAAACATAATTTTTAGGGTGCATATTTGTTCTTTGTATTTGTTATCATCAAAACTCTAACTAAGGGTTGTAGAATCAAACTATGTTCTAACAGTTCCATGGTCGAGGTAGTGGTTCTCCATTTAAATGCTCGAGGTAGTATGCCCTAGTGCCTGTAGCTCCGTGGAAGCAGTATGGTCCTTACCAATTTGCAACCAACTTCCCTTCGCGGGAATATTTCCAATTTCTCCATAGGACTAGGCTAAGGAGATGGAATTCGCGCTTTATGACTTTATTGTCATGGTTAAGGGCTATCTATTGTTTCAGTGTGGCCTCGCGAAGAGCTGCTCTTAAACGAATTTCCTCAACTAGATCGAGCTCTTCTCTTAGGGCCTCGTCGTTTATTTCCTCGTCTAGAGGGGCCTCAGTTCTTCAGGATGGTTCCAAGATTTCTACATGGATGATAGCCTCAATGTCATAGGTTATCCGAATGGGGTCTCGCCCGTCGTTGAGTGGGGTGTTGTTCGGTATGCCTATAGGATGCTATGGAGTTCCTCGACCCACCCTCTTTTGGCCTCTCCCATCCTTCATTTAAGACCTCATAAGATGAACCTATTCACGGCCTCGACTTACCAGTTAGTTTGGGGGTGTTCGACTGAGGTAAAGTGCTGCTTGGTGCCGAGTTTAGCGATGAAGCTTTGGAAACCTTGATCGGTAAACTGGGTCCCATTGTCAGTGACGAGCACTTTTGGTATCCTAAATCGGGCAAGCACGTTTCATTTGCAGAAATGGAGGATGTTGTGTGAAGTGATTTTTTTCCAGAGCTTCAGCTTCTATCCACTTCGTGAAATAGTCAACAGCCACAATCAGGAATTTGTTTTGATACGTCCCTTACACGAAAGGTATGAGGATGTCCATTCCCCAAAAGGTAAACGACCATGGGGAAGATAGTGTGTTTAGCTTATGCAGGGGCACGAGGTGCATGTCCACGTGCCTCTAACACTTGTCGCATTTCTTGACATGCTCCTTGGAGTCTTGTTGCATGGTCGGCCAGTAGTAGCCTGCTTGCAGCGCCTTTCGGGCTAGAGATCTTCCGCCCATGTGTTATGCATTGATTCCCTTGTGGATTTCCTGCATTATCTCGGGGATTGTAGATTCCTCGACACATTTTAGGAGTTTTATGGAGAATCCTAGATAGTAAATTTTGTGTTCGAGTACTACGTACAAACATGCTCGTCATTTGGTCGCGACCGCCTCTCTTTGGTCCACAGGAAGTTCCCCCTTCGTCAGAAAGTTGAACACCGGGGTCATCCAACATGAGTTGTCCCCAATGGCATTTACCTCAGGTGGCATAGTGGAATTTTCAATGCTTAGGCAAGAAATGGATTCCTGGATGACGTATTTGTTCCCTCCTTTCTTCTTTGTGCTCGCGAGCTTTGAAAGTATGTCGACTCGCGTGTTCTGTTCGCGTGGAACGTGCACGATCTCTACTCGGTCAAACTTCTTCATATGTTCTTTGACCAGGTTTAAATATTCTATGAGGATGTTGTTCTTAGCCTGGTATCCCCCTTGAACTTGAGATGCGACAAGTTGGGAGTCAGTGAAAATTTGTATCTCTCAGGCACCCAAATCCCCGGCCAGTCTTAATCATGCGAGCAGCGCCTCGTATTCAGCCTGATTGTTCGACGTTGGAAAAGAAATGGTGATGGAGTTGTTGTACCCCAAAATTTTCCCTCCCTTTTTCTTCAAGACATTTCTCACAAAGATCTCAAATGCTCAAGGATTCTCAAAGAGTTGATTAGACAAGCTCACCTCTTAAGCATTGAGAGCACAAATTAGGGTTTTGGTTTTCACAAGGAAAATTGGACTTCTAATGCCTCAAATGACCTCATGGTTTATCACAGACATCCAAGAATGCTCATTCAAAGTTTCAAGTCTTGCATCTCAAAATTGCTCAGTCAATTGCTCAGATGACTGGAAATCAGCTGTATTGGGTAAAAAAGTCAATTGTGATCAATATACAGTCAAACTTCAAGATTTTTGGCCAACATCAAAATTTTGAAGTCATATTCATTATTTGGTAAAAATCAAGTATCAAAGATCACAATTCATCAAGACATGTCAAAATATGAAACTTTTTCATCAAGAAATCAAAAAGTCAAGATTTCATTTTGAAAAGTCAAAACTTCTAAACTTAGAAATTTTTCTAAGTGTTGAAAAATTCACAATTTTTCATAACTTTGAGCCAAATTTTCACCATGATTCAAGATGATTCAAAGGAAACTTCCAACATGAAAGTTATCGATCTCAATAATATCTAAAACATTCTAGAACAAAAATTCTTCTATAAATGCATGGATTTCAAGTTATGGTTTTGTGAAGACATGTTCATGAAACTTGGAAACTTAGTGAAATTTTGCCCTAGTTTAGGCAGGATTTTGACCTAACTTCATGGAAATTTTTCACATAGTTCTGAGATGAATTTTAAAAAATGTCCAACATAGAGGTTTCATAGAATATTACAAGCTTTCCAAAATGTCCAAGAACTCATTGAGATCATATTTGAGAAAGGAGAATTGAAGGCAAGAAGTTAGGGTTTCATTCTTGAATTACAAGTCATTTCTTGATGAACACATAATTCAATTTCAATGTTAGGCTGCATAATCTTGCTTTGTAGGCCTTATAACTTGTGTATCTATCCATCATTAATGGATTACACAAACTTTTGAGCTATAATCCAAGTGGTTGAAGCTTTATCCAATTCGCATTGCCATTTTGGGAGGAAAGTGAAGAATGCCATTCTTGAAAAGCAAGCTTTATGCACAAAGTCAATTCTTGAGCCTCTAACTTGTTCCCTATGATCACACTCTATCTACAAAGTTAGAAGCAAGTGTGTTTAAAGCATAACCACTCTACATTAGCAAGTACACAAGACTTTGAAACATGGATTTCTCAAAAAAATCACATGTTGAGCTTAAACATTTGTTTTTGAATTCTGATCAACAACAAGTCTCCAAACTTATTGCTTATAAATAGAGGCACTATTTGTGAGCTAAGACACGAGCATTAACACCCTGAAACTCTCCCAAACTCCCTCAAATCATAAATTTCCCAAAAACTCCAGTGTTGCACAGTCTCTGATCTTGGACTTGTAACTCATATTTCCCTTGTGCGTTCTTTGGCCTTTTAGTTCCTAAAGCTTCCTTACATGAAATATAACTCATCCATGTCCCTGTTACACGACTGTAACACCATTTGCATCAAACTCCATAACCAAAAACAGAGCATTGCAGGTTGAGTTCTCCAAGCCATTCCAGCCATCCATTGCTTAAGCTAACCATTACATTAGCTTCCTGGGAACTTGAGGAAGCTAACCTGATCGTTATAGCACCTTGAATCAAGCTCAAACTCATTTCATGATTTCCATTTTTGAGGTACATTTTCTGAATTTTCATCTCATTATTTAGGCATTGTTAGGCTTGCATTTGTAAACATAAAATGTAGACATCATTTCCCAGAAGTTGTACATGTCCATAGATTTCATTTATTTTAATTGAGCTAGGAGAATTTTAGGATTGAATATCTGAAAATAATTAGGTCAGGATTTGGTACTTTTAGAAATTCTCATTCATCTTTGATTTATATGGTTGGATTCGTATGGAAAAATGGAACAACTTTCATGTTTATATTTTCCATTTTGGTTGAGAGATGAAGAAGTTACAGGTTTTAAAAATCATGTTCAGTTTTGTGGCGCGAGGAAGAAGAAGATACAGGCTCAGGACTTGTTTTAAAATATAATGCGCTTGTTTTGTTTTAATCAACAGATGTATCACCACCCCAGTGGTTAAAGCGTGCACCTTTCACCTTTAGGACCTGGGTTCAATCCCCAGCGTCCGTTTTGTTATTTTTTTTAAATATTTTTTGTTTCTTTTTTGCTTGCAGCCAGGCGCCTGGGCCTCCCCATTGGGCCTTTCCCTTTTTTGCTTTCTCCAACACCCCTGTTTACTTTTGCAGGCTAGCCCAATTTCTTTTTATATTTTCATTTTTTTATTTATTTTCTTTTCTTATTTTATTTTCATTTTCAGTTTTCTTTTATTATTATTATTATTATTATTAATATTATTTTTATTTTTATTAATAAAAAATCCAAAAAATATTTTATTTCTTTTTTACAGTTATATATTTTATTTTCTTTATAAAACAAAAAGACTAAAAACATTTTCTTAACAAATTAATTTATTTTTTTTAATTAATTAATATTTAGATTTAGGTTTACATATTATTTTTCTTTTAAATTAAAATTAACTTAGAATTTATGTTTCTTTTAATTAATTTTCATTTTTATTTTTATTAACTTAAAACCCTTTTTTCATAAAAACCCTAAAAATACCTTTTAACTTAATTTTTTTTTCATATTTAGTTTAGGTTTAATTTTAATTAATTTTAATTAATCTTTCTCTTTAACTAGGTTAAAACCCTTTCATAAAAACCAAACAAAATCATTTCTTTTTTTCCATTTACATGCATTATTTTATTTTCAATTCTTGTACAATATTCAATATGGTTGTAATAGATAATTAGGTTTAGTTTTCTTACAAAATCCCCATTTGTAAATTTGTATACCCCTCTCCTAATGATCTAATAGCTTAGTAATTTTACTTTCCGCAATTTATCGGTTTATATAAATGCTAGTAAATTAGGGTTTGTATGGAAAGATTAAAATCAACAAGCTAGCAAACCCTAATTCAAGATAAACAAGCATGTAAGTCACATTTGCATACTTGCACCCTTAGGGTAATTCAACTTTGTTGCCTTACAAAAATGGCCATGTTATGCATGTAGGATATCTTAGCAAAAAGAAACCAAAAATACAAGATCATAGTCCCTCGATGACTCTATCAATGTTGCATTTCAAAAATGATCTTAGTCCCTGTTATACGATGGGAGAAATGACTTGGGATGTTTTTCATTTTATCGCAAATGTTGCGGTTAGCAAGAGTCGCCACCGACTTTTCTTTTATCCCAAAGGAAAGGCTAAAAAGAACAGGAAAGACCTTTGAGATTATTTCTTGAGTTCGGGGGGGGGGGGGGGGGTAGATTATGAAAAGGGAAGGTGTTAGCACCCTTTTCATCCGTAGTCATCTATGGGCTCTTATTTTTTTGCTAGATCACTTGTTTTGTTTGAAAATGTGCTTTGTGTGGTTTTTGAAAGTATTTTGAAAAGGCGCCATCGTTTAGGAAAACTTTGTAATAGTTCTCATTCGTAAGAACGTATACAAAGTGTTGATCTTTTGAAAATGTTTCAAGTTTGAAAGATGTTTTGAAAGTGTTGGTGTTTGTTTTGAAAATAGCAAGGATGTTTTGATTTGAAAATGAGCAAGAAACTAGGAATATTCTACCGACTCAAAAGTCTTAGTTCATTTCTTCCTTTCCTTTGATATTGTTATCTTACCATTTATTAGGTAAGAAGCCTCATCTTTGGATGTAAAGGGACGGGTGTGGGTCATTGTATAGCCATTATAACAATGTTGTGAGATATCTTAGCATTTCTCTTTGAGGGACTAAGATCATTTTGAAAGGCAACATTGATAGCGTCATCGAGGGACTATGATCGTGTATTTTTGATTGCTTTTTGCTAAGATATCCCACATGCATAACATGGCCAGTTTTGTAAGGAAACAAAGTGTAATTACCCTAAGGGTGCACGTGTGCAAGTGTGTTGGATTTACATGCTTGGTTATCTTAAATTAGATTTTGCTAACTTGTTGATTTTAGTCTTTCCATACAAACCCTAATTTATTAGCATTTATATAAAGCGATAAATTGCGGAAAGTAAAATTACTAAGCTATTACATAATTAGGGGAGGGGGGTGTACAATTTTACAAATGGGGATTTGCAAGAAAATTAAACCTAATTATCTATTACAACCATATTGAATATTGTACAAAATTGAAAAGAAAATAATGCAAGAATCTAAATGAAAAAAGAAATGATTTTGTTTTGGTTTTTAAGGGTTTTAACCTAATGTCTAAGAAGGAAAAATAATTAATTAAAGATAATAATATTAAACCTAAATTAGTTAAGAAAAGAAAATTAGGTTAAAAAAAGTATTTTTAGGGTTTTTTATATGAAAGGTTTTAAGTTAATAAAAATGAAATAAAAATTAATTAATTAAAAGAAACCTAAGTTCTAAATTGATTTTAATTTAAAAGAAAATAATATAATAAATAAACCTAAGTCTAAATATTAAAAAAAAAGAAATTTATTTGTTTAAGAAAATGTTTTTTTGGTCTTTTTGCATTTATAGAGAAAATGAAATAAATAGTGCAAAAATGTGATCCAAGACTTGAAACTTGACATGAGCAATCTTGAGAGTCCAAAATGATCCATGAAAGTCATATGAGCATTAAAAGTTCATTTGACCTTGTGCAATATCAAACCCTAATTTTTAGTCATCAGTGCTTGAGGAGGTGTCTTGAGCTTGATCAACCCTAGTGCAATCTTGAACCAAAGGAGATCTTATGAGAAATTACTTGATAAATGAGAGGGAAAATTTTGGGGTACAACAACTGCCCTTGTTCAATCTTCTTAAACCTGAAGAGTTAGATTGGCGAATCCACCATTCGTGACTTGAAGGTGGAAGATGATTGAACACTAGTGTTCCCATAAATTTTCACTCGAAGATGAATTATGAATGGGCTTATAGATGCCATTTGGAGGAATGGTGGTAAACACTGGAAGAAATATGAGTACAAATCTCTTGTTGATTCATACTAAAACTTGATGTTTTACTTGTGAGAAAAAGAGTTAGTAAAATGCAGATGTATGCAGGATGTTCACTAGAGGTGGTATTATGCTAAATACATCTTGTATGTACATGCTATGATGTATGAATGTGAGATGTATGTTTTTGTCTGGGAAAATAAATCTCTGACTGCTGTTGATGAGTTTTGGGAAGTTGACTCTCGGATTTCCGTTGGGGCTGAAGAGTATACATATCTCCAAACTTTGTTGAAAGGACGCTTCCGCTGGGGAATTTATCTTGAATATTAGCTGTTATCTGGTCGGATCCAGGCTTCACAACTTGCTGAGGATAAAGTAGTTAACTGTTATCTGGTCGAATCCAGGCTTTGCAGAAAATTTCTTGGAATTGAATTGTTATCTGGTCGGATCTAGGATTCAGTAACTTGTTGGGGATAAGGAAGTCAACTGTTATCTGGTCAGATCCAGGCCTTGTAGTAAATTTAAAGTGGTAACTATTATCTGGTCGGGTCCATGTTTCATGGTTTTTGGCAAGTTGTACTATTATCTGGTCGGGTCCAGGATTCATAGTGCCTCTCTGGGGATCACAGTTGATTGTTATCTGGTAGGGATCCAAGCTTCATAGTGTCTCTCTGGGGATCACAGTTGATTGTTATCTAGTCGGGCTCTAGGTTTTCACAATAACTTGCTTGAAAACTGAGATCTAGTCGGGTCTAGGCTTTGCAGATTTCTAAGGTTGATGAGGTTAATTGTTATCTGGTCAGGTCCAGGTTTCATAATAATCTGTTTGGAGATTTAGTTGTTATCTGGTCGGGTTCCAGGTTTCACAATGAATTTATGAGGGTAATTGCTATCTGGTCGGGTCCAGGCTCCACAACAACTTATTGGGGTAGAGGCAAACTCTACCAGGGAAAAGAAGTTAAATCTTGGTCTGGTTGAGTCCAGGTTCTTCTATATTTTGAAGAGTTAAACTATTATCCGGTCGGGCCCAGGCTTTAGTAACTCAAACTATTATCTGGTCGGGTCCAGGTTTCAACAACTTATTGGGAATAGTGGCAAACTATATTGGAGAAGAGGAGTTTTGCTAGTGATTTTATAGGAATTAAACTGTTATCTGGTCGGGTACAGGCTTCAACAATTTTGAACTTAAGGTTAACTGGTATCTGGTCGGGTCCAGGTTTCAGAAACTCAAACTGTTATCTAGTCGGGTCCATGTTTCAGTAATTGAAGAAGTCAAACTATTATCTGGTCGGGTCCAGGCTTTAGTAACTTTTGGAGATAGTAAAGGTTTTGTTGCCGAATTTACTGGGGATTAAGGGTTGTGGCCCTATGATTTGTAATAACCTTAAAGGCAAACTCAAACTGGAGAGTGTAGACTCAGTCAGAGAGGACAGACTCAGCTTGGGGAGGATATACTCAAATTGGGGAGGATATACTCAGCTAGGGGTAACAGGCTCAGCTGGGGAAGATAGACAATAGCTGGGGAAGTTTGAACTCGGTTGGGGAGTTATACTACTCGTTGTTTGTTGGGCAAATAAACCCTATTGGGGAAATAAACCCTGTTGATGAATACTTGGTGAACTGCTGATGAGGTGAGTTCTTTGAGGAAGATGTCCATAAGGCTTCTACTTGTATGACCAACTTAGCTAGAGGAGAGCTGCCAAGAGATTGAGACTCTGGTTGGAGATTGGTCTATTATAGCCGATCTACGGGGGATAATGTCAATGAAATAACTGTGTGGGGATATTCCAATATACATTAAAGATATATTTGTTTCTGCTTAGGTCATATGTGCCAAACAGTTTTAATTATGTTCATATGCATATGTTCATTCAATTTTAGTCATTGGACAATTTTGCATTCAAAACAAAGATATGAAGTTTGCACTTCAAAGTATATTTGTATTGATATTTTGCCCATGAATAGGAGTTTTTGTACAAAGAGACAAAGATCCTAGTAAGAGGAAATCGTCGAAAGGAAAACAAAATTGAAAACAAAAACAAATAGCCATGCGAAATGATCTCATTCCCTTCCAACTCTACTATTGCCCCAATGTCTTCGAATGCCCCTTTCTGTTGATAGAAATTGATCGGATTGATCTTGGACCGTTTGAACTCGGACCTTGGTGATAAAGTTGACTGTGGTGAATCCACGAGACATAGTTATACGCTTTTAATCCTTAATTTTTGCCTGGACTGCCCTTTCGGGTTTTCAGTCCACCAGGATACCCATTTTTTCCCAAGTCGCCCTTTCGGGTTTTCAACCTGTCGGTTGTACAATCTTTTGCATATATCCCTAATTTTTTCCTAAACCTTTTGGTTTTCTGGGATGCCCTTATTTTGCCTAGGTGTGTCAACCTAGCGGGTCTTTTATGCATAGTATTTTTTAACTATGTCTGCATTTATAGGATGTGGGAAATCTTCACCATCCATGGTAGTCAGCATCGTGGCACCGCCAGAGAAGAATCTCTTGACAACAAATGGCCCTTCATAGGTGGGAGTCCATTTGCCTCTGGGGTCTCCTTGTGGTAGAATGATGCGTTTTATCACCAAGTCACCAACTTGATATACTCGTGGCTTGATCTTTTTGTTGAAAGCCTTGATCATCCATTTTTGGTACGTCTGATCATGACAAACAGCAGCCAATCGCTTTTCATCGATCAAGTTCAGCTGATCCAATCTCGTTTGAATCCACTCATCTTCGCCTAAGCCTGCCTCATTCATAATCCTTAGCGAGGGAATCTGAACTTCTACTGGAAAAATGGCTTTGATGCCATAGACTAAGGAAAAGGGAGTTTCCCCAGTTGACGTTCTAGCTGAAGTGCGGTAGCCATGTAGAGCAAACGGAAACATCTCATTCCAATCCTTATATGTTACCTCCATTTTCTGCACAATGTTCTTGATATTTTTGTTGGCCACTACGACTGCGCCTTTCATTTTCGATCTATATGGAGAAGAATTGTGATGCTTGATCTTAAACTGAATGCAAAGCTCAGTAATCATAACATTGTTGAGGTTAGTCCCATTGTCGGTGATAATCCTTTTGGGGATTCCATAACGGCAGATGAGGTTGTGTTTGATGAATCTGGCTACCACATTCTTGGTGACAGAGGCAAAAGAAGCGGCTTCGACCCACTTGGTGAAATAATCAATAGCGACCAAAATGAAGCGATGTCCATTGGAAGCGGTTGGCTTGATTTCTCCAATCATATCAATGCCCCACATTGCAAATGGCCACGGGGCTGTCATGACATTCAGAGGGATATGAGGCACATGAACCTTGTCAGCATAAATTTGGCATTTGTGATAAGTCCTCGAGTGTTGATGGCAATCATTCTCCATCATTGACCAATAGTAGCCAGCTCTTAAGATTTTATTAGCCATCGTATGTCCACTTGAGTGAGTACCAAAGAGTCCATTGTGCATGTCTTCCATGATTTCCTCTGCCTCCTTCTTGTCCATACAATGGAGTAGAGTGGAGTCATGGTTACGCTTGTACAATATTCCTTTGCTTAGGAAGAATTTGGCTGTGAATCTTCGTAAGAATTTTCTGTCATTGATGGATGCTCCCTCTGGATACTCTTGTGCTTCAAGGTATCTCATCACCTCGTGGTACCATGGCTTTTCTGCGTCAGTGTCAAGCTCATAGCAATGTGCAGGTTCGTTGAATCTTTCAATTGTAATCCTAGGGGATTCATTATCCCATCTGACCTTGAACATTGAAGACATGGTTTCCAAAGCGTCAGCCAACTGATTTTCTTCCCTAGGGAAGTGCTCAAAAGTGATCTCTTCGAAGTAAGGAATTAGGGATAGCACCAGTTCCTTGTAAGGGATGAGATTAGGGTGCTTAGTGTCCCAATCTCCTTTTACTTGGCTAATCACTAGACGAAATCCCCAAACACATTCAAGTGTTTAATCCTCAAGTCAATAGCAGCTTTCAGACCCAAGATGCATGCTTCATATTCAGCCATATTGTTCGTGCAATCGAAGCATAGTCTGGAACTGAATGGAGTATGGCAACCTTTAGGAGAGACAATCACAACACCAATTCCATTACCTAAGGCGTTGGAAGCCCCATCGAAGACCATAGTCCATTGGGATCCTTGTTCAGGTCCGTTATACGGTCCAGGTTTCACGCAATCGGTTACCAGCATGATATTCTCATCAGGGAAGTCGAAGTTCATTGACTTCTAATCATCCACAGCTTGATGGGCCAAATGATCTGCTACTAGACTTCCTTTGATGGATTTTTATGTTGTGTACTGAATGTCGTACTCAGTCAAGATCATTTTCCATCTGGCTATCCGTCTGGAAAGGGCAGGTTTCTCGAAAGTGTACTTGATTGGGTCCATCTTAGAAATCAACAGAGTGGTATGAGTCAACATATACTGTCTTAGCCAAAGAGCAGCCCATACCAGAGCACAACAACTTTTCTTGATCAGTGAATATCTGGTTTCACATTCGGTAAACTTTTTCTCAGGTAATAAATAGCATGCTCTTTTCGGCCAGGCTCGTCATGTTGGCCCAAAACACACCCCATAGAGTTCTCTAGTACTGTCAAGTACATGATCAAGGGTCTTCCTTCAACTAGATGCATGATAATAGGAGGTTCTTGTAGATACTCTTTGATTTTGTCGAAAGCATCTTGGCATTTATCATTCCATTTGACTACCTGATCTTTCTTCAAGACTTTGAAGATTGGCTCACAAGTAGCAGTTAAGTGTGATATGAAGTGAGCAATGTAATTGAGACGACCCAAGAATCCTCTGACTTCCTTTTCAGAATGAGGGACTGGAATTTCTTGGATGGCCTTTGCCTTGGCAGGATCAACTTTAATGCCTTTATTGCTGACAACAAAACATAGACGGTTTCCAGATCGCACTCCAAACGTGCACTTGTTAGGATTTAACCTTAGCTTGTACTTTTTCAGCCTTTCGAATAGTTTGTACAGGTGATTGAGATGTTCCTCTTCAGTTTGTGATCTGGCAATTATATCGTCCATATATACCTCTATTTCATGATGTATCATGTCATGAAACAAAGCCACCATAGTTCTTTGATATGTTGCCCCTGTATTCTTTAATCCGAACGACATGACCTTGTAATAAAAGGTGCCCCATTGCATAACGAAAGTAGTCTTCTCCATATCCTCAGGAGCCATCCTTATTTGATTATAGCGTGAGAAGCCATCCATGAATGAGAAGACTTTATGCTAAGCAGTTTTCTCGACTAAGACGTCAATGTGTGGTAGAGGGAAATAATCCTTGGGGCTTGCCCTATTCAGATCCCTATAGTCTACGCACATGCGAACTTTTCCATCCTTCTTCGGCAATGGCACCATATTAGCAACCCATTCGGGATAGGATGTCACAGCTAGGAATCATGCGTCGAATTGTTTCATCACCTTAGTTTTGATCTTTTCAGACATATCAGGCCTCATGCGATGAACCTTTTGTTTGACGGGAGGACAATCTTCTCTTGTCGGCAGATGATGAACTACGATGTCGGTATTCAACCTAGGAATATCTTCATAAGACCAAGCAAATACTTCCACATAATCATGCAACATCTGAACCAACCTGCTCTTGACACTGCTTTCCAAATTAGCGCCGATCTTGATTTCCTTCTTATCTGACTCGGTGCCCAGGTTGATGACTTTAACTGACTCTTCGTGCGGTTGAATGGATTTTTCCTCTTGTAATAGAAGTCTGGCTAGGTCTCCCGGTATTTCTCAATCTTCCTCGCCTTCGTCTTCAGCTTGGTTAATTGGGAATTCAAAGTCATAGTCGGTAATAGTAGAGTTTTTGGCAATAGGATCCAGAGTGGACGAGGACCTGCAAGAGTGTGTGTGTGCATGTATGATACATGGGTATTTTTTTGAAAATGTATTTGAAAGAAAATAAAGACAATGAACACAAATATTTGAATGCAAAAAGAGTATAATGTACTGAATGATCATATGATTAGATGAACATAGATAAAACCCTTGACAAATGGACCAAAGTGCCCCGGGCCAGGCACATGGCTTGAAAGTCATTGTTAAAATATTACAGACAACATGTTCTTGAATTGATAAAAAGTAATAAACAAGTAGATTACTCCTAAATGAAGGAAATGGGCACAAAGTCCTTTGTATGCCAATTCTTCAGCTCCGTTGTAGTTAGATAAACCCAATCTTCAAATGCGACTTCTTTATCAGAATCACCCACGGCGTTGACTTCATGGCTCCCAATGCAGAGAGGTGGCTTTCCAGCACGAGCACACCTCAATTCCTTCTGAGCTTTGACAGTGAAGCCCAAACCAAACTTGTCTCCTTTAAATGGGATATCAAGGAGTTTCCCTCAAGTATCACAGTTTCCTTCTTCAATTTCCGCACAAGCATCCTTGACTGAAACCATCTTTAGTGTGGCCTTAACAACTTTGGGCTCATCAGAAGAACATTTGGTAGCAGCAATCATTGGTGGCATGACTTCAAAGGATTGACATGGGGTTTCAATGAATTCCCCATCCATCTCTATGCATTTGAATGAGTTAAGGTGACTTACCATAAACTCTTCTTCTCCACAGACGGTGACTATTCTTCCCTTGACTGGATATTTGAGTTTCTGATGGAGAGTTGAGGTTACTGCCCCAGCTTTATGGATCCATGGGCAACCCAACAGACAAGAATAGGTAGGATGAATATCCATAGTATAGAAGGTTGAGTTGAAGATTTGAGAGCCCAATTTGATTGGAAGATCTACTTCCCCATGAACAATCCTCTTTGATCCGTCAAATGCCCTTACAATGATATCGCTTGGCTTCAAGACTAAACCCTCACAGTCTAGATGGTCTAACGCCCCCTTGGGTAATACATTCAGGGAAGAACCAGTGTCGACTAGCACATGTGCTAAGGTAGTCCCTTTGCACTCGACAAAAACATGTAAAGCTTTATTGTGATTCTTACCAAGAGGTGTTAAGTCAGTATCTGAAAATCCCAAGCCATTATCAGCCGTCAGGCTAGCCACGCAATTCTCAAATTAGTCCATTGTTATCTCATGAGGGACATGAGCCTTTTTCAATAATTTGATTAATGTCCGAGCATGGGCGTCGGAACAAAGCAGCAATGACAACATTGAAATCTTAGAAGGGGTTTTCCCCAACTGTTCCACAATCTTGAAGTCTCTTCTCTTTATGATCTTCAATACCTCATCCATATCACGAGCGGAGGGCTCCCCATCAGCAACATCCTTTGAGGGTACTTCAATCACATCAGGCTCAACAACCTTTTCCTTCCCTCTTGTATCGATACTTGGCTTGGCAGCAGTAATGCCGATGGGCGTCCTTATAACAACTGGTGGCGAGATATTGGGTGAAAATATTCTCCCAGTCCTAGTTACTTTGCTTGAGCCATCTATGTTACTGACATTGTTATATTTTTCTTCTTTGATCTGGGCATCTTGTTTAATCCCATGATAGAACACCTCAACACCATAATTCCATGGTACCGCTTTGTTTGAAGAGTAGGGAATCGGTCTGGGATTGGTAATTATTAAGGGAGCGACAGTGGGTTCATTTGAAATCCTAATAGGACCTTTGGAAGTGATCCTAAGAGGCTTGTTTGAGATGGTGATAATGGAGAGGTCTTCACAGTTGTTAATCAAACTCTTGGAAAAAGGAGTCTTCTCAAATAGAATTTCGTGGTTATCCATCAGGCGTTGTATGCCTTTCTTCAGCCCTTCACATCCATTGAGTTGTCTTGTGCAGCACACACAGTCTTTTTCACAACCAGAGAAGATCCCTGCTTTCAATAGATTGTTCTTGATTATATTCAGCGGAGTAGTCAATTATTTAATAGAGGCAACAAAAATTTAATATTCATAACATTAACATTCTTGTCATGCTTCGGCATCAGAGCGGTAATTACATTCGGTGTTGGAGAAGGATCAAACTCAATAGTCTTGTTGTCAATCAAATCCTGGATTTTGTTCTTCAAGGCCCAGCACTGGTCAGTTTCGTGCTCGGGGCTGCTCGAGTGGTAAGCACACTTAGCGTTTGGATTATACTTTGGCGACGAGGTATCAGGGTTGGCAGGAGGATCGCACAATGTCACTAAATTAGTGTTGAGCAAATGTTGTAAGGCTTAAGAAAATGACATGCCTAACCTAGTAAACTGTCTTCTTGGAGTTTCAAAACGTTGATGATTTGCAGATGGTCTTGGAGTAAGAGTTGGATTGGAGATTCGGACGACATTTACAGACAGATGATCATTCTTCTTGGTATGGGCCCTTGCCCCGTACACATCATTGACTTCCTTTTTTGCAGCAAAAGGTTTCTTGATAGGATTGGAAGTGGAGTTAGACGCCACATAGATCTTCCCACTTTTTATGCCACTTTCAACTCTTTCACCGGTTAAGATCAATTCGGTGAAACCAGAAGAAGAGCAGCCAACCAACAGATTAAAGAAAGGACCAGATAAAGTGCCCATGAACATGTCAATGTGTTCCCTATCAGTCAAGGGTGGTTGGACCCTACTAGAAAGGTCTCTCCACTTTTGCGCATATTCCTTAAATCCTTCATTCTTTCCCATGGTCATATCTTGTAATTGAACCCTCATTGGCGCCAAGTCGGTGTTGTACTGATACTGATGGTAAAATGTAGTAGCTAAATCCTCCCAAGTATGGATACGGGATCCATCCAATTGATAAAACCATTCAAGTTGAGTTCCAGCCAAGCTCAATTGGAAAAAGTGAACCCAAATCTTCTTATCAGTAGTACGCGGCTGTATCTTGCACACATAAGATTTCAAATGGAGTTTTGGACAAGAAACCCCATCGTACTTTGCAAAGACTGGTATTTTGAATTTGTGGGGAATGATTACCCTAGAGATCAAACCCAAATCGTCAAAATCTAAACCAGGGACGGCTTGGATTTCAACAGCTTTCAATCTGTCTTCTAATTTCTTATATTTGATATCAGCGGGCGAATATTGCTCTTCTAAATAATCATCATCAGATACTTGATCATTGACATAGTCAGCCTGAGTACTCTTGACCTCGCCAATCCGGTTCTCGTCCTCTTCAGATGAGTCTCCTCCTACTGGGATTTGACGGACTGTCTCCTTGGACCTTCTACCCATGTTGAGTAGAGCTTTCTTCTTGGGCTTCTTCTTTACTTCCAGCAAATCCAACATGTCTTGCTTCCCCTTGGCTAGGACTAGTAGAGTTTCCTGGAACTAATAATTTTGTGCCTGGAGAACCTTTACAGTTTTCTCTAGATCCATCTTGTTGAAATAAACAGCAGAAAGATAAGGAAACCTGTTATGTGAAAACCTAGAATGTTATGATGTATGGAATATGTACATGCAAATGATTTCAAGGATCAACGAGATTTAAATTTGTATAGACAAAAGAAATGAACAAACGATAATTTTCATTAAACAAAACAAGAAAGATTACATCAGGCCTCTTGGGCTTACAAAATAACTTTCTAAGACAAAAAGACTGAACGCATCCTTTTCGGTGCAAGGTAAGTGTGGTACCCCAAATTTACCCTATCTCTTTATTTTTATCTAGCTTTGAACTTTGCAATCCATTTGCATCATTTTATTATTCAGTCATTTGCATATCCCGTATCTCAGGGAATCACGCGCTTTGGTTTAATGTTTTAGGGCGGTGCCCTCTTTATGTCTAATATTGTTTTGAGGTTTTCTTATCAGGTAAAAGGGGAACACATCTGGTTCTCGATTAATGGATCACAGAATGAATTTTGTTGTCATGTTGCAAGGTTGGTTCTCGCTTAAATTTATCAGAGCCAGGTTTAGGGTTTATTTCCCTATGTGTGCTAGTCAAGATGCTAGGGTTTTCAGATTTTTGGTTTCTGTGAAGATGTTTCTTTCGCCTGCCTTGAGGATGGCTCAAAGCTCAGTGCATTAGGTCAAAAATCTCACCTCCTCGCATTTCAAGTTTCTTCTTAAAGCCTCTAAGCCGTTGAGTCGAGAGTTTGAAGTTTGAATTAGCAAATGTGGAGTTCGAGCACTTCAGGAAATGAGGTTAAAGGTTCATGATAATCAAGACTTGTTTTTGTTGCTTAAGTTTCAAGTTATTGTGGGCTGAATGTCAAAGTCAGAGTTTTGTTCGAGAAGTGAGAGTGTGGTTCAGGCATGATTTGAAGATCAAGGTTCAAGCGACCGGTGTTTTGGGGTTCGAATTAATCAGTGGAATTAAATTCTTAAGCATTTATTTTGTTTGAGAGTTTGATTGGATTTTGAAAGATAAGACGCGTGTTTTTTTTGGAATACAAGTTATAACCATTATTCATGATTTCTTGAGATTTAAGTTACAAAGTTGAGATGTGCATTCGAATTATTCGAGAGGAAATCTTAGAATTCAAACAAATTCATGAGTCATTTGATTTACACAACAAGATTCATCATTGATAAGTTTGTTCTAATTTGTGCTCATTACATTTTTGAGACAATGTTACAAGGCATATTACAGTGTGAAATACAAATCACATTGGTTTGTTTACAAAAAAAAAAAGAGAAATAATTTGTGTTTCTTCAAGTCATTCGTCCTCGCCTTGGTATTTTCATCATTCAATCTCACTTTGGATCGTCCAATAATCGTGCTCATGAAACAAGAAAAAAGAAAAGTTAGTGATCAAACACATGGAAAAAATTCAAACAAGAATTATTTGATTAATGTCATCATAAGGGTTTGCGTTTGGAATCAGTCATGGAGTTATTTTTCATCATGGTTTATTTTCTCCCAATTGCAAATCACAAAAAGAGTTTTTCTCTTTGGTTCACAAAAAGGATAAAAGAAAAAAGATTGCAAATGTTTCCTGTTGCTAAAGCAAAAAACAGCATCAACCAAAACCAAAACAAACTGTCAAAACAAGCATAGCGCGCAGGCCAACAACAAGCATATCAGGCTAGCCAAATGCACAGAAGCAAAGCAGCAGCATAGCGTGCAGGCCAACAACAAGCATAGCAGGCCAAGGCAAAACATGCAGCAGGCAAGTCACAAGCAAGCATAACAGTGCACAAAACAAAGGCAACAGAACAGGCAACACACAGAAGTAAGGCAGCAAACAAAGCCAAGGGAGCATGGCAACCAACAAGCCAAAACAACAAGCGTAGCACACAAGTCACAAGCAAACATACAGCAGCATAGCAGGATAAATAACAAGCAACAAGTCAAAGGCTAACAAACAACCCAAACACCTTTATGTCATCATTTTCCACAAGAGGCAAACCCCTCATAACTTTAAGAAAAAAAGCAATAGCTTTACATCATTGAGAGGTAAGAGAGAGAAAGAAAAAACCTGCACATTGCTGTCCAACAAAACTATCAAAACCTGTTCAAAACTTGCACCAAATAGGTAAGCTAAAAGCAGCATGAAAAAGTGACCAAGCAAGATAGCAAAAGAGTTCAAAAATCATGCTATGGTTTCCCCCAAAAATCTTTTCTTTGGGATATATAACAGATGCCAAAACATACAGTGAGGGGGGTATAAAAAAACCAAAAAAAAAATAGTAGAAAGAATCATTGTTCATCACCTTCAAAATCTCTTTTCAAACTCACCCTGCATAGATATTTTTCACAGAAAAAAACCTCCCTCGTCAAACTTTATGCATTACCCCATTGTAATCCCACAGTAACTGCAATACTAACCTGCAATTTCATGTCACAACATAAACCAAACCATGAAACCATTAACAACCATTTAATCATCCAAACCAGGAATATAACCACCCACCTATTGCAACAATCATACTAACAGGTCCATTATTAAAATTACTGTGAATACTCCCTCCGATCTACTCAAACCTTGAGTCCGTCACAATTTCACCAAACTCAAGCAAATACTCATTCCATCTTGTTCAACATCCCTAAATCCTACTGATATATCACTCACGTATTTACACTTTATTCACTGATACCATACATGCAAGTCAAAAAACAGAATCACCACAACTCTAAAATGCAAAACAATTTCAAACAAAAGGAGAAGAATAAAGACGAAATCAAGTTTGTTTCAAGAGTAGAAAGGATTTGAACTCATCTCTTTTAGAACTCTGTCGGAGAGACTCCAGTAGCATCTCACCAAGGTGAGCTTATCATCATTCACACCGATGACCCATCAGCATCGCACAACCCACACCGTCGACACTCAACTCATGTTGTAGATCCGCTTGTAGACCACTACCGCAAATTAGAAACAAAATCGTGAGCCACCGCGCTGATGAAGACCAACGCTTTTTGATTCCGGTAACTCTAATCCATTTTTATATGATTCAATGATTTTGTCGTCTAAAGATATGCTGAATTTGTGAGAACTGATTTTATTGTTAAGAAGAAGAGAGATGGAGTTTTATTTACCGATGTTGCTCTTTCTTTGTTACGTTATGCTACATATATAAGTTATTTTTATTTAGTTCAATAAAACCAAAACCATGTGTCACCCAATGATGGGGTGTCTGTTGAATTTAGAAATAAGTATTAAAAGTAAGGTTAAAACGACAACCTTATTTAGTTGATGAGCGCGACGCCTCTTTGTTCCTCTTCCAATGCATTTTTTATTTTATTTATTTAGTTAATATTTATTATTAGGGTTTTAGTGATTTAGATCTTGGGCCCCTGGGCTTTAAAATTGATCACTTTACTTGTTATAACCTTCCTGTTTCTATTTATCACCTTTAATTTTAGTCACTTATTTGATTTAATTTATTTAGTTTGTTTATTTAAGTTAACTAGATTTAATTAATCATTTAATTTTTAAAAATACTCCAAACAATATACGTTTTCATTTTAATTAGTTTTTTTTTATTATTGATTGAAATTATCCACTTGTACATAACAAACAAATAGGTTTTAATTCCCCCACTTAACCTCTTCTTCTTTTATAATTAAAACTTAACATTCACAGATCAAAAATCCAAAAACACTCTTTTAATTATTACTCAAATTTATTCTAAAACTCGTAAAACACTCAACCAATCAAAACTCTCCTAACGGGCATGTTATCTCTGTTCTACCGCGATACCGGCTGTGCCTATTGCTAGAACACGTGCATTAATGTCGCCCACTAAAAAACACAAACAAACCAACCATTTTCTAGAGGAACTATGGTGTTATGATTCCTTCATTGGATACGTAGGCAAAGGATCGCAAAACCCTCACGAATGCAAAAATAAAAAACCATCCATTTCCCTTTAAGCAAGTATAGCTGTAGATAAATACACCCTTTAAGACAAACAAACAAAATGGATCTCGTTGAGTACAACGGATACGAGGGGTGCTAATACTTTCCCCTCGCATAATCGACTCTCTTACCCTTTATCTGGGTCGCAAGACCATCTTATCCATTCCCTTGTGGTTTTATCGATATTTCCCCTTCCTTCGGGATAAATAAAGTTCGGTGGCGGCTCTGTGTTTTCTGCCGGTGGTTTCAGCTGGCGACTCTGCTGGGGACCTTTAGCGAGTCTCTCCTAGTTTTGTTTATTTGTATTTTTGGATGTTTATTTATTTGCTTTATCTTGCTTTACTGTTTTATTTATTTTATTCTTTTATATATATTGCATATTTTGTTGTTACTCACATATTCTGGATACATTGTGATGTGGGGTTTGGTGATTACTTTTGATAAGTCCTAGGTTACAGATAGGATTAGGACGGGCGGTATAGTCATGTTAACTTTGAGGGAGTAATCCCGAAGAAGGAGGTATGAAAATCCCCCACTCAGTGGAGGTCCCCTTGAAAGTAGTGATGTTTACCGAGTAATCAGGAAGACGTCGTTGCTTTCGACCTGGGAACTCGAGAAGCTGAGGGCTATAGAACCATTAACCCATCTTGGCCTTTTAGGTGCAGTGCGGAGACTATAATGGAGTAATCCAGAAGTAGTCATCACACGATATTGCACTCGGACGAGTTTTTCCTGCGAATATTACTGATTACCAAGTAATTGGGACGTCGGTAATATCCAAAGGAAGAGCGTAGACTTCGATAACTCTTTAGAACCTTGTTCGGCAGGTGATAAACCCCTAGTACATACCTTGTGGATGGTTACTTTGACTCCATGCCTGTGACGTCAAACTTTTGACCCTGTTACTTTCAGCATGTGCAACAGACTACGCAATGGTTATCCAGAATATGTGGAGCTGAGACTTCATGCCATAGCATACCATGACATCATATCATCATGTATATATATCTCATATCTAGGGAAACCCAAAGACAAGTCTCGTTGATATAGCTTTTCAAAAAAGGAAATTTTAAAAAAGGATAGACGAGTCTTTGGGTCTCATTAGAAATGAAGATAAAGCATTCATCCATACTACCATGCATTCATTTTTCACAACAAAAACTCATTTGGGTCCCCTTTCTCAGAATCCAGTAAATAGCAAAGACGACTCATCCACATCCTTACCGTACCAGAGGCAACCAACAAAAGCTAATGGATCTTTTTGAAGAAAATCAGAATGCACTCCGTCGGGATATGGACACTATGGGTACTCGCATGGATCAACTCATGGAAACCCTTCATGCCGTGATTAAGGGTCAAGAAGAACTACACTAAAGTGTTGCCAAGCTTACTGCTGCTGCTCCTTCCACTTCTGATAATGGGAGAAATGATAATGAAAATGTTGAGACTCCTACTGGTGCTCCTAGGAATGATGTCGACGATCATCATGATGTTATTGATCTCGATGAACCCCAAGTAAACCTTGCTGTCGGGGTTGCCGAAACTGCGAAAATGTATAATGCTCTCGAAGAGCGACTTAGAGCCATGGAAGGTATTAAGGCTTCCGGATTCAATACTGTTGCAATGTGCCTCGTGCCTGGGGTAGTTATTCCTCCCAAGTTCAAAGTCCCAGAGTTTGACAAATACAAAGGCACTTCTTTCCCATAGACATATCTCTGTTCCTATTGTCGCAAAATGGAAGCCTATTCTGGAAATGAACCTTTGCTCATGCATTTCTTTCAGGACAGTTTGACCGGGGGATCATTAGATTGATATATACAATTGGAAAGATCTCATGTCAGCACTTGGGGAGAGCTTGCTGATGCTTTTTTGAAACATTACCATTACAATACTGCCATGGCTCCGAGTCGTACTCAGCTCCAAGGGATGGTACAAAATTCTGAAGAGTCTTTCAAAGAATACGCTCAGAGGTGGCGTGAACTAGCTGCAAGGGTCCAACCTCCTCTCTTGGATCGTGAGTTGATTGATCTGTTTATGGGTACTCTACGAGGCCCTTATCTCCAGCATATGCTCAATAGCACTTCTACTTCTTTCTCGGATATGGTCATTATTGGTGAACGTGTTGAGACGTGTATTAAGGCTGGAACGATTCAAGGTGTTCCTAATAATGCTAACAACAATGCATGCATTAATAGGAAACCATTTTCCGGTTTTGTCAAGAAGAAAGAGGGCGAGACTAGTGCCATCACCGTAAACCAAGGAAGAGCTCCCACATTTTCTCAAGTACGATTCCCTTATTTTCTTACACCTGCTGCTGTTCCCAACCAATTTGTTCCGCAAGTATATGCTGCTACAACTCCAGCACCCTGGATGGCCCAACAACGGCCTTTCTCTCCACAACCACATTATGTTTTGCAACAACAGTTTGCACCTCCTCCAACTTATCAACAACCGAATCAACATCTCCAAGGTCCGAGAGCTCCTCCAAGACAGAGAGCCCCTGAAAGAAGGTTTTATCTCATTCCCATGTTCTACGCTCAGCTTCTCCCACAGTTACTTGCTAGTCAAATGGTTCAATTGCGCAAACTCGGTCCATCGCCAAATCCTCTCCCTAGGGGATATGATAGTAATGCTCATTGTGAATTCCATTCTGGTTCCCTAGGCCATACAATTGAAAATTGCAGAGTTTTCAAGTGCAAAGTTCAAGATCTCATCGATGCAAAAGCCATCAACTTCAACCTTGTTGGTCCGAATATTCAAAATAATCCCATGCCTCCTCATCAAGGGGGAACAGTCAACGCTATTGAAGAAGTTAATGAAAGGGTTTTGGTATCAAAGGTTGATGAAATTAAGATATCTTTGAAAATTGTCAGAGAACATTTGTTGAAGCATGAAGTGCTACAAGAACTCTATGACTTCTACTTAACCTGTTCCTCCAAACCAGAAGAGTGTGATGAGTTGAAGATGGCCATCCAACAGTTGATCGATGAAGGTGTCTTACAGATAGATAAAGTATTCCGGGAAGAAGAGATTGATGTCCTGGAAATCCCCTACTATTCGAGAAGTTTTTCAGCCACCCCCAGTATTTCATTAACAATTCAGGTTCCTATTACCCCCACAATGATTCAAGCTCCTATTCCTCCTACAAGCAACGACTCGAAGGCAGTTCCATGGGAGTATAATGTAGTCTATATTCATGGAAAGAGGTATGAGTGCCCTCCAGTTGGTGACAAGAATATTACCAACATTGCGGGAACCAGCAACATGACTCGCAGTGGCCGAATCTTTTCTCCTCCACCACCACCTCCTAAGGAAACTAATAGTGAAACTCTAGCTAAGACCAAGGGAAAGCAAGTGATGGATAATTAACTCGAACCTTCTGTAGGACAAGAGGCGGAGCAACTTTTGAGAATACTCAAGCGGAGTGATTACAAAGTAGTGGACCAGCTCAACCAGACACCATCCAAGATTTCTATATTGTCTCTCCTTTCGTGTTCAGAGGCCCATCGCAACGCCTTATTGAAGACCTTATGTTTTGCTCATGTTACCCAAGACATCTCTGTGGGCCAGTTTGAAGGAATAGTCACCAATATTGCTGTGGGAAATTGTTTGGGTTTCTGCGATGATGAACTCCCAATTGAAGGCAGAGCCCACAATAAAGCGCTGCATGTTTCTATGAAGTGTTTGGACACTGTTTTATCTCGAGTTTTGGTGGATACAGGTTCTTCACTCAATGTGATGCCTAAGGTTACCTTGTTTAAGCTGAATATGGAAGGAGTAATGATGAGGCCCTCCACTCTAAATGTTCGAGCGTTTGATGGTTCGAGAAGATCGGTGGATGGAGAAGTGGATTTGCCTATCAAGATTGGTCCCCACACTTTCTATTTGTCATTCTATGTTATGGAAATTCGTCCATCCTATACTTGCCTTTTGGGTCGTCCATGGATTCATGTAGCAGGAGCTGTGACATCTACGCTTCATCAACGCCTGAAGTTCATTGCGAATGACCAAGTTGTCGTCGTTTACGGAGAAGAAGACATACTGATTAATAATCTGACTACCTACCGTTATGTGGAAGTGGAAGGCGAGGTACAAGAATTGACCTTTCAAGCTCTGGAGATTGTTACTGTTGACAAAGTCCCCATCGTGGAATGTAAGAAGTCTGGGATACCCCTGGCCTCTTTGAAGGATGCCAAAGTCCTCATAGAAGCAAGACCTCCCCATGACAGTTGGGGAAAATTGATTGAAGTTCCAGAGAAGAAAGATCGTTTTAGTCTTGGGTATCAGCCATCATCCTCCGTGAAAGCTGGTTGGGTTCCTCTCAAAGGACAGCAGGTTCCCCCAATTTCTGAAGTGTTCGTCAGTGCCAGTGTAAGCAAAGAAGGACAGGTGCTCTCCACAGATGCTGAAGGTGACGATAAGGATATTTCAAGATTTATCTATCAAGTTGCGCCGGACCAGGAGCTCAGCAATTGGACTGCCATGGACATCCCCGAAGTTGTTTTCCTTGATGTGTAATTTTTTGTTCCCATTTTAAGTCATATGTCCTGCCCAAGGCATACTGACAGCTTGTAGAAGGGCCCCATTATGTTTCAATCTTCGTTTAACATTGAATGAAAAATCGCACTTTCGCATACAATTTTGTTCTCTGTCTTTTCTTTTACTTTTTCAAAATAAAAATGGCAATACTTTTCTTTTCATATTCTAAATATTATTTTGCACTTTCTAAAAATAAAACATAAAATCATTGATCATGCAGATTCGTCTCGGACTCTGTTGGAAATGATAATGCTATGGCTCCTTATATCCTTGAGAATTCAGTTGATTATGCTAACGAAGATAATGAGGAAGATTGTGAAGTCCCTGAAGAACTATCCAGGCTCTTGAGACAGGAAGAGAAGGTCATCCAGCCGTATCAAGAAGAAACAGAAGTCGTCAATCTCGGTACTGAAGAGGTAAAGAGAGAAGTCAAGATAGGGGCCGCCTTGCAAAGTGAAAAAGAGAAGGGGTTGATTGAATTGCTTCAAGAGTATGCTGACATCTTCGCCTGGTCGTATGAAGACATGCCCGACTTAGACGTTGATATAGTAATGCACAGATTGCCTCTCAAGCCAGAATGTCCTCCTGTAAAGCAAAAACCAAGAAGGACCAGACCCGACATGGCCTTGAAGATCAAAGAAGAGGTTCAGAAATAGCTCGAAGCAGGTTTCCTATCTGTGATAAATTACCCGCCTTGGATCGCTAACATTATGCCCATACCTAAGAAGGATGGTAAGGTACATATATGTGTTGATTACCGAGACTTGAATAGAGCAAGCCCGAAGGATGATTTCCCGTTGCCTCATATTGATGTATTGGTTGATAACACTGCTCGGTCTTTGTTGTTTTCCTTTATGGATGGTTTCTCTGGGTACAATCAGATAAAGATGGCTTCGGGGGACATGGATAAAACAGCTTTCACAACTCCTTGGGGTACCTTTTGCTATAGAGTCACGCCTTTTGGTCTTAAAAATGCTGCGGCGACATATCAGCGAGCTATGGTGACTCTCTTTCACGACATGATCCATAAAGAAGTCAAGGTGTATGTGGACGACATGATTGCAAAGTCACAGACTGAGGAAGAACATTTGGTTCATTTGAAGAAGTTGTTTGATCGTTTGCGAAAGTTCAGGTTAAGGCTCAATCCCAACAAATGCACCTTTGGGGTTCAATCGGGCAAGCTACTTGGTTTTATCGTGAGTCAATGAGGAATTGAAGTAGATCCAGACAAAGTAAAAGCAATACAAGATATGTCGGCGCCTAAAAATGAGAAGGAAGTACGAGGTTTCCTTGGAAGGTTGAATTACATAGCCCGGTTCATTTCCCATCTTACTGCTACCTGTGAACCCATCTTTAAATTGTTACACAAGAATCAGGATGTCTGTTGGGATGAGAGTTGTCAAGAAGCTTTCGAGAAGATTAAGCAGTATCTTCAAGAACCACCAATACTCATACCACCAGTTCCCGGGAGACCTCTCATTATGTATTTGACTGTGCTTGAAGGATCTATGGGTTGTGTGCTTGGACAACATGATGATACTGGACGAAAAGAATACGCCATTTACTATTTGAGTAAGAAGTTTACTGATTGTGAATCGAGGTATTCCTTACTTGAGAAGACTTGTTGTGCTCTTACATGGGCAGCCCGATGCTTGAGGCAGTATATGTTGACACATTCTACACTTCTGATATCTAAGATGGACCCGATAAAGTACATCTTCGAGAAACCAGCACTTACAGGAAGATTGGCTCGGTGGCAAATGCTTTTGTCTGAGTATGACATCCAGTACGTCATACAAAAGGCCATCAAAGGTAGCATTCTTGCTGATCATCTCGCTCACCAACCATTGGAAGAATATCATCCCATGAATTTCGACTTTCCAGATGAGGGTATTATGAAACTTGATGACAATGAAGGACCTGAACCAGGGGAGCAATGGACTCTCACGTTCGATGGTGCGTCAAATGCTATGGGTCATGGTATTGGGGCAGTTCTGACCTCTCCACGCAACACTCACATACCTTTCACTTCCAGATTATGTTTTGATTGCACGAATAATGTCGCTGAGTACGAAGCTTGTGTGATGGGCCTTGAAGCCACCATTAATTTGAAGATCAAGATCCTTGAAGTTTATGGGGACTCTGCCTTAGTGATACATCAAGTACGGGGTGATTGGGATACACGACACCCTAATTTAGTTCCATACAGGGAATACATAATTGAGTTGTTGCCCGCTTTCGATGAGGTCACCATTGAGCACATTCCTAGAGAAGCGAATCAACTGGCAGACGCTCTGGCCACTTTAGCAGCAATGTTCAAAGTCAATTACCTGAATCATGCACCCAGCATAAGGATTTGTTGTTATAAGGAGCCAACACATATTTTCCCTGCTCATTGTCTCACAACTGAAGATGTATCAGACGAAAGGTCGTGGTATTTCGACATCAAAAGATATCTTGAGAAGCAAGAGTACCCCGAAGGTGCTACGATTTGTGACAAGCAGACTCTCAGAAGGTTGGCGTCTAAGTTTTTATTGTCAGGAAACATTCTGTACAAGAGAAACTATGATTCAGTTCTGCTCAGATGTGTGGATAGACACGAAGCAGAATCCATTATACAAGAAATACACGAGGGCTCTTTTGGGACTCATGCCAGTGGGCATTCCACGGTCAAGAAAATCCTACGAGCGGGTTATTTTTGGATGACGATGGAAAGTGACTTTTGTGTATATGCCAAAATGTGCCACAAATTTCAGGTTTACGCAGATAGGATACATGTTCCTCCCACTCCTTTGAACGTGATGACTTCACCATGGCCCTTTGCAATGTGGGGCATCGATATGATTGGATGCATCGAGCCGAGCACTTCAAATGGACACGGGTTTATCCTTGTTGCTATTGACTACTTCACCAAGTGGGTGGAAGCGGCTTCGTACAAGAATGTGACCAAGCAAGTTGTCACTCTTTTCATCAAAAGAGAGATCATATGCCGGTATGGAACTCCTAACAATATCATCACTGATAACGGGTCAAATCTCAACAACAAGATAATGAAGTAAATGTGTGAAGAGTTCAAGATCGAGCACCATAACTCATCACTCTATCGGCCAAAGATGAATGGGGCAGTTGAAGCCGCTAACAAGAACATAAAGAAGATCGTCCAGAAAATGGTGAGAACATACAAAGATTGGCATGAGATGTTGCCTTTTTCCCTGCATGGCTATCGAACTTTGGTGTGTATTTCCACTGGGGCAACTCCGTTTTCACTAGTCTATGGTATGGATGCGGTACTCCTGGTCGAAGTGGAGATTTCTTCCTTAAGGGTTCTGATGGATACTAAACTTGATGAAGCAGAATGGATTCAAACGAGACTCGACCAACTCAATCTCATCGAAGAAAAGCGCCTGGCAGCCATTTGTCACTGTCAGTTATACTAACAGCGTCTCAAGAGGGCATTTGACAAGAAGATTCGGCCTCAAGAGTTCCACTCAGGTGACCTGGTATTAAGAAAGATTCTCCCAATCCACACTGATCCAAGAGGCAAGTGGACTCCCAACTATGAGGGATCATACATCGTGAAGAAAGCTTTCTCAGGAGGTGCTCTAATCCTGACAAATATGGATGGGGAAGACGTTCCACTTCCAGTCAATTCAGACTCAGTCAAAAAAATACTACGCATGAAAGGACCCGCTAAGTCGAAAACCCGAAAGGGCGGCTTAGGCAAAAATTAGGGCTAAAAAAAAGAGAATAATCCGCTAATTCAAAAACCCGAAAGGGCAGCTTAGGAAAAAATGGGTGTCTTGGTGGATTGAAAACTCGAAAGGGCGATCGAGGAAAAAATTAGGGACAAAAAAGTGAGAGACTGCAGTCTGAAGATTCTTCACGTACACCCTTGTTGTACCCCAAAATTTGCCCTCGCATTTTTCCCCAAGAAATCACAACTTCAGGCTTTTCCTGATTTTTCAGATTGGCTCAAGAATCGGTCAAACAGACTTTTCTCGTCAGTCAGACAAAATTAGGGTTTTCATTGGTTTTCATGGCTCTGGAATAATTCAAACAGTTTGTTTAAGGGTTTGGTTGATTTTGGCTCAGCTTCGATCAGGCGAACGCTTCTTTGACATTTGGCCAAGAATTAGGTTTTTTGTGCGCGCATTCTCAGAAAGATTTAAATTCTACAGTGCTTTTTAAGTTATGTTGAGATGCGGATTGAAACATTTGGATTGAGTTCGCATTGTGTGATTAAATCAGTGAAAGGATGCATTTGGATTGAACTTGCAAGGTTTGATTAAAGTCAATAAAAGGAAAATATGTCTGGACAGTTGTTGTGATTGACTGTGCTTTGCTTTGGATTTGTGAAGCACCAGATTTATTAGTTGATCGATGCTGAAACATTGTTTATTTAATTGTTTATTATTCTGAGTTTAGATAATTGGAATTTATTTCCATTTATTATAATTTTTAGAATTATAAATAATAAAATAAATAATTGAAAAGGATAAAAAGAATTAATTGGATAAAAAGAATTTTTATTTCATCTTTAAATATTTGTTACAAATTATTATGTAAATACAAGTATTCATTTACACGGTATTTATAATAATAATAGTTACAATAATTAAATTTAAAATAAGACTATCCTAATTTTTTCTAAATCTTCAATTCTTCATTCTTCATCTGTTGCTAAATCCTCTCCATTTAATTTTCATCTACAAACAAAAGAAAGAAGTCAATTGCAGATAAATAATTAAAAAGCAGACAATTAATTTGGGCTCATCATTAAAGGCAACTGACTGGGATCAGTTAGCCCTTTCTGCAAATCACGGGATTTCTCCCGGTTCACAAAAAGGGATGAATATTGCTCGCTGAACAGAAATGCACAAAGTTGAAATTCACAAGTCAAATTTGTCAACCCACTGCATAGTTCAAAACCAACAGCATATGCAAAGTACAAAGTCCAAAGGCAAAAAGAATGGCCTAACTAAAGTCACAAGCTGCCAAAAAAAAAAGCTGTCAAAAGATATCAAAGTATCAAAAGGTACAAGATACAGCACAAAGTATGGAAAAGAGAAGACAAATATGCAGAGTTAAACTACATATGCAAGCAAGCATAGTTCATTTCATCATATCCCAGTGTTGCCTTTTCAGAGCAAAGTACAAGCATAAACATATAAAATACTTAAAGCTGTACTGGAGAGAGAAGAAAGAGAGAAAAGAGGACAGGTTTGCAGGCTTAGGCATGAAAAAGAGAAATATAAAACTAACTGCAATAGAACAGTAGAAGGGGGCAGAGATAAAAGAGATATCAAAAAGAAATCACAAAGATAACTGAGAGCAACCTGATAAACCAGTGCACATAACACCAAACAAAAAGAACCTGAACCATCAAAAGCCCTTAAGCCTGACCAAGCAAAAGAAGCATCAAGCTTCAAAACCTGCTAAAGCCTTGACCTTATCCAAGAAAACCTTGAAACATCAAGCATCCTGCCCAAACCTGTGTTGCTAAACCAAAGCATCAAAAATATCCAAACAAAAAACTAGTAAGCTCATTACCAACCCCAATCTGCATATAGCTTCATAAACCCCCATAAGCCTCCCCAAGACAAGAATCTGTCAAAAACCTTCCAGTCTCCAAGCCTAAAACACCATCAACCTGCCAAACCCTCCAGTATCTCAACAACCAGTAAGGCCATAACTAAAGCCTGAAGCATAAACCAGTGGAGCCTGTCAAGACCTCACAAGCCTAAAACCTGTGAAACCTTGTCAAGCCTAAAACCAGTCTCCAGGCCCAAAACCTGTACCTGTTTCAAACCTTAACCCCTGTCAAAACAGTTAACAACATAAACAAAAGCCATATATCAGTCAAGAAGCCCCACAAACCTTACCATTCAAAAACCCTTAGCCATGCCAAAACTGAAGCCTAAAAAACAGTAAACCTGTCAAAAGGCCTCCCAAAACCTTACTTATCCAATGGCCTGCTGAAACCATCAAACATAAATAAAAGCCTAGGCATTTCAAACCTTCCAAACTAAAGCATTCAAAGGCAACACGAAGGGGCCCTCAGAGGAAGCCTCATCACAAGGCAGGCGTCCAGGCAACCAGAAAAGAAGGAAAAGAAGCATACAAGGTTGCAAACATAAGGCAACACAAAGCCTCAGAAAGATTTCTTCATAGGCAAATCATACAGCATCAGGCAACTCAAGGCATCAAGGCAACCAGAGGAGAAGAGGAAAAGAATCAAATATACTCAAAGGCATCAAGCATATTCAAGCATACTAAGCAAGCAACGAGGCAAAGAAAGAAGAGGAAAAGGCAAGCGTTTCAAAGCATATTCAACATACAGTAAAAGAACAAGAAGAAGAAAAGAGGCGATGCAAAAGGTTCTCAGTTATTCATCATTAACCTAAAGAGGTGAAAATACAAAGGTACCAGGAAGGGCTAGCTTCGTCATCACCGTTTCCCTCGCCGTCCGGCCCTCCACGCACCTCCGGTCCACCTCTTCTCCACCTCCAAGGCTAGAGGTATAATCCCATCCCCTTTCTCCTTTCACAAAAACAACAGCATTTGATCCGAATCAGTAAGCAAAAAAAAAAAACATATGAGATATAAACTGAAACCCTAACGCGAGTGATTAAGGATTCGTTACCTTGTACAACACCGCTGGAGCAATCGTTGGAGGGAAAAGAGGTGGAGGCTGCACCGGTGGCCATTGGGCGAAGAAGGAAGCTCAGGCGAAGGTGGGAGAACGAACAAAGAAGACGAAGAGCAAGTGAGCGGCGCGCCTCTGTATTGCAAACCCCAATCCGTTCCAAATGAACAAAAGCCATCAAACCCTAAAAACAATTGTGAGAAGCATCTTGGGCCTTGCCCTCCAATCGCGCCTAAGCCCGTTTTGTTTGTTCTGGATGCACCCCCCCCCCTTTTCTCTATCATTCTGATTAATCCATTTGGGCCCAAACCTCCCTTAGCCCATGTTCTTTTGTTTTTAACACAACTAACCTTTTTATCATTTAATTAACTTTTCTTTTACTTATCTTTTATTAATGTGATTTAAACTAATAACTAATATCTTTTTTTTTGTTAAATAAAATAATACCCTTTTTTTTAAATATTATTACTTGTTACATTTTTTAGAAAATATACAAACATCAATTCTTTCCTAAATTTGAAACATTTTTCTTTTCCCTTTTATACATAAAAATATTTATTAAAATACATTAATACATGAAAAATGGAACTTAAAACCTTTTCCTTTCTTTTATTAAAATTTTCTTATTTGTACATATTAAACAAAAATATGAAAATACAAATTTAAATCAAATGTGTACATAATACAAAAACAAATACATACTTAATAGTTACATTAAAATTCACATCTCAAACTTGTAAATACATACACTTACACATTTACAATACACAAATACATTTACATTACTCTTATACGCATTTGCTTATCTTATACATTGATATACTTACATATTACATTTGCGCAGTTCGATTGGGTTGTAAATTATTTGGACACTACATTCCTAAAGTCTCATCCCCATTTGTAAATTTGTACCCCCACTCCCGGATACTGTTTGTAATAGCGTAGACTTTAAATTCTCGCAATTTATCGCTTTCAAAATATACCATGGTTAGACCTAGGGTTTGTATGTACATAAAATCAAACGCTAGATAACCTAATACAAAGACAAATACATGAAATCAATACGCAATCACACTTGCACCCCCTAGGGTAATCCCACATGTTGCCTTCCAAAATGGGCCATGCTTGCACGTCGAGTTTCTTTGGCAAAACAAATTCAAATGATCATAAGTCCCTCGATGACGCTTTTGAAAGTCGCCTATCAAAATGATCAAGTCCCTTCAAGTAAAATTGCCAAAGACACTTGGCACCATTGCATTTATGGTCCATACGATGACCCGCGTCCGTCCCGTTAAACTTCCTAAACGCAAGATTGTCCACCAAATTCAATGGTGGAACAAAATTGTTAAAAAGGGTTGAAAACATAGAGAAAACCTTTGAGTACAATAGGGGTAGACAAAACTCTTAGTTACTTGAGATCAACTTGCAAAAACACTTGCCTTCTTTTCAAAAACCACACTCCACAAACACTTTCAAAACAAACTCTTTGAAACATCTTTTCGAAAAGACACACACCGTTGTATATACTCAAACACGAGTCATTACAATGGTTGCCGAAACAAAGGCGTCTATTTCAAAAAAACATTTTCAAAACACACACATACACCCCAATTTCAAGCAATCGAAAATCAAGGCAAGTGATCTAAAAACCAAGTAACTAAGAGCCCATGGATAACCATGGATAGAAAGGGTTCTAATACCTTCCCTTTTCATAATCTACCCCCCGAACCCACGAAATATCTCAAAAGGTTTTTGCTGTGCTTTTTAACCTTTCCTTTAGGATAAAATAAAAAGTCGGTGGCGATTCTTGCTCAACCGAACAAGTGCGAATACAAACGCAAAACTCAAGCCAGTTCTCCCACCGTATCACAGAACTGGCGACTCTGCTGGGGATTCTGCTTAAAAGTGGGGTTACCTTAGGGTTTAAATCACATTTGTTTTCAATTGATTGCTTTGTTTGCTTTTACATTTGTGGGCTTTGCATCGGAGTTTCATAGATCCTAACCCGGATCTGGGAAATACCCTTTTAGGTAGCATAATCTGTGAGGGACCTGTCCGGCGTAGACCGACATGGGTGAAGCAGTGGCTACGTTGGTGTGGCACCTTAGTCTGTACCAATATCCCTTGTGTTGCAACGAGGAGAATATGGGTCTTCTAAGGAGTCATCAAACACCAACCGACCTTAGAACCCTAAATTGACCCAACTTGGCCATTAGAACAGTAGCAGTATGCTACACTCATTGAGGCTAAACTCTCGCGATGGTTCCGGCCGCAAGAAAAGATAGCGATGCTGGAGTTATGACCGATTGAGGGTAGTCAATGATTTGAGATCCTCTAGAACCCGGTTACTTTTAATAGGACAGGTTTTAACCAACGAAACTGAAAGAGGGTAGTACCTGAACCTCATGTAAGCCTAAACCTAAGGACTTGTTTGCTTTGTGTGAATATGTTTGTCTGTATATACACTCACTTGCTTTTTGCATACATGTACATAACATCATGACATCATACCATAGCATTTTCAATAACCTTTTCAAGGATCTTGAGGGTCTGTTGACGCAGGGGTACGTTGAACCAGACGTCTACCAAGGGGCAATAGGTTTCTCCTCTAACCAATGCCAATCAAAGATCAAGTGAAACAACTTGAATCAGGGGCTATAACCCACTTGACATGGTGAGCTTGATTCTCGTGGAAAGACATCCACCAGTGCACAGTTCTCCAATCAAAGATCAGAGTTCAACCTCTAACATTCTCCTGTGTTTACCCCAAGAGATCCTTGAAAGCATGCATCCGCATATCATGCATTGCATTTTGACAGTTTTTCCTTTTTCAGGTTTCCTTACTCTCATACTGTTTATTTCAGTAAGAGATGGCTCTAGAAAGGTCTGTCAAAGACATCCAAGACCAGACTGCTCAGCTGCAGGAAATATTCCTGAACTTGTCTCTGGGGCAAGTGAAATGAAAGCTCTCCTCACAAAGGGCTTGGAGAATTCGAACAATGCCAGGAGTGATCAGCTTGCGGAGCTGCAGTTTGATCTGGCAACATTGAGGATCCAAGTGATGGGACAGTTGGTGGGCCAGATGGCTCTCATCCAAGACCTGTCTCAAAGACAAGAGGAACTCAGATTCTCGTCCGCCAACTGCTTCAAAACAACCAATTGGGGAAAACATCTGAGGTTGAAGAGCAAGTCACCGCTCAGCCTCCATCCACTCAAGAAGACAAGGGGAAGGCTCCTTCGCTTGCTTCAGGGTCACAAGCCCATCAACAACCTCTCCAGCGTCAACAGGGTAATCGGCGTAAGTAAGAAACGTCGGGAAGACAGTTCACGGAGACTGAGATACCATCTTTCTTCATACTGAAGCGCCTGTTGGAGGTCAACCTGCTTAATTTAAGGGATCCTCCTCGGAAGCTCAATACCTCCTCTCCTAACTATCGTCCCGATGCATTCTGTGTTTACCACTCCTACAGCCCGGGACACGACACCAACGACTGTTGGGCCTTGAAGAACAAGATTCAAGATCTGATCGACATTGGAGTGCTAGAATTCATGCCAGACAGAGAGATGAAAATCTTCCGTTAAGGAGTTCTCCACCTGGAGTGACAAAGCTCAAGCTGAAAGACTTTTGCTTCATTTTGAATTTTCAAAGTTGTAATTTCTTTTGTTAATCAAACAATTAACTGTTGATGTTAAACTCTGTTTCATTAATGCATTGTATATGTTTGTCTTGAATTCATCCATTCGTTTTCACTACTCTTGTGCTTTCTTTATGATATTCGACTCTTGATAAAAGGCTACAAGCCTTTAGAGGGAGGATGACGAAACAATAACATAATCTCATACAATATGCTTTTGAACAGACCTTGCTGATGATGTACAGGCATTTCTTTCAAACCCCAAACACTGGAGTTATAAGGAAGATAATCCCTAGTCAACCCCTTCGAGCCAAAGAAGTAGGAGTTTTCTGTTTCTAAATAATCAAAACCTTTGATATAAACCTGGGGAAGGGTAGGGTCTCAGTTAATTCAAAGAAAATGCGCATTAAAGTCGCAAACTCTCAGTTCGTAACACAACGAACGATGTCAAAAAAGAAAGCATTCCTTTGGAATCAAAAGACAAGGGTGGTTCCCTATCAAATAGACAGTCAATCTCTCAAAAGAGAAAAAGCCCACTGAGCCAAAACCTGTAAAGGAAGCTCAAGAAAGCTGGGGCATCCCGCTGACTGTAATCTCGAAAATGGGAACAGTCAAGGAAAAGTTAGGGATAACAAATCAAAATCAAAATAGTGAGGTCATTACAAATCCTCAATAACATGAAAAATGTTGAAAAAGAAAAAGGAGATGATGACTGTCTCCCCAAATTCAACTGGTGAACCATCGCCCAAAAGTCGTTCCAAACTCAAAACAGAGTGCAACGCACAATTAACTGAGCTTAGGTGTGAAGAACATCACGAAGAGCGGGTGGGTACAAATATGCTTTGAGCCTTTATCCTTTGTTTCTTAAACCGTGAACCAGGCCACGTTACAACCCTTTAAAAGTCCTAATTGAAGCATGGTTTAGTTCGAAAGCATACTGTTTCAAAAGGTATTCTGACTCCTGTAAGGCTTTGCTCTAAAATCTTGTGTTGACTTGTCTTATAAAAAAGTTTTCTGCTAAAAAACGCATTTTTCAAAACTTCAAGACAAACATAAACTTTGCATTGTTTGAATATCATTGTCTGCATTTGGCTTTTTGTTTGACAGCGAAGAAACGCATACAGCGAATGTTCGGAGGAACGAAAACTCTCTCAGTGAACAAAATCATTTCAAAAGGATGACACTTCCAACGACAAATCTCCTATCAACAAGGGGCGTGACATGGCACCATCCAGTTAACCTGGGGCAGTCCAGTTAAAGTTTCAATAGATCTTTCAAAGTTTAGTTAACCTGGGGCAGTCCAGTCAAGGTTTCGACAGATCTTTCAAAGTTCAGTTAACCTGGGGCAGTCCAGTCAAGATTTCAGGAAATCTCTCAATCCGCAGAGTAATCTGATTCGAGACTCCTTCATCACCACTTGGGGCATTCGAATGTCAAAAGTGTTCAACATTTCCTTCATCACCTGTTGGAAGATACGGTCCAGATGTGCTCCAGACACGGTTGCCTTTCTGTTACCTTTCTTAAGTTCCAGATCAACACCTGTAACAAGCCAGGAAAATATCTGTGAACGACCGATTGTGGATCAACACTTGTAACAAGCCAGGAAATCATCTACATGAAGAGATTAGAGAGCAACACCTGTAACAAGCCAGGGAACCATCTTTCTTTCTCAGGTCAGAGATCAACACCTGTAACAAGCCAGGACAATATCTCCTTGACCAACTTTTCTTAAGTTCCAGATCAACACCTGTAACAAGCCAGGAAAATATCAGTGAACAACCGATTATGGATTAACACCTGTAACAAGCCAGGAAATTATCTACATCACCACTTGGGGCATTCGAATGTCAAAAGTGTTCAACAATTCCCTCATCACCTCAGAAGATTGATATAGTTCAAGATGTGACCCAAGATTTGGCGACATTCTATAACTCATTCAGATTTCATTCCAGATATAGTTCAAGATGTGACCCAGATTTGGAGACATTCTTAACTTATTCCAAACTTCATTCTAAGATATCGTTCCGGATGTGACCCAGAGATGGAGACATTCCGCAACTTAATCAAGATCCAGATATAGTTCAAGATGTGACCCAGAGATGGCGACATTCTATAACTCATTCAGAATTCATTCCAGATATAGTTCAGGATGTGACCCAAGACCTGGCGACATTCTATAACTCATTCCGAGATTCCTTCTAGATATAGTTCAAGATGTGACCCAAGATTTGGCGACATTCTATAACTTATTTAAGATTTCCTTCTAGATATAGTTCAGATGTGACCCTGATTCGGCGACATTCCGCAACTTATTCAGATTTTCATTCATGATATAGTTCAAGATGTGACCCAAGATTTGGCGACATTCTATAACTCATTCAGAATTCATTCCAGATATAGTTCAAGATGTGACCCAGAGATGGCGACATTCTATAACTCATTCAGGATTCATTCCAGATATAGTTCAAGATGTGACCCAGATTTGGCGACATTCTATAACTCATTCAAGATTTCCTTCTAGATATAGTTCAAGATGTGACCCAAGATTTGGTGACATTCTATAACTTATTCAAGATTTCCTTCATGATATAGTTCAAGATGTGACCCAGAGATGGCGACATTCTATAACTCATTCAGAATTCATTCCAGATATAGTTCAGGATGTGACTCAAGACTTGGCGACATTCTATAACTCATTCCGAGATTCCTTCTAGATATAGTTCAAGATGTGACCCAAGATTTGGCGACATTCTATAACTTATTCAAGATTTCCTTCTAGATATAGTTCAGATGTGACCCTGATTCGGCGACATTCCGCAACTTATTCAGATTTTCATTCATGATATAGTTCAAGATGTGACCCAAGATTTGGCGACATTCTATAACTCATTCAGAATTCATTCCAGATATAGTTCAAGATGTGACCCAGAGATGGCGACATTCTATAACTCATTCAGGATTCATTCCAGATATAGTTCAAGATGTGACCCAGATTTGGCGACATTCTATAACTCATTCAAGATTTCCTTCTAGAAATAGTTCAAGATGTGACCCAGAGATGGCGACATTCCGCAACTCATTCAGAATTCATTCCAGATATAGTTCCAGATGTGACCCAGAGATGGCGACATTCTGCAACTTATTCAGATTTTCATTCATGATATAGTTCCAGATGTGACCCTGATTCGGCGATATTCCGTAACTTATTCAAGATTTCCTTCCAGAAATAGTTCAGATGTGACCCAGATTTGGCGACATTCTATAACCTATTCAGATTTGTTTCTAGAGATAGTTCAAGATGTGACCCAGAGATGGCGATGTTCAATAACTTATTCCAGACTAACACCTGCAGCCATCAGAGGACTCTCGCAATCCCCAGCCAGAGAACCTTCCGGAAGCTAACTCCACTCAGAGTCAAGTTTCATTATCCCCAGCAAAGCTAAAACTTCCAACTATCAATCCCCAAGCAGATTGAAGACTCTCATTCTCATTTCCTCACAGAATATTCGAATATTCTCCGGTGAAGATCTCCTCAAGACAGGAATTCCCCAGTAGTTTGGCATACAACCCAAACTTCTGATTTCCCCAACAGTGGTCCCAAGACTTCATTTTTAACAATCAAAGATTCTTGCCCTCCACAGCAGCAGCCAAGGAGTTGTTCTCCCCGGCAGCAGTCAAGATTCTTTTATCTTCAGTCATCCAGGATTCATCTATCCTCCGCAAGACATCTCATCAGCTTACATGCGCATTCATCACATTCATATCATAAACATTGGTGTAACATACATTGCATCATGCATCATGACATTACATACAACTAACTCTTTACCTTTTCAGGTAAGATCAGTCGACAGGCAAAGATCATCTTCCGAGATTCTTTTCTAGAGATAGTTCAGATGTGACCCAGACATGGCGACATTCTGATACTTATTCCAGATTCACTCAGAGACAGTTCAGATGTGACCCAGACATGGCGACATTCTGATACTTATTCCAGATTCACTCAGAGACAGTTTAGATGTGACCCAGACACGATGACATTCTGATACTTGTTCCAGATTCATCCAGATGCAGTTTTACACGGACTCATCATCAGGAAACCCTACACCGGTTCCTCCTTCAGACTTCTGAAAATAGTTCACGAATTCTTCCCAACACCGGATGTTAATCTATCACTTGTTCAGATGCAACTTCTTCACGGACGCTTCCCAACAACGGAGGCTGCTTCAACCCCTGAAAACAGTTTATAGATTCTCCAAACACGGATGTCAATCTATTACTTGGTCAGACCCCCAGCTCAGAGATGTTCCAAAACATGGATACCTTTCTGGCACTCGTCCGCTCACCAGTGACATACAGTTCAACAAACATCTTCCAGATGGCATCTATAAGTCCATTCTCCTCAACAAACATTTATAAATGGTATCTTTAAGCCCATTTCCATATGGCATCTATAAGCCCATCCTCCTACCAGCAGTCACCAGGTGGCATCTTTAAGCCCATCACCAAATGGCATATGTAAGCCCATTCACCTCTACCATCACATTACCGAGTGCAAATTTTCTGGGCACTCTAGTGTCCAATCTTCTTTTACCCTCGAGTCGCGAAAGGCAAACTTTCCAATCTAACTCTTCAGGTTCAAGAAGATTGAACAGGGGCAACTGTTGTACCCCAAAATTTGCCCTCGCATTTTTCCCCAAGAAATCACAACTTCAGGCTTTTCTTGATTTTTCAGATTGGCTCAAGAATCGGTCAAACAGACTTTTCTCGTCAGTCAGACAAAATTAGGGTTTTCATTGGTTTTCATGGCTCTGGAACAATTCAAACAGTTTGTTTAAGGGTTTGGTTGATTTTGGCTCAGCTTCGATCAGGCGAACGCTTCTTTGACATTTGGCCAGGAATTAGGTTTTTTGTGCGCGCATTCTCAGAAAGATTTAAATTCTACAGTGCTTTTTAAGTTATGCTGAGATGTGGATTGAAACATTTGGATTGAGTTTGCATTGTGTGATTAAATCAGTGAAAGGATGCATTTGGATTGAACTTGCAAGGTTTGATTAAAGTCAGTAAAAGGAAAATATGTCTGGACAGTTGTTGTGATTGATTGTGCTTTGCTTTGGATTTGTGAAGCACCAGATTTATTAGTTGATCGATGCTGAAACATTGTTTATTTAATTGTTTATTATTCTGAGTTTAGATAATTGGAATTTATTTCCATTTATTATAATTTTTAGAATTATAAATAATAAAATAAATAATTGAAAAGGATAAAAAGAATTAATTGGATAAAAAGAATTTTTATTTCATCTTTAAATATTTGTTACAAATTATTATGTAAATACAAGTATTCATTTACACGGTATTTATAATAATAATAGTTACAATAATTAAATTTAAAATAAGACTATCCTAATTTTTTCTAAATCTTCAATTCTTCATTCTTCATCTGTTGCTAAATCCTCTCCATTTAATTTTCATCTGCAAACAAAAGAAAGAAGTCAATTGCAGATAAATAATTAAAAAGCAGACAATTAATTTGGGCTCATCATTAAAGGCAACTGACTGGGATCAGTTAGCCCTTTTTGCAAATCACGGGATTTCTCCCGGTTCACAAAAAGGGATGAATATTGCTCGCTGAACAGAAATGCACAAAGTTGAAATTCACAAGTCAAATTTGTCAACCCACTGCATAGTTCAAAACCAACAGCATATGCAAAGTACAAAGTCCAAAGGCAAAAAGAATGGCCTAACTAAAGTCACAAGCTGCCAAAAAAAAAAGCTGTCAAAAGATATCAAAGTATCAAAAGGTACAAGATACAGCACAAAGTATGGAAAAGAGAAGACAAATATGCAGAGTTAAACTACATATGCAAGCAAGCATAGTTCATTTCATCATATCCCAGTGTTGCCTTTTCAGAGCAAAGTACAAGCATAAACATATAAAATACTTAAAGCTGTACTGGAGAGAGAAGAAAGAGAGAAAAGAGGACAGGTTTGCAGGCTTAGGCATGAAAAAGAGAAATATAAAACTAATTGCAATAGAACAGTAGAAGGGGGCAGAGATAAAAGAGATATCAAAAAGAAATCACAAAGATAACTGAGAGCAACCTGATAAACCAGTGCACATAACACCAAACAAAAAGAACCTGAACCATCAAAAGCCCTTAAGCCTGACCAAGCAAAAGAAGCATCAAGCTTCAAAACCTGCTAAAGCCTTGACCTTATCCAAGAAAACCTTGAAACATCAAGCATCCTGCCCAAACCTGTGTTGCTAAACCAAAGCATCAAAAATATCCAAACAAAAAACCAGTAAGCTCATTACCAACCCCAATCTGCATATAGCTTCATAAACCCCCATAAGCCTCACCAAGACAAGAATCTGTCAAAAACCTTCCAGTCTCCAAGCCTAAAACACCATCAACCTGCCAAACCCTCCAACATCTCAACAACCAGTAAGGCCATAACTAAAGCCTGAAGCATAAACCAGTGGAGCCTGTCAAGACCTCACAAGCCTAAAACCTGTGAAACCTTGTCAAGCCTAAAACCAGTCTCCAGGCCCAAAACCTGTACCTGTTTCAAACCTTAACCCCTGTCAAAACAGTTAACAACATAAACAAAAGCCATATATCAGTCAAGAAGCCCCACAAACCTTACCATTCAAAAACCCTTAGCCATGCCAAAACTGAAGCCTAAAAAACAGTAAACCTGTCAAAAGGCCTCCCAAAACCTTACTTATCCAATGGCCTGCTGAAACCATCAAACATAAATAAAAGCCTAGGCATTTCAAACCTTCCAAACTAAAGAATTCAAAGGCAACACGAAGGGGCCCTCAGAGGAAGCCTCATCACAGGGCAGGCGTCCAGGCAACCAGAAAAAGAAGGAAAAGAAGCATACAAGGTTGCAAACATAAGGCAACACAAAGCCTCAGAAAGATTTCTTCATAGGCAAATCATACAACATCAGGAAACTCAAGGCATTAAGGCAACCAGAGGAGAAGAGGAAAAGAATCAAATATACTCAAAGGCATCAAGCATATTCAAGCATACTAAGCAAGCAACGAGGCAGAGAAAGAAGAGGAAAAGGCAAGCGTTTCAAAGCATATTCAGCATACAGTAAAAGAACAAGAAGAAGAAAAGAGGCGATGCAAAAGGTTCTCAGTTAGTCATCATTAAACCTAAAGAGGTGAAAATATAAAGGTACCAGGAAGGGCTAGCTTCGTCATCACTGTTTCCCTCGCCGCCCGGTCCTCCACGCACCTCCGGTCTACCTCGTCTCCACCTCCAAGGCTAGAGGTATAATCCCATCCCCTTTCTCCTTTCACAAAAACAACAGCATTTGATCCGAATCAGTAAGCAAAAAAACAAAACATATGAGATATAAACTGAAACCCTAACGCGAGTGATTAAGGATTCGTTACCTTGTACAACACCGCTGGAGCAATCGTTGGAGGGAGAAGAGGTGGAGGCTGCACCGGTGGCCATTGGGCGAAGAAGGAAGCTCAGGCGAAGGAGGGAGAAGAGGTGGAGGCTGCACCGACGCGCCTCTGTATTGCAAACCCCAATCCGTTCCAAATGAACAAAAGCCATCAAACCCTAAAAACAATTGTGAGAAGCATCTTGGCCCTTGCCCTCCAATCGCGCCTAAGCCCGTTTTGTTTGTTCTGGATGCACCCCCCCCCCCCCTTTTGTCTATCATTCTGATTAATCCATTTGGGCCCAAACCTCCCTTAGCCCATGTTCTTTTGTTTTTAACACAACTAACCTTTTTATCATTTAATTAACTTTTCTTTTACTTATCTTTTATTAATTTTATTTAAACTAATAACTAATATCTTTTTTTTGTTAAATAAAATAATACCCTTTTTTTTTAAATATTATTACTTGTTACATTTTTTAGAAAATATACAAACATCAATTCTTTCCTAAATTTGAAACATTTTTCTTTTCCCTTTTATACATAAAAATATTTATTAAAATACATTAATACATGAAAAATGGAACTTAAAACCTTTTCCTTTCTTTTATTAAAATTTTCTTATTTGTACATATTAAACAAAAATATGAAAATACAAATTTAAATCAAATGTGTACATAATACAAAAACAAATACATACTTAATAGTTACATTAAAATTCACATCTCAAACTTGTAAATACATACACTTACACATTTACAATACACAAATACATTTACATTACTCTTATACGCATTTGCTTATCTTATACATTGCTATACTTACATATTACATTTGCGCAGTTCGATTGGGTTGTAAATTATTTGGACACTACATTCCTAAAGTCTCATCCCCATTTGTAAATTTGTACCCCCACTCCCGGATACTGTTTGTAATAGCGTAGACTTTAAATTCTCGCAATTTATCGCTTTCAAAATATACCATGGTTAGACCTAGGGTTTGTATGTACATAAAATCAAACGCTAGATAACCTAATACAAAGACAAATACATGAAATCAATACACAATCACACTTGCACCCCCTAGGGTAATCCCACATGTTGCCTTCCAAAATGGGCCATGCTTGCACGTCGAGTTTCTTTGGCAAAACAAATTCAAATGATCATAAGTCCCTCGATGACGCTTTCGAAAGTCGCCTATCAAAATGATCAAGTCCCTTCAAGTAAAATTGCCAAAGAAACTTGGCACCATTGCATTCATGGTCCATACGATGACCCACGCCCGTCCCGTTAAACTTCCTAAACGCAAGATTGTCCACCAAATTCAATGGTGGAACAAAATTGTTAAAAAGGGTTGAAAACATAGAGAAAACCTTTGAGTACAATAGGGGGAGACAAAACTCTTAGTTACTTGAGATCAACTTGCAAAAACACTTGCCTTCTTTTCAAAAACCACACTCCACAAACACTTTCAAAACAAACTCTTTGAAACATCTTTTCGAAAAGACACACATCGTTGTATATACTCAAACACGAGTCATTACAATGGTTGCCGAAACAAAGGCGTCTATTTCAAAAAAACATTTTCAAAACACACACATACACCACAATTTCAAGCAATCGAAAATCAAGGCAAGTGATCTAAAAACCAAGTAACTAAGAGCCCATGGATAACCATGGATGGAAAGGGTGCTAATACCTTCCCTTTTCATAATCTACCCCCCGAACCCACAAAATATCTCAAAAGGTTTTTGCTGTGCTTTTTAACCTTTCCTTTAGGATAAAATAAAAAGTCGGTGGCGACTCTTGCTCCACCGAACAAGTGCGAATACAAACGTAAAACTCAAGTCAGTTCTCCCACCGTATCACAACCCTCTTAATGCGGGATGGATCGATCTAACTATTATCCTTTGGAAGCACGACACTAGGACGACCTGGGATGCGAGAACTATAGCAATATCAGTTTTAACGGAAATTCGAGATTTTCTTGTTGCCATTTTACTCGTTGTATTTCTTTTCTTTTTCGCAACTTCCTCATTTAGGAGTTGTTTCTGTGTATGAATTCCCATTCACGGGCCAAACTCATTAATAAGAATTTGCCCTTCCATTAAAAATCTTTGTTATGTTCTTTTACTTTATTTTTCGTATGCGAATTGTGATTTAAATTCTTTGTTAAGCATTGCATTGGAAATAATAAGTCAATGATAATCACGAGCTGAGATGTGAAACACTACATTACATGGATATGAAGGCATCCCAAGGGAATGTTGTAGCGTCCAAGTGTTCGTTCTTCTGTGCAGGTAGCAAGTCATAATGATCACCTTGACCAAGATTTCATCCTCGTCGCCTCCTTACATTTGACCGAGCGCCCGATTCTCCCACACAAAGAGACTTGGGGAATTGTTTGAGATCAATGTCTCTTTTCAGTCATTCACAAAAGTCCAACACTTGAAGGAAGTCAGATCAAGTCTTTTCTCCTCAGCAAGATTTAATTCCCCAATAAACTCGACGGGGCTAACCCTTTTCTCTCAAATTTTAAGCACCAGTCCATATTGGTATCTCAAGATGACGAGCAACAGATCCAAATGGGTTTTGGGCATTTTACATACAATAATCATCATGACATATTGCATTGCATCCTCAAACGCATAGCATATCCATGGATCATCATGTCACACCTCAAATGCATATGAAGCATGAGCAAGATCAATCCCAAATCAACAAAACACCCTCACAAAGAATAACATCCTCAAAAAAATTTCATCTTCATAATTCCCAGTTAACATCTGTTATCACACTACCAACTAAAATAAACCATGGTTTTAGTACGTCATGCCCCCCAACTCTCAATACTTACTTTATCTCTCTTAAGGTGGTAGGTCGTCTGTAGACTTTACCCTCTCATCATCTTTTTTCTAAGGTCGTAGATCATCCGTAGGTCTTACCGTCGAGTTATCTTTCTAAGGTCGTAGGTCGCCCGTAGATCTTACCTTCACTTTGTCTTCCTAGGGTCGTAAGTCGTCCGTAGACTTTACCCACTCATCATCTTTTCTTTTAAGGTTGTAGATCGTTCGTAGATCTTACCTTCGCTTTATCTTTCCTAAGGTCGTAGATCATCCGTAGATCTTACCGTCAAGTTATATTTTAAGGTCGTAGATCTTCCGTAGATCTTACCATAGTGGTGTCTTCTTAGGGTCGTAGATCGTCTGTAGATCTTACCTTCACATTTTAGGGTCATAGATCGTCTGTAGATCTTACCGTCGCTTTATCTTTCTAGGGTCGTAGATCTTCCGTAGATCTTACCTTCACTTTATCTTTCCTAAGGTCGTAGATCGTCCGTGGATCTTACCGTCGCGTCATCCTTCTAAGGTCGTAGGTCGCCCATAGATCTTACCTTCACTTCATTTCCTAAGGTCATAGGTCGTCCGTAGACTTTACCTTCTCCTCTTTACCTCTTTTAAGGTCGTAGGTCGTCCGTAGATCTTACCATAGCGTCATCCTTTTAAGGTCATAGATCGTCCGTAGATCTTGCCATCGCGTTATATTTTTAGGGTCGTAGATCTTTCATAGATCTTACCATCACGTTATGTTTTTAGGGTCGTAGATCGTCAGTAGATCTTGCCGTTGCGCCATATTCTTAGGGTCTTAAGTCTTCCGCAGACTTTACCTTCGTGTTATCCTTAAGTTTCTTACCTACAGTCGCTGCGATATTGTCAACCCTATCATTTTAGTCACTTTTCCACTCACTCCCTCAAAAACCTTGTATTGGCACCGTTACCTCGGTACAAGCTACCCCTTTTTTCAACCATGTTTTATCCATCATGACCAGTCCACCAGAAGACCAGTTTGTCTTTCCCCAGCAGACATTCACATCAATGAATGACACTCGTACCATCTCTCTAGGGCAAACTTCGGGTCCTAGTATTTAATCATCTTCCACCTTGAACTAAAGACTGACGCTAATCTCGCATTCAGGTTTAAGACGATTAAATAGGGGCAGCTGTCATACCCCAAATTTTCCCCATCTCTTTATTTTTATCTAGCTTTGAACTTTGCATTCCATTTGCATCATTTTATTATTCAGTCATTTGCATATCTTGCATCTCAGGGAATCAGGCGCTTTGGTTTAAAGTTTTAGGGTTGCACCCTCTTTATGTCTAATCTTGTTTTGAGGTTTTCTTATCAGGTAAAAGGGGAACGCATCTGGTTCTCGATTAATGGATCACGGAATGAATTTTATCGTCACGTTGCAAGGTTGGTTCTTGCTCAAATTTATCAGAGCCTAGTTTAGGGTTTATTTCCCTATGTGTGTTGGTCAAGATGCTAGGGTTTTCGGATTTTTGGTTTCTGTGAAGATGTTTCTTTCGCCTGCCTCGAGGATGGCTCAAAGCTCAGTGCATTAGGTCAAAAATCTCACCTCCTCGCATTTCAAGTTTCTTCTTAAAGCCTCTAAGTCGTTGAGTCGAGAGTTTGAAGTTTGAAATGGAAAATGTGGAATTCGAGCACTTCAGGAAATGAGGTTAAAGGTTCATGATAATCAAGACTTGTTTTTGTTGCTTAAGTTTCAAGTTATTGTGGGCTGAATGTCAAAGTCAGAGTTTTGTTCGAGAAGTGCGAGTATGGTTCAGGCATGATTTGAAGATCAAGGTTCAAGCGACTGGTGTTTTGGGGCTCGAATTAATCAGTGGAATTAAATTCTTAAACATTTATTTTGTTTGAGAGTTTGATCGGATTTTGAAAGATAAGACGCGTGTTTTGTTTGGAATACAAGTTATAACCATTATTCATGATTTCTTGAGATTTAAGTTACAAATTTGAGATGCGCATTCGAATTATTCGAGAGGAAATCTTAGAATTCAAACAAATTCACGAGTCATTTGATTTCCACAATAAGATTCATCATTGATAAGTTCGTTCCAATTCGTGCTCATTACATTTTTGAGACAATGTTACAAGGCATATTACAGTGTGAAATACAAATCACATTGGTTTGTTTACAAAAAAAAAGAGAAATAATTTGTGTTTCTTCAAGTCATTCGTCCTCGCCTTGGTACTTTCATCGTTCAATCTCGCTTTGGATCGTCCAATAATCGTGCTCATGAAACAAGAAAAAAGAAAAGTTAGTGATCAAACACATGGAAAAAATTCAAACAAGAATTATTTGATTAATGTCATCATAAGGGTTTGCGTTTGGAATCAGTCAGGGAGTTATTTTTCATCATGGTTTATTTTCTCCCAATTGCAAATCACAAAAAGGAAAAAAGAAAAAAGATTGCAAATGTTTCCTGTTGCTAAAGTAAAAAACAGCATCAGCCAAAACCAAAACAAACTGTCAAAACAAGCATAGTGCGCAGGCCAACAACAAGCATAGCAGGCTAGCCAAATGCACAGAAGCAAAGCAGCAGCATAGCGCGCAGGCCAACAACAAGCATAGAAGGTCAAGGCAAAACATGCAGCAGGCAAGTCACAAGCAAGCATAATAGCGCACAAAACAAATGCAACAGAACAGGCAACGCACAGAAGCAAGGCAGCAAACAAAGCCAAGGCAGCATGGCAACCAACAAGCCAAAACAACAAGCGTAGCACACAAGTCACAAGCAAACATACAACAGCATAGCAGGATAAATAACAAGCAACAAGTCAAAGGCTAACAAACAGCCCAAACACCTTTATGTCATCATTTTCCACAAGAGGTAAACCCTTCAGAACTTTAAGAAAAAAAACAATAGCTTTACATCATTGAGAGGTAAGAGAGAGAAAGAAAAAACCTGCACATTGCTGTCCAACAAAACTGTCAAAACCTGTTCAAAACGTGCACCAAAGAGGCAAGCTAAAAGCAGCATGAAAAAGTGACCAAGCAAGATAGCAAAAGAGTTCAAAAATCATGTTATGGTTTCCCCCCAAAATCTTTTCTCTGGGATATATAACAGATGCCAAAACATACAGTGAGGGGCGGATAAAAAACTAAAAAAAAAAAAAAGAAAGAATCATTGTTCATCACCTTCAAAATCTCTTTTCAAACTCACCCTGCATAGATATTTTTCACAGAAAAAAACCTCCCTCGTCAAACTTTATGCATTACCCCATTGTAAGCCCATAATAACTTCAATACTAACCTACAATTTCATGTCACAACATAAACCAAACCATGAAACCATTAACAACCATTTAATCATTTAAACCAGGAATATAACCACCCACCTATTACAACAATCATACTAACAGGTCCATTATTAAAATTACTGTGAATACTCCCTCTGATCTACTCCAACCTTGAGTCCCTCACAATTTCCCCAAACTCACGCAAATACTCATTCCATCTCGTTTAACATCCCTAAATCCTACTAATATATCACTCACGTATTTACACTTTATTCACTGATACCATACATGCAAGTCAAAAAACAGAATCACCACGACTCTACAATGCAAAACAGTTTCAAACAAAAGGAGAAGAATAAAGACGAAATCAAGTTTGTTTCAAGAGTAGAAAGGATTTGAACTCATCTCTTTTAGAACTCTGTCGGAGATACTCCAATAGCATCTCACCAAGGCGAGCTTATCATCATTCACACCGATGACCCATCAGCATCGCACAACCCACATCGTCGACACTCAACTCATGTTGTAGATCCGCTTGTAGACCACCACCGCAAATTGGAAACAAAATCGTGAGCCACCGCGCTGATGAAGACCGACGCTTTTTGATTCCGGTAACTCTAATCCATTTTTCTTTGATTCAATGATTTTGTTGTCTAAAGATAGGCTGAATTTGTGAGAACTGATTTTGTTGTTAAGAAGGAGAGAGATGGAGTTTTATTTACCGATGCTGCTCTTTCTCTATTACGTTATGATACATATATAAATTGTTTTTATTTTGTTTAATAAAACCAAAACCATGTGTCACCCAATGATGGGGTGTCTGTTGAATTTAGAAATAAGTATTAAAAGTAAGGTTAAAACAATAACCTTATTTAGTTTATGAGCGCGGCGCCTCTCTGTTCCTCTTCCAATGCATTTTTTATTTTATTTATTTAGTTAATATTCATTATTAGGGTTTTAGTGATTTAGATCTTGGGCCCCTGGGCTTTAAAATTCATCACTTTACTTGTTATAACCTTCCTGTTTCTATTTATCACCTTTAATTTTAGTCACTTATTTGATTTAATTTATTTAGTTTGTTTATTTAAGTTAACTAGATTTAATTAATAATTTAATTTTATAAAATACTCCAAACAATATACATTTTCATTTTAGTTAGTTTTTTTATTATTATTGATTGAAATTATCCACTTGTACATAAAAAACAAATAGGTTTTAATTCCCCCACTTAACCTCTTCTTCTTTTGTAATTAAAACTTAATATTCACATATCAAAAATCTAAAAACACTCTTTTAATTATTACTCAAATTTATTCTAAAACTCGCAAAACACTCAACCAATCAAAACTCCCCCCGACGGGCATGTTATCTATGTTCTACCGCGATACCGGCCGTGCCTATTGCTAGAATGCGTGCGTTAATGTCGCCCACTAAAAAACACAAACAAACCAACCATTTTCTAGAGGAACTATGGTGTTCTGATTCCTTCATTGGATACGTAGGCAAAGGGTCACGAAACCCTCACGAACGCAATAATCAAAAACCATCCATTTCCCTTTAAGAAAGTATAGTTGTAGATAAATACACCCTTTAAGACAAACAAACAAAATGGATCCCGTTGAGTACAACGGATGCAAGGGGTGCTAATACCTTCCCCTCGCATAATCGACTCCCTTACCCTTTCTCTTGGTTGCAAGACCATCTTATCCATTCCCTTGTGGTTTTATCGATATTTCCCCTTCCTTCGGGATAAATAAAGTTCGGTGGTGGCTCTGTGTTTTCTGCCGGTGGTTTCAGTAGGCGTTCACACTTTTCTCTTCTTGTAGCTGCTTCGTAAGCTCCAAGACCTTCTTCTCACTAGCATAGAATTGAGCCTCGAAAGTATCTCGTTCTTCCTTAAGCTGAATCCATCCTTTTACAAGTCTTCGAGATAGGTAGGCATTTCGGGATGGAGGATAGTATAGGGAACATCTCCTTCAACCACAGGCTTCATGATGACTGGTAAGATGGAAGGATAAGGCATCACAAGTTTCTGAGCACGAGCTCGCACCCATTTAAGGTAAGGCTCGAGGGGAATAGAATTCTTGTGTCCTAGTGTCTTACTAACCACCTTGTTCAACATCCTCCAAGCTCGGATAAACCTCTGGCGGTAACCTTGATCATCATTCTCGTAGTCAAATACCACTCCTTGGATAAGCATCTCATGTGGACCATCCCTTCGGGCGTAACCAAACTGTCATAAGGCCAAGCAGGGGTTGTAAGTGATTCCTCCTCTAATGCCAAGTAGAGGGACATTATGGAATTCTCCACAATGGTCGATGATAGTAACATTATCCAAAGATTGGGAACACCAAAGAATATCTGAAAGTCTGAGCATCATCAACCTATGGGACCACCTTAAACCTTGCTCATTCTTTAATAAAGATTGGGGAAGATGTGAAATAAACCATCTTGCCAAGAGAGGAGTACAATAAATGAGGATACCTCTTTTCCTCATAGTGCGAGAGTGAAAAGAATGTAGGATGTCTCCTAACAAAGTAGGCACTGGGTTATGAGACATGAAGATTTTGGCGACATTTATATCTATGAGTTGGTTAGGATTTGGAAACAAAACCATACCATAGATGAGAAGGGCCACAATTTCCTCAAAAGCTTGTAAGTCCAAGGAGTTCAAATATTCTTGAGCTTTCTCAAACAAGAACTTGTCTAAGAAACCTTTGACACCACTCCTTGTTTCCCAATTAGTTGTGACATCAGATTGTTGCAAGTGTAGGGATTGAGCAATCTCTTCTGGTTTTGGATCTCTTTCTGTAATGTTGAAGGGTAGTTGATTGAGAATGGGAATCCTCAAGAGTTGGGAGAATTCTCACAAAGTTGGCACAAGTTGATAATCGGGAAATGTGAAGCAATGGTGTAGAGGATCAAAGAATTGGAAGAGCACCTTCATCATATCTTCATCAGTGTTGGAGGTAACCAAGTTTAGGAGGCGACCATGTCTTTAGGTAAATGGAGAATTCTTAGGAACCCTTGATGCTAACTCTTTAAGTTGAGGAGGGATCCTTACGAGATTGACTTGAATGGTTTTCCTGCGAATAGAATCCATGTCCTACAAAACAGAACAAAGATAAATCCCAAAAATCCATGAAATGGTTAGTGAGTATGAGTATGATGGTATGATGCTTATGATGTTATATACAAGTAAATATATACAAACAAGACAAACAAGTCCTTAGGTTTAGGCTTACATGGAGTCTTATAGGTAAGTACCCTCTTGAAGTTTAGTTGGCTCAAACCTGTCCTAGAAATAGTAATCAGGTTCTAAGGGGCTTAATATCACTGGTTTGTTTTCTCGGGCATTGTTTCAGCGCAAGCCTCTTTAGTGGCGACCGAAATATCCCAAAAAACCAAACCTCAATGAGTGTAGTATCGAGTATCTACCAACTTCGGACTGCACCAAAGCCGGTTATCTCACTATGTCCTAATGGCCAAGTTGGTCAAGTAAAGGTTCTAGAAGTCAGTTAGTGCTTCATGACATCACTCATCGGCCCCGTATTCTCCTTGACTACTCAAGGGCTACCGGTACCCACAAATATGTCACACTAATGTAGCTATTGTTAGACCATGACGGTATACCCCGCATAGTTTCCACAATGTATTGCTACTTACCTATCAGGTATCCCAAATTTGGGTAGAGGATTTAAACCCAAACAAAGAACTAAAATATAAAGCATATAAGTCAAACAATGAAATCAAATAAAGGTGATATATCCCTAAGTTAACCCCACTTTTATGTTTTTCCACAGCAGAGTCGCCAGTTCTGTTATACGGTGGGAGAACTGACTTGGGATGTTTTGCATTTTATTGCAAATGTTGCGGTTAGCAAGAGTCGCCACCGACTTTTCTTTTATCCAAAAGGAAAGGCTGAAAAGAATAGGAAAGACCTTTGAGATTATTTCTTGAGTTCGGGGGGGGTAGATTATGAAAAAGGAAGATGTTAGCACCCTTTTCATCCATAGTTATCTATGGGCTCTTAGTTGCTTTCTAGATCACTTGCTTTTGTTTGAAAATGTGCTTTGTGTGGTTTTTGAAAGTATTTTGAAAAGACGCCATCGTTTAGGGAAACTTTGTAATAGTTCTCGTTCGTAAGAACGTATACAAAGTGTTGATCTTTTGAAAATGTTTCAAGTTTGAAAGATGTTTTGAAAGTGTTGGTGTTTGTTTTGAAAATAACAAGGATGTTTTTATTTAAAAATGAGCAAGCAGCTAGGAACATTCTACCTACTCAAAAGTCTTAGTTCATTTCTTCCTTTCCTTTGATATTTCTATCTTACCATTGATTTGGTAAGAAGCCTCATCTTTGGATGTAAAGGGACATGTGTGGGTCATCGTATAGCCATGATAGCAATGTTGTGAGATATCTTAGCATTTCTCTTTGAGGGACTAAGATCATTTTGAAAGGCAACATTGATAACGTCATTGAGGGACTATGATCTTGTATTTTTGATTGCTTTTTGCTAAGATATCCCACATGCATAACATGGTCATTTTTGTAAGGCAAAAAAGTGGAATTTCCCTAAGGTTGCACGTGTGCAAGTGTGTTGGATTTACATGCTTGGTTATCTTGAATTAAGGTTTGCTAACTTATTGATTTTAGTCTTTCCATACAAACCCTAATTTACTAGCATTTATATAAAGTGATAAATTGCGGAAAGTAAAATTAATAAGCTATTACTTCATTAGGGGAGGGGGTGTACAAATTTACAAATGGAGATTTACAAGAAAATCAAATCTAATTATCTATTACAACCATATTGAATATTGTACAAAATTGAAAAGAAAATAATGCAAGAATGTAAATGAAAAAAGAAATGATTTTGTTTTGGTTTTTAAGGGTTTTAACCTAATGTCTAAGAAGGAAAAATAATTAATTAAAGATAATAATATTAAACCTAAATTAGTTAAGAAAAGAAAATTAGGTTAAAAAAAGTATTTTTTAGGGTTTTTTATATGAAAGGTTTTAATTTAATAAAATTGAAAATTAATTAATTAAAAGAAACCTAAGTTCTAAATTGATTTTAATTTAAAAGAAAATAATATAATAAATAAACCTAAGTCTAAATATTAAAAAAAAAAGAAATTTATTTGCTTAAGAAAATGTTTTTTTGGTCTTTTTGCATTTATAGAGAAAATGAAATAAATAAGTGTAAATAATAAATGAAAATATTTTTATATTTTTTTCATTAAATAAAAATAAAAATAATATTAATAAAAATATAATAAAGAAAAGAGAAATAAAATAGAATATGATAAAAAGAAATAATAAAAGAAAATGGGCCAGAGGTGCAAAAGTAGTCAAGGGGTTAGAAAAAAGCAAAAAAAGTGGAAAGCCCAATGTGGAGGCCCAGGCACTGCTTGCTGAAACAAAAAAAAAGAGTAAAAATGTGAAAAATGAATAAAAGGTAGCGCGTTGGATGTTGAACCCATGCCCTTTTGGTTACCAGCGCGCTGCCTTACCACTGGGGTGGCTATACATCCGTTTACTTATATTAAACCATAAATATATATTAGAAACTGCTTCCTGAAGACAACTTCATCTTCAACCTCGTGCCTAGCCAGACCACCTGCATCTTGTTCATTTCTCATCCATTTGCAAAAGTGTAAACATGAATCTTGTGGCAAATTTCCTCACGATTTTAGAAATGTAAAGCATTAAAACTATAGATCAATGACAAACATGAATTTTATTGGCCCTAATCTGAAACCTAAAAATTTCAGAAATTTCAACTCCAAAATTCTCTAAGCTCAAGCCATATAAATGCAAACTATGGATATGTACAGCTTCGTGGCAATAAGGTCTACATTTTATCTTTGAAAATGAAATCTTAACAATGCCTATATGAGGATTTCAAAAATCAGAAAACTCACCTTGCAAATGGAGATCGTGTTTTGAATTTGAACAACTTTCAATTAGTTCTAGTGGTTGGGTTAGCTTCCTCAAGTTCCCAGGAAGCTAATGTGATGCTTGGCTTGAGCTGAAAGTGGCTAAGGAGTTCTGGAGAAGTCAAGTTGCAGACCCCTATTTTTGAAAATGGAAGTTGATGATGGAGGTGTTACAGTTGGGAAAAAGGACTTTGGATGGTTTGTATTTGATGTTTAGAACTTTAGGAACCAAAGGGCTTGGAAACGCACGAGGGAGATGTAAGTTTCAAGTTTTTGGTCAGATTGTGCAACAATGGAGTTTTTGTGTGTGATTCTGAGTTCTAGGGAGTTTGAGGGCTTATGTATGTGTTTGGAAGCTTGCAAATGACTTGTATATTTATAGGTAAGAGGTCTTGTATGTTACAACAAGCCAGAATTTGAAATCTCAAGTTGTAGCATCTTTACTTGTTTTTGAAGCAATGTTGAAACATCTTGTTCCAAGACATGGTACAGGGCTGCATAGAGTGGTTAGTACTTTAGACATGCTTTATTTTGGTTTATAGGGTTTTTGTGTGCATAAAGAACAAGTTCAATGCTCAAGGAGAGTGGACTTTGTAATTAAAGTCACTTTTCTAAAATGGAAGTGTGAACTTTCTTCCAAAAATGGAAATACAACTTGGATAATGGCTCAAATGCTTGGACAATGGCTCAATCAGTTGTGTAAACATTTAATTAAGGAGTGAATTGCAAGTTATAATCCTGCAAAGTGAGATTATGCAGCATGGCTATGTGATTTGGTCCATTGTGCATCACAAATTCTGCCTTGTAAAACAACTCGAAACCCTAACTTCTTGCCTTCGATTCTCCTTGCTCAAAAATGATCTCAAGGAGTTCTTGGATATTTTGGAAATCTTGTAATGTGATCTACAGTCTTTATTTGAATCACTTTTGCAAAATCCAATTGGGATTATGTGAAACTTGGCCCAAAAGTTAGGTCTAAATCCTGACCAAAATGCTCAAAATTTCACTGTTTTAGTTTCATGACCATGATTTCATGGATTAATAACTTGAAATACATACATTTATAGGAAGAGTTGTGTTCATAAATGTTTTAGATCTCATTGAGATCTACAACTTTCATGTTGAATGTTTCCTTTGAATCATCTTGCATCATGGTGAAAAATTGGCTCAAAGTTGTGAAAATATATGAAGTTTTCAACACTTCGAAAAATTTCTAAGTTTGGAAAATTTGACTTTTCAAAATGAAATCTTGACTTTTTGTTTTGTTAATGAACAAGTTTAATATTTTGACATTTTTTGATGAATTGTGATCTCTGACACTTGATTTTGACCAAAAAGTCAAAGTTTGACTTTTTAGTATACAATTGACTTTTGATCAGTTGATTGAAAATCAACTATCAATCAATTGATCTTGAGGGAAGTTTTGAGTCATACCATTAGGTAAAAATGATGCATTTTAAGCCTTGATATCATGTCTCAAACCAATTAACCATTTGCTAGGTCAAAAATCAGAAATTGCCATTTCTCAGTCAAAACCCTAATTTTGACCATTTTGCCCTTTTGATGATCTGATCAAATTTCTTGAGGAATTATGGTCCAAACTTGATAAAATGAAATATATGAGTTCATAATGTTGACATGGATCAAAAATCATGAATTTTGACTGTAAATTGACCACAATTGACTTTTTCCCAATACAATTGATTTTTAGGTTAACTGATCAATTGTTTGAGCAAAAATGTGATCCAAGACTTGAAACTTGACTAGAGAAATCTTGAGAGTACAAAATGATCCGTGAAAGTCATATGAGACATTAAAAGTTCATTTTTCCTTGTGCAATCTCAAACCCTAATTTTCAGTCGTCAGTATTTAGGGAGGTGTCTTGAGCTTGATCAACCCTAGTGCAGTCTTGAACCAAAGGAGATCTTGTAAGAAATTACTTGATAAACGAGAGGGAAAATTTTGGGGTACAACATTCCCTCAAAGAGAAATTCTAAGATATCTCACAACATTGCTATCATGGTTATACGATGACCCACACCCGTCCCTTTACATCCAAAGATAAGGCTTCTTACCAACCAATGGTAAGGTAGGAATATCAAAGGAAAGGAAGAAATGAACAAAGACTTTTGAGTAGGTAGGTTGTTCCTAGTTGCTTGCTCATTTTCAAATCAAAAATCCTTTCTTATTTTCAAAACAAACACCAAACACTTTCAAAACATTTTCCAAACATGAAATATTTTGAAAAGCACAACACTTTGTATACGTTCTTACAAACGAGAACTATTACAAAGTTTGCCTAAACGAAAGAGCATTTTCAAAATACTTTCAAAAACCACACAAAGCACATTTTCAAACAAAAGCAAGTGATCTAGCAAGCAACTAAGAGCCCATAGATAACTATGGATGAAAAGGGTGCTAATAAATTCCCTTTTCATAGTCTACCCCCCGAACTCAAGAAATAATCTCAAAGGTCTTTCCTATTCTTTTTAGCCTTTCCTTTTTGGATAAAAGAAAAGTCGGTGGCGACTCTTGCTAACCGTAACATTTGCGATAAAACACAAAACACCCAAGTTAGTTCTCCCACCGTTTCATAGGACTGGCGACTCTATTGGGAAATATCTCTCAAAAGTGGGGTTACCTTAGGGCTAGATCACCTTTACTTGCTTTCATTATTTGATTTGTTTTCTTTACATTTTGGTTCCTTGTTTGGGCTTGTTCTAATCCTCTACCCGGATGTGGGATACCTTATAGGTAAGTAGCAATACATTGTGGAAACTGTGCGGGATATACCGACATGGTCTAAGCAATAGCTACGTTAGTGTGACGCATTTTTTGAGTACTGGTAGCCCTTGAATAGTCAAGGAGAATATGGGGCCGCTGTGTGGTGTCATGAAGCACTAACTGACTTTAGAACCTTTACTTGACCAACTTTGGCCATTAGAAAGTATTGAGATAACCGGCTTTGGTGCAGTCTGAAGTTGGTTGATACTCGATACTACACTCATTAAGATCAGACTTCTCGGGATATTTTGGTCGCCAATAAAGAGGCTCACGCTGAAACCATGCCCGGCAAGAAAGATCAGTGATATTGAGATCCTTTAGAACCCGGTTACTATTTCTAGGACGGGTTTTGAGCTAACTAAACTTCAATAGGGTACTTACCTATGAGACTCCATGCAAGCCTAAACCTAAGGACTTGTTTTCCTTGTTTGTATATGCTTACTTGTACATAACATTATAAACATCATAACATCATACTCATTCTCACTAACCATTTCAAGGATTTTTGGGATTTATCTTTGTTCTATTTTGTAGGACATGGCTTCTGTTGTACCCTAAAATTTTCCTCTTATTTTATCAAGATTTCCCCTCACAAAGCTCCTTAAACTCCAGACAGGATTAGGGTTTTGCACTACCCAAGACATCTCCTTGCACTGATGACCTAAATTAGGGTTTGAGTTTACACATAGATTTTTGGACTTTCAATATTCAAAGTGACTTTCATACTTCATGTTGGACTCATAAGTTTGTCCATACCAATTTTCAAGCCTTGAATCAAATTTTTACCCAGTCAATTGGACAGTTGACCTAGAAATCAGTTGTATTGGGGAAAAAGTCAACTGTGGCCAATTTACAGTCAAACCTCATGAATTTTGACCCACATCAACATTATAAAATCATATGAACCATTTGATCAAGTTTGGACCACAACTCCCCAAGAAATTTGATCAGATCATCAAAAGGGCAAAATGGTCATTTTAGGGTTTTGACTACTGCACAAAGGCAATTTATGACTTTTGACCTAACCAATGGAAAATTGGGTTGAACCATGGACTCAAGGACTCAATGGCATCATCTTGACCTATTAAACAAGTTCAAAAGATCTCAATCACATAGGATTGACAGATGAATTTTGCAGTCAACTGATCAAAAGTCAACTGTACACTGAAAAGTCAAACTTTGACTTTTTGGTCAAAATCAAGTGCCAAGGGTTATAATTCATCAAAATATGTCAAAATGTGAAACTTTTTGGCCAAGAAACATAAAATTGCAAATTAGGGTTTAATTTGAAATTTTTTTCATAACTTAGAAAATTTCTAAGTATGGAAATTTTCTTATTTTTTCCCAACTTTCCAACACTTTTTCACCATGATGCAATTGGATTCAAACAAAACTTCCAACATGGAAGTTGTATTCCTCCACAAATTCTACAACTTTGATTCACAAAGTTTTTCCAAAAGAAGCTTGGGATCTCAAGTTATGATTTTTGGAACAAGGGTCCCTAAAACTTTTAACTTAGTGAAATTTTGCCCTAGTTTAGGCAGAATTTTGACCTATCTGCATGGCCATTTTTCACATAGTTCCACTTGGAATATCCAATTGCATTTCAAAGATGGATTGTAGAGAATGTTGCAAGATTTTCAAAATGTCCAAGAACTCTCTAAACTCATTTGTGGTTAGGGAGAATCGAAGGCTTGAAGTTGGCAAAAACTCACTTTTCATCCATGGCATGTTCATTGTGATACAAGTTGCAAATTCAAATCAGCTTGCTTTGCACTAGATTACAGGCCTCAAAACATTTCACACTCAATGATTAAGTGCAAAACCATTGGTCTAAGGCATTGCTCTGGATATTAGAGCATTACACCTTGGATTAATCCCTAAGTAGAAAAAGCAATATTTCCATTTTTGCTTAAATCATGCTTTATGTCAAAACTGATTTCTTGAGCATTGGTCCATATCTTATGCAGCAAATCAAATCCACAAATTTGAGGGGCTAAGGGCAAAGTGTGCAAGCATATGGATAGCCTGTACAAGCCTGTTGGACATCACTTCTCATGTTTGCCTTAAAATACAAGAAAGATATCCAAAACACTAGAACTGGAACATTTGTGAAAACTAACTTGGGAAAGCATTTGAGACAACTTTCTCACATCCCCTTGAACTAGAAACACGACTCTTTGTGCCCTCAAACATCCCATAGCTCAAAATCACCTTCCATTGGCAAAATAGGGCAGCACCTGCAACTTGACTTCCATAGCACAATTTGCTCGTGCGTTTTGCCCCAAACTTGTTCAAATACCTTCAATTCAATCCATCCAAGCTATTCCAAACCTTAAACACCAACTGTAACTCCATTTGCAGGGTTTTCCATTTTCATTTTTAGCTTGTGCAGGTTGAGTTCTGTAGGCTTGTTCAAGTACATTCAAGGTAAGCTAGACATTGGAGAAGGTCAAGTGAAGTTCAAGCAAGCTCCCAGACATCTCAAGCCTTGTTGAAAAGCTCCACATTGCCCTACACGAAGTTAGCTGAAACAGGTTTTTATCAACTTCCTATCTCTCTATTTAGGAACATTTAGAATTAGGTTTGTGAATAAGAAATGTAGTATTCATTGCCATGAAGTTGTACATATGCTCAGTTTTCATTTTTATTAAGCATGCTAAGAGAATTTGATCCATGAACATACTGAAAAAATTAG